>CM073761.1:16138304-16476512 GCA_037127475.1 Arma custos
CCCCTTAAAAAAAGTTAAAACTAATAAATATTCAAAATTCATCAAACAGCAATTTTAATAGTAACTAGTTCATGCAGTACCAGATTTAAATTATTTAATAAACTAAAAAAAATGCTGGAACAATAAGCCTAATTTTTTCAAAAGCCAATATAATCATTAAAATAGTTATTTTTCAATTAAAAAATAAATAAAATGTTATATTTATGAATCTGAAATTGAAATGAAAACAGTCCCGTTTGAAAGGAAATAGATAATAACTGATTTGAAAAAAGATACATATGATTTGGAAAGGGTTACATTTGATTTAGAAAAGGTTACAGTAGGTTGGTTGGTTGTTCCAAATTTGAGGCGTAAAACCAATTGATCATCAACCCCGTAGTATAGTATATATATTATTCATAATAGTTTTTAGTAACAATTTTTATAAAACCAGAATAAAAAAAATAAAAAATAAAATTAATATATAAAGACAATTAAAATAAAATAAAAAGTAGGAGATAACTGTATTAGATATTCTTAATTAATCCTTCTTTTGATAGAAAGGCGATGACCTTATTAACATGATATTCTTCATTTCCTAATACCATAGATACATTGGCAGGGAGTCCTATTTTATGCATTGCTCTTTTGTAAAAGGTACATCCTCCTAAGGTATAGGTTATTGTTAAGCTCTCGTTGCACTTCTCGCATGTTGGTGGGCGTTCTTTAGTGATTAAGTGAGCTTTGGTTTATTGTTATACCCTTTTTTTAATGTCCTTTTCAATTTGGCCAAATACCCTATCCGATGAAAGAAATGAGTGACCAACAACAGGAAAAATTACGTCAATTTTCGTTCGTCAATTTCGCACACGCGTACGTAGTGCTTCAAGCGGCTATTTTAGAAACAAGGATTTATTCCCTTCTGCATCTCAACCCAAAATTAGAACGAAAAATTAGATTGGATTTAGCATGTTTTGAATGGTGAACCATGTACCACCGTATAGAGGACGCTAACGTTGTGAAAAACATTTAAAAAATTAAAATCTATATATTTAACCCTTTTTGCATCACCACGCCTCATATTGTTTTTTTAAAATGTTTATACCAACTAGTGATGGGCTTAACTGCTACTTTTCAGTAACAGCTCTAACCGTTACTGTGATTTCTTAACTGCTACTAACTGTGATTCGTGATTATGTCGAAATGCTACCAACAGCAATTATAATACATATATATATATATACATATATATATATATATATATTATCAATATTAATATTGTATTTTCTATAAAAAATGTCTGGATTTTTTTATAATTTTACAATTTTTATTTCTTACTGTATTTCTTATTATTGTCTGCATTACCCATATCATTTTTACCATTTTTTACATTTCCCATTTTATATTCAGTTTTTATTTTTTATCTTTATTTCCTTATTTTTTATTTTTCAACACTTTCTGTTTTATTATTATTTTATTCTTCATTATGTATTTTACTACCTTCCTGGCACTTCGTAGTTTATACCATACACTCATACATTTTATCGTTTATATTTACCTTGCTGTGCAATATTTATCATTTTAATTTTCAATTGCCTGTATTCACCATACTTTTGTTTATTTATATTTACTATGTTTTAATATATTTATACCATTTTTAATCTTAATTGTCTGTATTTTGCATATAAAGAAGACCTACAAAGTAGGTCGAAACGTTGGCTACTTAATAAAGTTTTCTTCAATTCTAAGAGAAATTCATTGACCTCTTACTCGGACCACTTTCTTCTACACAAATTGAAATTATTATCACTAAAATAGAGCCAAAAACTCAAAAAGAAACACTATTATTTATTATAATGCAATTGGGAAAAACCACAATGCAAAGCCTTATGTTTCAAAAATACACCCACTTACCAGTCGACGTTTCGCCTATTCAGGCATTATCAAGACACCAAAAACAAAAAAGGGGGTTACGTGAATCACATCTCGAAGAAAAAGGTGCAATACATCCCAACGATCAACAGCCCAAACAGGCTCCAAACACAAAAAGAGGAGATATGACTGACCGAGAAGCGAACTAGGATGGCTGAGATGGTTAAAGCACCACCACGGACAGGAGGGAGACCCGGCTTCGAGTCCCGGTCGTGGTCATATCTTTTCTTTTCAAATAAAATATTTAAATTATATTTGAATTTTTAAATAAAAGGGAAATTCAGATATTTATTTACAGCTTGTTTATTGTAAAGTATAAATATTTACTTGTAAATTACCTAAACAAAAAATAATGGTAGTATTAGTAGGTACTACTATGTGGGGAGGGAGGGCGGATTTAAGGGGGGCAAGGGGGCACGTGCCCCCCAGAGGTTTTTTTTTTACTGAGGAGAATCCATTACACTGTGAGATTATAGTGAATCATACAAGTAATTATAATTATAATTAATTATTGGTAATTAATTATAATTATAATTACTTGTTATTAATTAATTAATTGTTACACATATATATATATATATATATATATATATATATATATATATATACATGATAATTTAAATTTATTACTGAGCATTTAATTTTCTACAATAAAATTAATTGAGTCACATTAAGGCAGCAGCCTATCAGAGTTTATTACTATAGAAAAAGGTTTTCCAAGGGTGCAATCCCTGTTACCCTTAAGGCGCCCTAATAACAGTAATCACTCTTTTCACCTTAATCACAGTAGTCACAATCACGCTTCAATTCCGTTCGCCGACGACCAGTTCCCAAATGCGAAGAACAGTATAGAACTGTTACTGTAGTCCCAATAACAATCACGCTTCAATTCCGTTCTCCGACGACCAGTTCCCATAAGCGACGAACAGTTTGGAACTGTCGTTACAATAACAATCACGATACAATTTCGTTCGCGTATGTGAAGAACAGTTTGGAACTGTTACTGATGAAAATTTCTAATCACAGGTAGACCTGTGACTTTTGAGTAACAGTGAAAAGTAACAGTTCGTGATTTCTGGCCCATCACTAGGGTTCTACCGATACCCAAAAATATCGATATCAAGTGGTATCGGAAGATTTTTAGTCGTTAAAAAGCCCTGTTCCTAAAATGGCTACAAACATTCCATTGCCTGGAAAACGTCACACATTGCATAATCAATCAAATAGTGCACATTGCATAATGGTACTCTTTCGATATTCTCCTATGAATATCGATATCCCCTTAAGCAAGTGTTTAAATGTTGAAAAAGGTCAATTATTTATTAATAGAGGAGCAAAAGAAATACAATTTAAAAACTGTTCAATAAAAATAGATTTGAAATACAAATTGATGTAAATCAAATTCCAGAAATTTTACAAGAACTCCTTGAACCAAATAAGCCGTATGTCTTATTAGCCGTATATAAAATCCGCGACTCAAATTTATGAAAATTATTTCCAAAGTATATTTAAATTATTACAAGAGAATTATCCCACCGTCAAATTAAAAAGGTATCTAACATTATTAATCGATATTATCAATGATGAGGAACAGCAGGAAGTAAATAGAAATTATCATGAAGGAAAAACGCAACATAGAGGAATCATTGAAATTCTTGGAAGTATTCAACACCAGAGTTAAGAATTGCCGTTTAAGATTAGCCGTTAATACGATTCACTTAATACCCAGCTGAAGCTAACACCAAATGAAATTACATTCGTAATAATACCAGAAAACAATGAGCAATAAATATCTATTACTGAACACTATGCTCAAAAATAACACGAAGAAAAGGAGATACTATATGGAATTATCAATTAACAAATTTGTAAATAAAAAGAAATGCGAACAAAAAAACTTAAAAAAAATTTACTTATAGTATTTAGAATTATTAAATATTACGAGTATTAATATACAAACATAAACCAGGAGTAATAAAGAAATACATTTGAATAGGATAAGAAGACCAAATAAGAAGAAGAAAAAAAGACAATCTTACTAAAAAAATCTGAAATTATTGAAGACGACAAGTTTAGCAAAAATAGCGATATTTCAATTTATGAATCTCAAAGTAGTAAAACAATTAAATAAAATATAAATTATTAATTGATAAAAAAAGGAAAATTATTATAAGAATGAGAATTAATTAATATATAAAAATCTTCGACGAAATGAGTAAATGGCAAAATAAAACTTTATAAAAATTTCTTTTAAAATCGACAGAATGTCCTTTCCTATGAATGTATATTATTTTTTTTCTTTTAATAACTTTCCCTGATATATATATAAAGGGTTTATAACATAATAAAAAATTTAGGTATCAGTCTTCTGTGAAATATCGGAAAGACCATTCGATACTTTGAGAATTTTTTGTTTTGGAAACATTTTTCGATATTTCCTCCGATAAAATACCTGCTATTTTAAAAATTCTGGTAAATGAGCAAAACAAAAAAAAAAAAGTCATTCAACTGTTTCGATTTTCACTTTTCCATACCGATATCGATAAAGTATCGGAACAAATGTTTCGATACCAAAATATCGGGATCGAAAGGAAAAATATCGATACCATACCCATATCAGTAATATCGGTAGAACCCTTAACTTGTCGGTAACCTCTGTTGTGCTCAGACTTCTGAGGAGCAAAGATCGCGGTTTATGGCTTTGAAGTGTGACAACAATAGCTTCCTTGTCCAGTGAAGTCCCTTTGAGAGAAGAGTGATACCGACGGACTGCAGCCTGATAAGTCTTGAATATTTGATTTTCTTTTTTTTTTTATATTGTTTTACTATTCTATTAGTATTAGAAAAATTTTATTGAATATTGTTTCACATAAAACTAGGATAGTCATATTTTCGTTACAATAATATATATTTTCTCTTTTGAAACTTTTCTTTTTCTTCTAAATTTATTTAATATTATTATCTTAATATTCTTAATATAATATGGATCGCTGATGCTCTTAGTAAGTACCCCTCAATCAGCTGCTATGACAGCCTACTATTACCTTTAATTTAAAGCGAATGTTATGACCCTAAACTTATGTAGGACCAAGAATATACATTTTAAAAGTTATGAGCACAAGATTAATCTGATGAGTTGGTATATTACATACTTCTTATTCAATTCAAATGATTTGTTTTATTTTTAAAGAGAAAAGATAGTACCTCGGCCGGGATTCGAACCCGGAACTAGACCTGGGTCGATCGATCATTCGTGGTGATCGGATCGATCATGACCCATTCCTTTTGGTGATCGAGTCAAAATGATTCGATCCTTTCGATCATTTGGGTCTCAGACTGAGACCCGATGGGCTGAACTGTTACTTTTCAGTAACAGCTCCAACCGTTACTGTGATTTTTGTTACTTGTGATTTCTTAACTGCTACTGACTGCGATTCGTGATTCTGTCGAAAAGCCACCAACAGTGATTGCGTCGGCGTACTTTTAATAATTAGAAATCTTAAATAATAAGCTGATGTAACAAAATAGCAAAATATTTGAATTTATAAAAATAAAAAAAATGTTAAATTAACCCGTTTACGGCCACTGATGCGTATACACAACATTAATTCAACAATTTTTTTATTTTTTTAAATTCAAATATTTTTCTATTTTGTTATATCAGCTTATTGTCTAAGGTTTGTAATTATTAAAAATAATGTTTTAATAAATTTTGTGTTTTTTCAACCCATTGAAAAATAATAGTATAGTAGGTTATATTTCAACACTAATGAGTACTAAGATTTAAATGTTAAATTCAGCCAAATAAGGGCTGCTACAGTTAAATTATCAGATTCCTTGTTGTTTTATTTTTACAATGTTTTGTCACACTTGATTATTTCATGATTTGTGTTATTATGTAGCCTTCTGGCCAGATGAATTTTATGTTTTTTTTATTTGTTCATTATTGTTATTCTAAAGGGACTTGGTCCCAGAATAAAGTTTATTTTCTATTCTATTCTAATCTAAAACATTGTTTATTTTAATTGTTGGGATGAAATTTTTGTATTAAATTCAAATACTGCCTTTAGAATAGTCGTTTTACTTTAATAACCATTGGACATTCCTAAGAAGTTTTTACAAAGAAGATAGGACCATCTATTTTCATCTTCCCCACCTGTCAAATGAAGACGTGCTCATGCATGTGCTTTGTTTCTTCTGTTAAATATATTTGATTGATATTTGGATGCCAGAGTATCATTTAGGATGATTACTCAAATTATTATTTCTATGTTGATGATAATTGTTGACCTATGATAATTTATGTTGAAGAAATTGGTCCGGGTAGAGGTCACTGAATGAAATTCTCAAGTAATTTCAGAAAATCTTTGTTGATAGCCAACGTTTCGACCTACGCTGTAGATCTTCTTCAGGACTATATGCAAAATACAGACAATTTAAGAAAACGGTACAAATATATTAAAACATTTTAAATATAGATAAACTAAAAGAAGGTGAATACAGGCAAAAAAAATTGATAAAGATGTACAGTAAGGTAATTATGAAGGTTAAAATGTAGAAAATAATAATAAAACATGAAGAAAATAATAATAAAACAGAAAGTGTTGACAGTTAAAAAATTAAGGTATTACAGATAAAAAATAAAAACTGAATATACAATAGGAATGTGAAATGATATGGGTAAATTAGAAAGTGATAAGAATTACGCACTAAAAATTATAGGTAATAAAAAAGAAGAAATAAAAATGGTAAAATTATAAAAATCTAGAAACGAACCTTAACTTACTAGGTTATCTATCAATAAAGATCACTATAACAATCAATAAAGATTTTCTGAAATTACTTGAGAATTTCATTCAGTGACCTCTACCCGGACCAATTTCTTCAACATATATTATTTCTATGCCTTAGTCTTAATTGAATTCTTTTCCAGAGGTATGTTCTTGTGTTTACCAATTTCATCCCAGCAATTAAAATAAACAATGTTTTAAACAAGGAATCTGATAATTTAATTCTAGCAACCCTTATTTGGCTGAATTTAACATTTAAATCTTAGTACTCATTAGTGTAGAAATATAACCTACTGTACTATTATTTTTCAATGGGTTAAAAAAACACAAAATTTATTAAAACATTATTTTTAATAATTACAAACCTTAAACAATAAGCTGATATAACAAAATAGAAAAATATTTGAATTTAAAAAAATAAAAAAATTGTTGAATTAATGTTGTGTATACGCATCAGTGGCCGTAAACGGGTTAATTTAACATTTTTTTTATTTTTATAAATTCAAATATTTTGCTATTTTGTTACATCAGCTTATTATTTAAGATTTCTAATTATTAAAAGTACGCCGACGCAATCACTGTTGGTGGCTTTTCGACAGAATCACGAATCGCAGTCAGTAGCAGTTAAGAAATCACAAGTAACAAAAATCACAGTAACGGTTGGAGCTGTTACTGAAAAGTAGCAGTTCAGCCCATCGGGTCTCAGTCTGAGACCCAAATGATCGAAAGGATCGAATCATTTTGACTCGATCACCAAAAGGAATGGGTCATGATCGATCCGATCACCACGAATGATCGATCGACCCAGGTCTAGTTCCGGGTTCGAATCCCGGCCGAGGTACTATCTTTTCTCTTTAAAAATAAAACAAATCATTTGAATTGAATAAGAAGTATGTAATATACCAACTCATCAGATTAATCTTGTGCTCATAACTTTTAAAATGTATATTCTTGGTCCTACATAAGTTTAGGGTCATAACATTCGCTTTAAACATTCGCTCTGTCGAAAAGCCACCAACAGTGATTGCGTCGGCGTACTTTTAATAATTACAAACCTTAAATAATAAGCTGATGTAACAAAATATAAAAATATTTCAATTTATAACACTAAAAAAATTTGTTAAATTAGTGTTGCGTATACGCATCAGCGACCGTAAATGGGTTAATGCTATACACTCATACATTTTAACCTTTATGTTTACTATGCTTAGAATTTTTTTCAATTGTCTGTATTTTGCATATTTAGCCCAGATGAAGATATGCAAAGTAGGTCCAAACGTTTCTACTAAATAATAAATAAACATTTCTCATTAGAGAAACGTTTACTATTAACGTTTTAGTATTAACTAACCTTTTCCGTTTCCAATGTAACTTGTAATATTTCAATATAACCTTTAAAAACAAATATTGCCTTTCCTCCGGACTTGAGTTTAATCATAAATTTCATATTACATATATTTATTTTTCTATTTAGGAGTGTTTGTTTGAATAAACTATTAAAAAAATTATTTGAATCATAATATCGACTTTTAATATAATTTAGACTTATTTTTAGACAGTATTTTATTTTATTAGGAAATTTATGTAGTGCTGAATGTACGGTTAATGTAAAATTATTTTTTAACAACAAAACTGCTGCCTTATTAATTCTAGGCTTCACACAATGTTTCGATTAATTGATATACAAGCTAGGTGGACAAAAGTCATGTTTAAAATTCTAAAATATTGTATTGGATTGATGTAAAAAATTCTTAAAAACACGGTAATCATGGATGACCTTTTTTTTGTAAGATATTTCGCTCCTGAAAAAAAACAATAGCTTCTTCTGTTTTTGGCAAATCCCCAATACGCTTTTTCGTAGCAAGTAACAACAACAATAAATGTTATAATAATTAACTAAATAAATAAAATAATAACAAAACATCTAGAACAAATTAGCAAACAAACAATAAATAACCAACAAAGAAAACTCATCAAACAATAACAAATATAGAACAAATCAGCTGTTAGAAAAATAACTGTTACAAAATATAACTGCTCGCGAATGCGAACAAGTCCAAGGCAGCAGCGAGGGCTGTATAATAGTAGTGGGGTAAAAATAACGCCTTAGTCTAAAGTAACGTGCTATTGTAAAATAACGATCACCGTGATAACGTGTTACCAGAACGAGCCAGTTATTGGAATAACTGCTCATCGCTTAACTCGCCAATAGCGAAATAGTGCTTCGACATTTATTTTATTTTATTTTATTTTTTACCAGATCGGCCTGGTGGGCCTTTATATAGTTGTTATAATATTGATCATTTATTGTTGATAGTGTAACGGGAGTAAAATAGCATAGTGAAGGTTATAAACAGCCGGGTGACCAATGAGGTTTTTCTGTGAAATGGATTTGCCACTGCCTCAACCATTTAATTTATTTTATTGCATTCAATAGTTATTACTTGACACACATTAATTAATATTCATTTTTTAGTTCATTATTGCATCGTTTTTATTTATTTGTATTACAGTGACAAATCCATGCGTAACCTGCCCCCCAGCCGTTGATAACCTAAAATATACTATTATAAAAATTGTAAAATTCAAACTGTATGATACAAAAAATGAGAATTGTTAATAATACTGAAATAAAGAGTTTTATTTGAAGCATAGCTCTTTAAAATAGCAATTGATTTTGGGGGGGTATAGTCCGTACAATAGACACCCATAACTAAATACCTCGTTACAACTATTGTTCAATGTAAATAACAGTGAATTTTGACATATAAAAAAAAAAATCAAAACAAAATCTACATATATAAAATAGCTGTAAAATAAATTTTAAGTATTAATATCAAGAAAGAATAATATAATAATATAAATATATATAAAAAATCATTCTGATCTCAGCGCTGAGGAAGTCAGCAGCATGGTTTCCAATGTAACTTGTAATATTTCAATATAACCTTTAAAAACAAATATTGCCTTTTCTGTTTCATATATAACCTTCTCCAGACGTGAGTTTAATCATAAATTTCATATTACATTTATTTTTCTATTTAGGAGTGTCGGTTTGAATAAACTATAAAAAAAATTAATTGAATCATAATATCGACTTTTAACATAATTTAGACTTATTTTTAGATAGTATTTTGCTTATATTAGTATTTAAAACAAAAACCGTATAGTTTTTTATAAAAGACCTTGTTCAATCACGCACTATTGGCGACAGCATGAAATTTTTTTTACCGGAACACGGTTGATATAGATCTATTACTTTTCTTTGAACCTGCAAAATCTTACTCAAATAAATAATGGGTAACAGCACGACCATAACATCGTCGCTGTTTTTTTGCAAAAGACATTACCGCCACTTAGCAAGCTATAAATGAAACATTTTTTTCTATTTAGGAGTGTTTGTTTGAATAACCTATTAAAAAAATTATTTGAATCATAATATCGACTTTTAATATAATTTAGACTTATTTTTAGACAGTATTTTGCTTATATTAGTATTTAAAACAAAAACCGTATATTTTTTTATAAAAGACCTTGTTCAATCACGCACTATTGGCGACAGCATGAAATTTTTTTTACCGGAGCACGGTTGTTATAGATCTATTACTTTTCTTTGAACCTGCAAAATTTTACTCAAATAAATAATGGGTAACAGCACGACCATAACATCGTCGCTGTTTTTTTGCAAAAGACATTACCGCCAATTAGCAAGCTATAAATGAAACATTTTTTTCTATTTAGGAGTGTTTGTTTGAATAAACTATTAAAAAAATTATTTGAATCATAATATCGACTTTTAATATAATTTAGACTGATTTTTAGACAGTATTTTGCTTATATTAGTATTTAAAACAAAAACCGTATATTTTTTTATAAAAGACCTTGTTCAATCACGCACTATTGGCGACAGCATGAAATTTTTTTTACCGGAGCACGGTTGTTATAGATCTATTACTTTTCTTTGAACCTGCAAAATCTTACTCAAATAAATAATGGGTAACAGCACGACCATAACATCGTCGCTGTTTTTTTTACAAAAGACATTACCGCCAATTAGCAATCTATAAATGAAACATTTTTTTCTATTTAGGAGTGTTTGTTTGAATAACCTATTAAAAAAATTATTTGAATGATAATATGGACTTTTAATATAATTTAGACTTATTTTTAGACAGTATTTTGCTTATATTAGTATTTAAAACAAAAACCGTATATTTTTTTATAAAAGACCTTGTTCAATCACGCACTATTGGCGACAGCATGAAATTTTTTTTACCGGAGCACGGTTGTTATAGATCTATTACTTTTCTTTGAACCTGCAAAATTTTACTCAAATAAATAATGGGTAACAGCACGACCATAACATCGTCGCTGTTTTTTTGCAAAAGACATTACCGCCAATTAGCAAGCTATAAATGAAACATTTTTTTCTATTTAGGAGTGTTTGTTTGAATAAACTATTAAAAAAATTATTTGAATCATAATATCGACTTTTAATATAATTTAGACTTATTTTTAGACAGTATTTTGCTTATATTAGTATTTAAAACAAAAACCGTATAGTTTTTTATAAAAGACCTTGTTCAATCACGCACTATTGGCGACAGCATGAAATTTTTTTTACCGGAGCACGGTTGTTATAGATCTATTACTTTTCTTTGAACCTGCAAAATTTTACTCAAATAAATAATGGGTAACAGCACGACCATAACATCGTCGCTGTTTTTTTGCAAAAGACATTACCGCCACTTAGCAAGCTATAAATGAAACATTTTTTTCTATTTAGGAGTGTTTGTTTGAATAAACTATTAAAAAAATTATTTGAATCATAATATCGACTTTTAATATAATTTAGACTTATTTTTAGACAGTATTTTGCTTATATTAGTATTTAAAACAAAAACCGTATAGTTTTTTATAATAGACCTTGTTCAATCACGCACTATTGGCGACAGCATGAAATTTTTTTTACCGGAGCACGGTTGTTATAGATCTATTACTTTTCTTTGAACCTGCAAAATTTTACTCAAATAAATAATGGGTAACAGCACGACCATAACATCGTCGCTGTTTTTTTGCAAAAGACATTACCGCCAATTAGCAAGCTATAAATGAAACATTTTTTTCTATTTAGGAGTGTTCGTTTGAATAAACTATTAAAAAAATTATTTGAATCATAATATCGACTTTTAATATAATTTAGACTTATTTTTAGACAGTATTTTGCTTATATTAGTATTTAAAACAAAAACCGTATAGTTTTTTATAAAAGACCTTGTTCAATCACGCACTATTGGCGACAGCATGAAATTTTTTTTACCGGAGCACGGTTGTTATAGATCTATTACTTTTCTTTGAACCTGCAAAATCTTACTCAAATAAATAAGGGGTAACAGCACGACCATAACATCGTCGCTGTTTTTTTGCAAAAGACATTACCGCCACTTAGCAAGCTATAAATGAAACATTTTTTTCTATTTAGGAGTGTCTGTTTGAATAAACTATAAAAAAAATTATTTGAATCATAATATCGACTTTTAATATAATTTAGACTTATTTTTAGATAGTATTTTGCTTATATTAGTATTTAAAACAAAAACCGTATAGTTTTTTATAAAAGACCTTGTTCAATCACGCACTATTGGCGACAGCATGAAATTTTTTTTACCGGAGCACGTTTGTTATAGATCTATTACTTTTCTTTGAACCTGCAAAATCTTACTCAAATAAATAATGGGTAACAGCACGACCATAACATCGTCGCTGTTTTTTTACAAAAGACATTACCGCCACTTAGCAAGCTATAAATGAAACATTTTTTTCAACAATTAACAATATATGCTTTTAAAATGTTTATAGCCAACTGCAACCTAGTTGTGCTCCGACTTCCGAGGAGTGAAGATCGCGGTTTATCGCTTTAAAGTGTGACAACAATAGCTTCCTTGTCCTGTGAAGTCCCTTTGAGAGGAGAGCGATACCGACGTACTGCTGCCGGATAAGTCTTGAATATTTTATTTTATTTTTATTTTGTATTGTTTTACGATTCTATTAGTCAAGATTAGACAAATTTTTTAAATAATTATCAACAATTGTAAATCAAAATAATTTATTTAAAAATGGAATATATCATGAACTATTAAAATAATGCATAATATAATTAAATATGATTCATTTATGAATAATTAAAAGTGAATAATATAATTAAATAATGGAATATATCATGAACAATCAAAATAATGAAATTACAAATTACATGTAATTTTTTTAACGCAGCCACCGTTATGTTTGCCTACTTGTTCGCATTCGCGAGCAGTTATATTTAGTAATAGTTATCTTTTATAACAGCTATCTTGCATAACGTTTTTAAATCGGGATAATGTCATTATTGTTAAAAAAAGAAGAAAGATGCCTTTTTATAATTGATTCCAATAATTAGTAATAAGCTCATAGGTCTATATCTGCTGACTTGTTTAGCGTTTTTACCAGGTTTGTGGATAACTATGAGTTCGACTGTTTTCCACGTATCGGGGAAATATCCAATTCTTAGACAACTATTAAATATGGACGAAATGAAAATAACGGCTTTCCTGGACAACTTCTTTATTGCAATGACTGGGATTAAATCATGGCCAGGACTTTTCTTTATTTTAAGTTTTTTTTATTAGTTCTTTGATTTCTTTTGGGGTCGTGAATTTGGGTGGAAGGTGCACTATTGCAACGGATTGATTTAAATAATCGTCTATGTCATTAGCTATATGCGTACTTCTATCGCATTCTGTGTTGGAGAACGTTTTCTCAAAGTAATCCTTGAACATTTCAGCTTTTTCTACATCGCTGCTGATGAATTTACCGTTGTCTACACGACTAGGAATTTTCTCATGTTTATTCATCAGACGTCACGTACCCTTCCATAGCGATTGATCCCTAGGGTCTAAATCACCTACATAAGTCTGATATTTTCATATGTATGTCCATTCGTCAAGTTCTTTTTTAATACCGTATTTTAGGTGGTTCCATCTCTTTTTATAAGCAGGGTCTTTAATACGCATCCACTGCCTCCTTGCATAATTTTTTCTTTAATTTTTAAAAGAATTGAATTTGGACATCTACTCGAGAATGCTTTTCCCCTAAACTGGAAAGATTGTACAGTTGCTTCATGTGAGATATATTCGTTGAAGTTGTACATGTTTGTATCAATTTCTATTGCGGTACGATAATTATTCTTCATATTTATTTTCTCATCTATTAGAATTTTGTACACTTCCCAGTCGATTACTCCATTAATGAGGGATTTTCTCTTCGTTTCTTTGTGATTATGTGCTGAGAAATTAATTAGAACTGGGATATGGTCAGAGTTTAGAGCTGTGATCACGTGGGATGAGAGAGGAAGCCTAAAACAGCTTTGACATGATTTCAATAAGAGATGAAGGTCTTTGGTGTCGGTGTTGAAGTTTTCCGGGTTACATATAAAAATTAATTTGAGTTACAATATCCCTTTTTTCAGGCCATTTCGTATTTGTTATATTTGTTTGTATTGCCTTGATTTCTTTTTGAACTTAAATACAGGGCATCTATGACCCAAGGCGTTATGGCTGCCATAGCAGTTATGCACCGACGACCTACCCCAGCACGCTCCTCTGGCACTTACCTCAACTATTTGGCACCTGTCAGGTTATGATGCCTGAAATATATTTGAAATAGTAAACAGACAACAGGATTCTTAGGAAATGAAATAGGAGATGATATACAGCTAAAATATGATTTTTTTTTTTTTCCTTTCATTTTTAGCTATTTTTCTTTGAAAGAAAAACAAACAAAAAATCATATTTTAGCTGTATATCATATTTTCTCTTTAAATTTAAAATATATAAATAATACTGAATAAATAAGAACGTAAAAAATAACATTTATTATAAACAAAATTCATTACAAATAACAATATCACATCAAACAGTGTGGTATATACAGAACAATCAAAACAATTAACCATAAAACATCACATTGTAGTTAAATCTAATTATTTATGTTTAAAATTTAAATATTTAAAATACAAAATAAAGAATAACATCTAATAAACAGTTATTATAAACAATCTTGATGTAAAGGTAAGGTACTATTTCTTAGCCACGTACTAACTCGAATACCCATGGTGTTATTGCATCCTTTAACATTGCATCTCCATCTAATCACATTCCCCAGTTGAAGCTTCATATTATGTCCCTTTCTACATGACATTTTCCGGGGAATAACGTTCCGCTCCTGTAGAAATACCACAGCTGACTTTTCATCAATCACCTCCCGAAAAATCTTCATCAAATTCCAACTCATATTGTATAATTAAAATGAAAACAAATAAACGTCCACTAAACACAAACAATAACAAAGGACTGAGGAAGGTTTCGCTAACAGTAGGAGGTAGTTAACGAAACTGCCACTTGGGGCACTGGGGTAGGTCGTCGTTAGATTGGAAAAGTACCACGATTTTTTTTGCAAATTTTCGTCGGGTGTGAAAAACCCAAACAGCACCTGTAGGGGTTAGGTGTAAATTCTTCTAGGTACTTGTGTATTAACGCAGCCGAAGTTATGTTTGCCCACTTGTCCGCGTGCGCGAGCAGTTATATTTTGTTACGGTTATATTTCTAACAGCTGATTTGTTCTATATTTGTTCTTGTTTGATGAATTTTCTTTGTTGCTTATTTATTGTTTGTTTGCTAATTTGTTCTAGATTTTTTGTTGTTATTATTTTATTTATTTATTTAATTATTATAACATTTGTTGTTGTTGTTACTTGCTACGAAAATTAGTATTGGGTATGATATATTCCATTTTTAAATAAATTACTTTGATTTATAATTGTTGATAATTATTTTTTATAAAATTAAAATTCTAACCCCAATAAATAGATTTGAAAACATTATTGAAGATAACTGTTACAAAATATAACTGCTCGCGCAAGCGAACAAGTAGCCAAAAATACCTGTGGCTGCGTTGACACTCAAGTACCTTCTTCTACATTAACTGTCAGGAACCCCTCTTTTTTCCAAGTTTTTCAGGAGGTTCGGGGTCGCAAAAGATATTATATAGGTGTCATTCTATATTTCAGTACCATTTTTTAAATTTTAATTCTTTCGACATTAGTAACAATATCTTTTACTTCTTCTTTGATCTGGTCTGCCGAGGCATACTGCAGCTCAAAACATCTTATTACGCCCTTGGAATAGTTCAGGGAGCGATATGGACTTACTTCTATTTCAAATTGGCCCCCAAAATTTTTAGTCGCCAATAGTGTTTCTGATTGTTTTGAGTTGTTAGTTTTAACTAATACTTTGCCATCCCTTAGTTTCTTGATATTTTTTACACTATCTATCGTGTTACTAATAAACTTATTGATAAAGAATGGTGAGATATTGCTGAAATTACCCTCACCTTTCCTAGATACAACGAGTTAACTCTGGATTGTTTTACTACTAGGCTTATCAGACAGATTTATTCAACCTACAGAAGTTTTTTTCTTGCGTTTTGAATGTGGACTGGCTGGATCAGTTCCATTCATTTTGAGGCTACAAGAAATTGCTGTTTCTCGGCAGAAACTGTCTGCCCAACAGTTTGGGCTGTTGATTGTTGGGATGTATTGCACCTTTTTCTTCGAGATGTGATTCACATAACACCCTTTTTGTTTGGTGTCTTGATAATGCCTGAATAGGCGAAACGTCGACTGGTAAGTGGGTGTATTTTTGAAACATAAGGCTTTGCATTGTGGTTTTTCCCAATTGCATTATAATAGAAAAAATATATTATTGTTACGAAAATATGACTATCTTAGTTTTATGTGAAACAATATTCATTAAATAAAATTTGTCTAATACTAATAGAATAGTAAAACCAAACAAAAGAAAAAGAAATTCAAATATTTAAGACATCCGGCCGCAGAACGTCGGTATCGCACTCCTCTCAAAGGGACTTCACAGGACAAGGAAGCTATTGTTGTCACATTTCAAAGCGATAAACCGCGATCTTCACTCCTCGGAAGTCGGAGCACAACTGAGGTTACAGTTGGCTATAAACATTTTAAAAACATATATTATTACTTGTTGAAAAAAATGTTTCATTTATAGCTTGCTAAGTGGCGGTAATGTCTTTTGCAAAAAAACAGCGACGATGTTATGGTCGTGCTGTTACCCATTATTTATTTGAGTAAGATTTTGCAGGTTCAAAGAAAAGTAATAGATCTATAACAACCGTGCTCCGGTAAAAAAAATTTCATGCTGTCATGCCAATAGTGCCTGATTGAACAAGGTCTTTTATAAAAAACTATACGGTTTTTGTTTTAAATACTAATATAAGCAAAATACTGTCTAAATTATATTATAAGTCAATATTATGATTCAAATAAATTGTTTTATAGTTCATTCAAATACACACTCTTAAATAGAAAAAGAAATATAACATGAAATTTATGATTCAACTCACGTCTGGAGAAGGTTACATATGAAACAGAAAAGGCAATATTTGTTTTCATAGGCTGTATTGAAATGTAACAAGTTATGTTGGAAATGGAAAAGGTTAATAGTTGATTTGGAAAAAGTCTCAATTAACTAGAAAATTTTACTAACCACAAAGTATAAAACAAATCATTTGAATTGAATAAGAAGTATGTAATTCACTAATACACGAGTATGTACTATATGATATATAGTAGTATACGAGGGTAGCTTACTGAGAGCACCAGCGATCGATACATCGGTACGCTTTTAGAGAGCATACAGCTGCTAGCGCTAGTAGTATGTTTTCGTCTCTCCGTAGGCTCTTATCCACTGACTCTCTATCAAAACCAGCTTGTTTCCAAACACCTTTACCGGGAACTTAACAACTTTACTTTCTGCGGGTATCTTCCAAAGTGCCGTCATGCCAAGTAAATATCACTTTATGTTTATTTATATTTTTTTTTTTCCTCCATGGCCATGGGCGTAGGTATTTATTACCAAATAATATGTTACTAGTTATTCCATCCCTCGAACCGGCCTTGACTGAATGACGTGTGTAAGGCGTGGGCACTCGCCATATTGTGGTGTGCTCGCTTCTCGTAGTCGTTGCTGTTTAGTTTGTCTTTTGTTATTATATTATATATAGATCATTAAATAAACTGAGTGTATTTTAAAATTAATTAATTTCATATTCTAGCCTACCTAACTATCAGTAGGTATTGATTCTCAAAAAATTAGCTAACTTATAGGGCATTTGTTCACAAGTCTAAATACTTTTGAAAGTGATTTAATTAATAAAGCCATCAATTGATTGCTATTCAAAATCTTCAAGGTATGTTTTGGATTTACTTTTATTTTAAATATGTGTATTTTGTGTTGTTGATTACATTCTTTCTTTTCTAAAATAAAACAGGTACTTGTTGGATAGATTTGTGAGTTACAGTTGCAGTTAGTAATAATTATATTAGATACAAACTTGAGTGATAAAAAAAAAATTGTTTAATGTTGTTTCGTTAATATGCTCGAAAAGTGTTATGCCGGTTGGGAAGGGTGTTGACCGGCCGCGTTGTTAATGTTTGAGGGCTGTCTTGCTTTTATATTTTTTAATTTAATGTTTAATTTTTCCTCTATTTTAATTAAATGTCTACTGTACATGTATAAATAGGATGATAGACTTTATTTATCACATTTCAAATAACGTTAGTCGTTCATGAAAATACATCAGTCTCAAGACTTAGTTATTCTGTGTCATTGACACAGAATAATAAGTAAAAAGAAGGGAAACAAATATTAAAACACTTTTGAGTTTTGGAACCTAGATATGTTTTTAACAAGAAGTATTTTATTAATGAGTGTAAGGCGCCTACATTTCTAAAATAGTAATTTTTTTTTTTTAAATAAATATATTGGAGTTTATTTTGAATTTAATTTATTGGATGGTAATTTAGAAACTCAACTAGATTTATCTGTTGTAAGTTATTGAAAGCTGAGTTAATTTATGTTTGTAAGGATGATTTCTATATTTTGCATTTTTCAGTAGTTATTTATATAGCATATTTATGATTTATTTAACCAAAACATGAGTTCTTAACTCTAGCACAAATACTTTATTGTATCACGTACTCTCTTATTAATTTCTAGTAACTAAATTTCTTTCTGACAAGCTGGTATGTGCTACCCATTGGATATGTAACCTCGTGATAAATGTATAAACAACAACTTTATATCATTTAATTAAATTATATATTTTTATATTTTTTTCGATTAAGGCATGCATCAAAACAATATTTAAACAAATTATCAAATACTCTACAATCATTTAGTGACATTTAATGAGTGCACTCTCTATATAAATTAAAACCTGAAACGATAAGTGAATAAAGATAAGCAAAGTAACAGAAAATGGAATTAAACAATAATACACAAAATATTAATATACAGAAGCATGCATATCTACAACATATACTTTTGCACATTTAATTTGGGCTCACTAATTATCTACCATTTTTAACATGCTTGAAAGACAAAAGAACAGTCATTTGTTTTTATAGTATTTTTTTAAGCCTCTCTACCAGCTGTTAATTCATTGGTTATGACTAAAGAGGTGTAACATCTTATGTTACAATAATATTTAAACATAAAAAAAAAGTAATCAGCTGTTGTTGCCATACTATTAATTTAATACATTGCCTCCACAGATATTATTAATTAATTGAAGGCTGATTAATGCTTATTTTATATAAAACTTTGTTTATTTACTTTATTTTGTTGTATGAAAAATGATTTATTACTTAAAATTTAAACATTGTAAATTTTTATAACTGTGTTACTCATTACAGTACTGTACTGTATTACACCCACTGTCTTTTTGATTTAATTTGAAAAAAGAAAAATATTTGATCAATTGTTTAATAGTGTCTAATAAATATTAGCAATGTTTCGACAATATATGGATAACTATGTAAATTATATGCATATACTTCGACTTTAATTGAAGGTAGCAAAGCAATTGTATAGTTATTGGGTTTTCATGCTCGGACAAGGGAATTTAGGAAAACAGGTTTTGAGTCAGGGTTTTTTATTTTTGAATATTCTTCAAGACGGCAACATCAATAGGGTGATTTTGTGAGTACAAGCCAGCAAGTTTTTATAAAAAAAATATTATTCTATAGCAACTAAAATTAAAATGATTTGAGACATTTTCCCTAATGTTAATAAACTTGGCAAGTAATAGTGTAAACTGTTTCGCTTCTCAAAGCTCTGTCAAGGGTTAAATAACATATTTAATTTTGAAATGTCAACTATAATAATTGTCTTGCAAATTATTAAGGTGGTATTTATGATTATTAAAAATGGTTATGCCAGTTATTATTTTAAATTTCTTTAATATTTTTATTGATGCAACCTTTTATTTGGTTCACACATGTATTCATTTTTTAGAGATAATTCCTTGGACTGTTCACATTTATATTACAATTATATTAGTGTTTCTTAATTCATATTACCATGAGTTCACTTGATACTAATATTCTTTTCTATTCATTATATTTCTATTTGTTTGATTGTAACAAGATCTTACAAGCAGATTATTGATTGTTATCAAAGCTGAATTTAAAATTGTCAATTGATGTTGCCATCTTGAAGAACATTCAAAAATAAAAAATCGTGACTCATGAGTTGTTTTCCTTAATTCCCTTGTCCGAGCATGAAAACCCAATAACTATACAATTGCTTTGCCATCTTCAATTAAAGTCGGAAGTATATGCCTATAATTTAAATCATCCAACAAATGACCACCATCTTGGTATGAAATTAACCTATTAGCTTCTTGAACTGTATTCCTTGCATGAAGTAATGAGTCTGAGTTATCAATCATATATTAGCTCGATTTTGTTTGAAGACAAAAAGATAGCACAATAAGTTAGTTTCCTTAAGTCTGGAAAACAATTTTTGTGTAGGAAATTTGTTTGCTTTTTTAATTCTGTTATGATGGTGGTTGTTTTAATGTTCCTATATTATTAAAAGTCTGTTCACCACCATGATTAAATACATTTTTCTTTAAAATACTAAATTAACATTCAATTTAGAATAATTGTATACAATTAATAATTAATATACAATACATCAAAATGGTTTGAATAACTAAGCAATTATATAATATTAATAATATAATTGTAAAATAAAAAAATAAGCCTAGCATGATTTTAATTTTAGCTTTTTTTTACATTTATTAACTCTTTACAGAACTTTTAAAAACATTTTCTTACCATCATAGACAAGTTTATAAACTTTAGGTGATTAACTGTCTTTCAGTTTTATTTTATTTTTTAATATGGCCTTGTCAGAAAAAATTATGTTCATATTTGTTAGGCGGGCGAGGATCCAGCAATATTGAGTTTCATGAAGATAGCTTAGAGCTTTAACACCACCATCTCAAAAGAATTAAGTTTTTAGTCTATTAATTATATTTTTATATTAATACTTCGGTTTAAAACAAGTTCTTTGTTGTGTTCCTCATTTCACCAATAGTAATTTTGCTTCGTCTAGCAATGCAGTCGATGTGGCAAAGCAGGAATTATTGGGTCTACCCATGGATTTGCTACCATTGTTTTGATAGGGCTACTCGTGCAAATTAACATAGGGATTATTTTGAACTCTTCTATTTTGCTCTAATTCTGATGCGATTTTTTCTTTCTTTTTCTTCTACTCTTAGAAACCTCATATCAACTGCATTGATCTAGCTGTTTTTTCTTCAGATTCCAGCTCTCAAAAACATAAAGAATGACAGGGTGGTTCATAGACTTAAAAAAGTGTAGCTTTGTGTCTTAACCCACTTCTTTGTTTGCAATTATATAATTGCATTGAATATGTTGAGGTTAGGTTAGGTTTTATTGCTTATAGACGCACAACATCTATGGTCATTAGCGTCTTTCTTCTTTTTTTGACTATATTGATAGATATATATATATATATATATATATATATATATATATATATATATATATATTGATTTGTTGATAACGATACACAGATAAGTGTGTCACCACCCCAAATAACCTTTTGATTACAGAAGGTTCTGACATTCTCTTGAGGTCTTCCAATGTAGAGAATTTTACTTTAATTGTCCTTGAAAAGAAAAACTAATAACACGAGGAACCGGAAGGTGATCCAATCAAGGAAGAAGGTTAACATTGCTATCTCTGGACAAAAATAGGGAAAGTAGTGTGATACTACCAAGTAGTCACAAAATTGATTGAGTATAGAGGAAATAAACTCGTGCAAGTTCTGTAAAATTTCTTACAAATTATACGGAGTGAGAAAAGGATATCAAATGATTAGCGAATCAACATTATTGTTTCAATTTCTTTTTAAAAGTAAATTGGCAGAACTCTTAACTGATTTAGAAAATTATTAAATTGTAATAAAGAGCTTAGTGAACCCAAAGTCTCAGAGATGAAGTCACTAATCACTGTTCACCAACTTCTGTCCTTGGATTACCGCCTAAACATAACCTCATAAGATCATGCTTATCACAATCTTCAGGTCTCCATTATTTTAAAAACCAAATAACTTTATAAGCCCATCTCTACCTTCATAGTGTTCATCATCAAATCCCTTCAATTATATCATCATCATCATTAGTCTGGGCCTCCTCTAGCAGTCTCTGCCTAACGGCTTTGTCTTGTATTGTAGCCATCCAATTTTGGTTGTGCAGCAGGACTCTGGCATCTGCCATCACTCCATACAGCCATGTTTTTCTGGACCGCCCCACTCTCCTAGTTCAACTAAGCTCTTTGTCATTATTTTATTGGAGATTTTAGATTCACTCATGCTAGTAACATGCATAGCCCTTCGAAGATTTCCCAACTTGGCGGACTATATCCTTATCCTTATAAAGGTCATAAACTTCTTGTTTTTTTCTTTTCTAAGTTCCTCCCTCTCTAATGGCTCCAAAGATTCTCCTCAGCAGACTTCTTTTCAACATTAGGAGCCTGCTTTCATCAGAGTTCGTGGTTTCGAGCCGTAAGTGAGCACCGGATGTATTACAGTTTAGAAATAAAATTTGGTGCTGGAGTATATAAATTTGCTTTTAAAGTGCTTTGCAGAGCTGAAGACTCACTCTTCAGTAAATATTCATTCACCAGCTTATTTCTTCTGACACGTTAAGTAAGTTAACCTCAGATCCCAAATATATAAATGAGTCCACATTATCAAACCTGTAGGGTCTAACTTCGAGAGATTCAAAAACCTTAGCAACAAAACCTGCTTGCATGTATTTGGTCGGTTTTATTCACAATAAGACCTAATTCCTTCGCCACTGTTTCAAAAGCGATAAAAGCCTCCTTTAATGCCCTCTCAGATCTTGCCACAATATCTGTCATCAGCATACCCAAGCACCTGTAGCAGACTGGAGAAAATGGTGCTAGTGGTCTGCTCTGTTGAGTTACCTACAACTTTTTCTAATGCAAAGTCAAACAAAACGCTAGGTCATCTCCTTGTCTTACTCTGGTGTAAGCACAGAAACAGTTTCTGACATGTCTTATCCCACACGGACTGCATATTTTGAGTTCTTCATGGTCATTCTCACAATTTGGGTTAGTTTTTCTGGGACTTGTAAACTGTTCCAGGGCCATATGCAATTCTTCTCTATCAATGGTATGTCATATGCTGACTTAAAAGCAACAACCAAATGGTATGTGGTCAGCTTATACTGAATGCTTCTTTCTGAGATCATCTATAAGGTAAAGATCTGATTGGTTGTGGAGCAGCATCTTCTAAACCCAGCCTGATAATTCCCAAGAACTCTTTCAGTGAATGGTACCATTATCTCAAACAGTTGGTTATGCTGTAAAGATCTCATTTTTCTTTGATTTGTCGATGGCAAACCTTCTTCTTGACTATCTAGAGCTGGTAATCTATTCCCTTTATCAAACTCTGGCTATGCTTAGATAATGATCCATCCGTATCCATGGTTGCTCCTCTGTAACATCTAACATTCATAAGCTGGCTTTTATGATGTGAGCTAATCAAAAATGATCTTTTTGATTAGCCACAAAAACATGATTCCTTCAGGTTACTTGGTGGATTTTCTTTCCAGGAGAGAGGTTACTGCATGGGGTCAGATGCAAATCTTATAAGCCATTGCCGTTATCAATGCTATCCTTGTGAATACTGTAAGAACCAATAGTGGGATAATATACAGGTTCTCTACCTACTTGTGCATTCAAGTTGCCAACTACTATGTTGACAAAATATGCAGGACCAACATGTCTTCATCTTATCCTTATTTACTTCTTGACCTACTTCATTACCGGCTTTCATCGTTATTGTATTTACATCTTCACCCTACAGAATCAAACTAAACACCCAACCACACTGATAATTTACTACCCAGATTCAAATTAAAACCTTTTTGGGGCTTTACCACTTGTTATAACATAGCTATGTGTCAATTTAAATAGTACGTGTTAAAGTGAATTATTTAAACCCAAGCAAACCTCGAACTTATCCAAATAATAATTACCAATCCTAACTTAAGCTGATGATTCATCCCATCTAGTATTTGGCTTATGTAAACTATTTCATCGATAGTTAAACGGTTTTGTCTAAACTCACATTGGTAATATCCGATTATTTCCTAGGCATATTATGTGATTTAGAGTTAGGATTAACGAGAATATTTTATAGCAAGCTTGTTGGAAATAGATTCCATGTTAGTTATTACAGCCCATCTATCCTCATGCTTTTGTGGATCGGTTTGGTTCTTTTCATTCTTAAAGCATTTTTTTTCATTTTCCCATATCTTTTTAAACCGAATGATGAACCATTGATACCCCTGCTTCCCCTCGTGCCTTTTTAGTTTGATAGGAATGTTATCAATCTCAGCTTCTTCACACAATTTCAATTTTCCGATGGATATTTTAACTTCCATCGTACTCCTCAGACCTTCTTAAAATGGTTCAGCATTTCAGATATTCAGAAGCAGGGATTTGATCATTATTGCTGGTATGCTAAGTTTTTTCATTTAGTTATTTTTCAAAATATCTAAGGGATCAGTCAAGTATTGTTATTTTCATCTCTAATTCCATTCCTACTGTTACACCATCTGTTAATTCCCTTGTACAAAACATCAGTCACAGGCCTCTTTAACCTTTCCCCATACTATCAGCTGGACAGCAGTCAGGCATTTTTTTTATTGGCGGAAAATGTAAATTTCCAATCATAAATTTGGGTGTAGTTATTCTATTAGCTACTCGTCTCTTACAAGAGGGTAAAAGTAAACATCAGTTATAAAGTGTACAGTAAAGAAAATGCAATAAAGTGAAAAAAATGTAACCTGTCATCCTTAGTACCTCTAGCGCACCTGGTAGTGTAACATAATTGCCAACAAAATCTTATTAAGAATTGGAGTTAGTTATTTTTCTCATGTTTCGACCAATCAACCAGAGATGATTATTATTCTGATTGAAAATTATACCTCTTCTTGTGAGGTAGCTTTATCTGTACAGAAAATTTCTCCTGAAAAGTATGTATTGTGATCATCTTGATTTAAATACCAATCATAAAAATTTCTTCTTTGCCATGGAATCTTGCGGTATTAAATGTTGTAGTACCTGTTGATAATAACGTGGGTTTTATTTACATTTACAATGAGAGTTCTCCTTTCTGTAGTTAGCGTAATATTTAATTACGCCCCAGCTCTACGTATACTGCCAGATAGACTATCACCAAAATATTGTAACAGGTTGCACTCTTTCTTCCTTTCGTAAAGGGGCAAAAATACCATCAGCATGGTATACCAGCAAATGTGCCAGTTTCTCTAAGACATTGAAACATGGAGCTGAAGATGGACTTGCTTGGTAATCTTATATTTGAAAATCACCTGGATATTTACAACGGGCAGCATTAGCATTACCATTGCCAAAATCATACATAAACACCATATCGGCATATTCAGCGTAGTATAAATGGAATGTATTATGATGAGTACTCCGTAAAAGCCTCAAACAAACTGATAAATGTTACTGAGGGTTCCCAATTCTAGTTCCGAATAGTATTAATCCTTGAGTCAGTTTTTTATGTAAGTTAGGGAGACGAGGTCATGTTAGTATTCTATCTAAAGCTATCTCCTAAACTAAGCGTTTGCGGACATACCTCCATAGGAAATTTTTTCTAGTTTGAGGTTTTTTGTTAAAATTTTCAGTTTAGCTACTTAACCCTAAAATACCCTGTGTGTACTAGTTGCTTAGGAATACAGTGCAGTTAAAAACATAATGAATGGAATTTGTTTAGAGAGAGCATGGCAAATTAAACAAAACAATGGTAATGGGCTTATTATAAATTAGGAATATTTATATCAACATCAAAATAAACAGAAATATGAAGAAGAATCAGTACGAATTAATGATTAATTAAAAATAATGACATGGATATAATGGCTTACTTCCAACATGAATTTTATCTATTCAAAACAAAAAACTAATATGAATCTCATATTTTAGATAAAATTGTGTGATATGAAAATTACAAATACCAAAGTATTCTCATAATTATTATGTTACTTAATGCTGTAATTAATTAAAACCTAACTCTAAATAAAAACTAAGAAAGAGGGTCTAGAATCAATTATTTTGTAATAAATTTTTTTAAAAAAATGAATGTGATATAAGTTGTAACTATAAGAATCAGTATAAATTAATAGATAAAAAATATATTACAATATTAATATTAATATAATTCAACAGGTAACGGTAGATCACAATTTCACGATATTCTCTCGATCAAATTTATTTAAGGTTTAAGATTTATGCAGTTTAAAAGTTAGATAACATAAAAACACAATTTCAGATTATATTCAAATTAAAAATCAAAACATGACCCTAAGTTATAGAAAATCGTATGCAAGAAATGTAATTAATTGAATAAAATAATGTTCGTCATAATTAAGCTACTTAGTACAGCAACAAAAATAAAACAATTAATCAAATTTAAAAGAGATTCGTCTATTAAGTATTCAACTAAATTAGAACAAGGAATAAGAAAAATGTTACTGTAAACATATAACGAGCAAATGATAAGAATGAATGATAGTCCCAAAGTTATTACAATTGCAATAAAAATTGTATAACAGGTATCATTTAATCAGCATTTTAAATTGCATCAAAATAAATGTATTCCTATAATCAAACAAAAACAAAGAGAAAAACAAATACAAATAATGAAGCTTCCTAACAATTATTCTGCTAGCAATTACTACACTACAAACTACTGTAACTGAAAAATGATCATAAATGAATTGTTGAGATCGTTAACAACAATTTTATTAAAGAGAAATAGACTATTGTCCTAGGAATCTGTATAATTTAATTTAAAATGTTATTTGTTTTTTTAGAATAATTTATTGATATTTACAACTGTAATTATATTACATCAAGTAAATCTGCTGTATGAACAAAGGACATAAAAAAAAAACACTTGTGGAGAAACTATCTATTGATAGCACTCCAATAAAGTTCTATAGTATAAGGTCTCGAGGCCATCTTCTTTTCAGACGCCTCGGAGGGTTATCAGGAATATTATGGGCAGCAAGTTGAGAGACTAGTGGATTCAAGTGTGTATGGAGCTTTTCATAGAAGGATAGGTATCTAGTTTGGGCCAAATCAGCAACATATGTGATATTAAGATCATGGTGGATGAGTTTGTTTGTGACATAATAAGGAGCATTGAGGATTTTACGAAGGATTTTGGATTGTAAGGATTGGATATGAGATGGATTGGATGGTTCAGTAGAGCCCCAAAGCTCAGCTCCGTATGTCCAAATAGGTCTGATAACTGTCATGTAAATGAGTCTTTTGTAATTAATTGGGAGCGTTGAACATTTGTCCAGTAAATGTTGAAGTAGGCGAAAACGTTGAGCAGTTTCTTGTCTTTTCAGTCTTGTATGAGGATTGAAATATTATTAAATAAATTTTACTTAAGCTAGTCAAAATGACTTCAAGGCAAAAAACCGAAGTTTCTTCTGAATAAGAGAGAGAGAGTGACATTTCTGCAAAATCTTTCCCTTACAGGACTGGCCAGGGATATATTATATAATCCTAATCTGTATTTAAAACTTACACTTAAAAAAAAAAAAAGCCAAGAAGATACCGTTAATTTAAAGTTAATTCACAGGCAGACTTTACCTGTATATTAGGCCAGGGTAAACAATGTTTTTAAAAAAAGCATTCTTGATTGATCACCTGCCTAAACAAGTGATGCTGATTTGGACCTGTGTAAAATCTAAATCCTTTGATTAACCCTACTGATAAGAGTTGATCATGGCTCTAAGAATTGATTGAAGGTTCTTTCTAAGAAAACCTCAAAAAAAAGGTGGTAATCATAGAACCTAAAATTATTTTTGTTTACCTCTACATTTCAGATTACATTCATTTCTGGATTGGTGTATTTCGGGCTAATAAAAGTATATCGATTATTTATTTTATGATTTAATCTTTTTAAGTAAAAATTTGTTTTGGTTTTTATTTGGAATCAATTTAATTATTTTCTATATATTGTAAATAGTTTTATTATCTCTTACCTAATTTAATTGTCATTTCTAATATAATTATGATTAGGAAATTTGTCTTTTTCTTATTTTGCCAACACAATGAGCTTCCAAACTCATAAAAAGTAAAAAAAAAAACTTCATTTTTTGTAATGTAAGGTACTAAATTTGTTAATGATAACGTATTTACAAGAAATTAAACATTCATTGCAAGTAATGCCCAAAGAACTGTTCTGATATAGTTTCAACAGGACTTTGGAAAATTTTCAAATATTATTTGGTTTTAACGACTTTAAACTCAGTCAGTCTTCTCTATTATTCAGGATTTATTCCCAATTTCATACGAACCATTATTTTTATTGACTTCCATTAGGAAAAATATGGCTCCTAAAAAGAAAGAAAACAATGGGTAAGAATAAAAACTAATTTCTTCTGCTACTTGACACAACTCAATTTGGTTGTCTGTTATGTTTTCATTGTTTGTGTTTTCAACCCTTGCTGCTTGAAACGCATCTGTACAGAAGCAGGATCTATGCTCAGCATCTTTTTGACATCTTCCTTTTTCTTCTTCAATTGCTTCATCTTTTATAGATATTAGTGACCATCATAACCACTTAGTTGGAATTCTTAATATTTGGCCTAGATATTTTAGCGTCCTGTGTTTTGTTTTCATCAAGGTTTTGGACTTGTATTGCTTTCTGTTGAGTACTTCTGTTATTGTTAGATAATTCATCCAAGGAATTCTAAGAACTCTCTGGCAAATCCACATCAGCATTCTCTATTCTAATGTCTTGCACAAGGTTCAGCTACCCGCTTTACACAAAAAATGTAGCATTTTGTTATTATTTTCTTAATGTTCCTGGCCTGTTAACTTCCCAAATATCCCACGTCCATATGTTCCAAGTATCTGCTAATGTTCATCCTAGGTCAGGGGTCGGCAACCTTATGAGTCAGAAGAATCAAAAATTACAATTTACAAAATTTCGAAGTTTTTAAAGAGCCACAAGTTTTTTTCTTGCCAACAATAAATAATACTTTAAAAAAAAAAAAAATTGTTTGATAAAAAAACTAATCTATTTATTCATAAGAAAAAAAAATCTATTTATTCATATATAAGTAGTGTTTTTCACAACAAATTAGATAATATTTATATAGCATTATTAGATAATTACTTATTATTTAAGTAAAAAATTAAAACAATTAAACATTTAATTACTACACAATTTGTACTTCAATAACAAACAATTGGGCAAACAAATTAAATGGGAGCGAAGGCTTTGCGTGGTTATTCAAGTAGAAAATTTAAACTTTACTAAACAATGTAACTTATACTTAAAATTAAAAAAACAATAACATACATTTGGGCAAACAAATTCATTGTCAGCATTGGCTTTTTGCATGGTTTTAGATAGGTTGGATAAATTTGGCTCATAACTTGTTGTTTTAAGTTTCAAGCAAGACTCTAAATTTTCATTTGTTCATTGGCTTCTTACTTTACTTTTAATTATATTCATGCAAGAGAACGCTTACTTGCACGAATATGTCGATCCGAAGATAGTCAGCACTCCAAATGCCAACTTCTTCACCTCACTGTAGCAATCTGAAAGACTATTCCATGCATCGAATATAAGTGCCTCAACTCGCGGCATTTATTTTAAAGCTTTAGTTGGGTTACGCACATGCATTTCTGGATTTCCCACTTGCTTTTTAACTCTGTAAATTTTCCACTCCACAAAGCTTTACTTTTTAAATTGATCAATTGCATTTCTAGAGGTCCAATATCAATTCCAAATGGCTCAATGTGGATTTTGTGTTGAGAGGATTTAATATGAATGCTAGAGTGGTTTTGAATTGCTCAAATCTGTCAGCGAATTCATCTTTAATTATTTTTATAACTGTGCTAAAGCAATTTGTGTCAATATTTTCACTGGTTTTATCGCGATATTGCTTTAGAAATTGCAAAGAAAGTAATTTACCACTCTGAATATCTTCTGCAAAAAGAATTAATTTTTCTTCAAAACAAACCAATTCGTCTACCAAAACATAGGCTGGGTTTCCCTTTCCTTGCAGTTTTAGATTAAGCTCATTTAATTTTGCTGTGATATCCACCATAAAGTAAAATTTTTGCAACCATTTGTCGTTCTCTAATTCAGGGTGATTAATGCCTTTTTCATTTAGGAATGTATATATTTCATTCAAGCACAAAGCAAAACGTTTTAACCTTTATGATTAGTAGAGTGCTTTTGACAAGATGCTGTTAACAATCTTTGTTACCAAATTCATGACCTCAACTATTTCGGCCGGAGTTCCGTGGTTTATTTTGGTATGAAGAATCGTTGTTGCCCCTTTATTTTTTCCTGTCATACTTCTGGCTTCATCAGTTGCTATTGAAACAATTTTATTTAAATCAATCTTATTGTCTTCAAAGCATTTTTGCATGGCATTTGCTTCCCCTCTAGTTTGTCCCGAGAGCGGTATATATTCTAGAAGTTCTTCTTTTGGACCTTGGGAAGACATATACCTGACAAAAAGGGCAATTTGTGCCATGTATTTTATGTTGCAAAACTCATTTATAGCAAGTGATAAGGCGGAAGAAAGTTGAATATCTTCCACCAGCAAATATGTTACATTTGAAGACATTTTAGCTATTCCGTCTTGTACTGTTTTAGCAGATAGTGGCAAATCTCTGATTTTTTCAAGATTTATGGTTTGTTTTTGAAATCACGAAACAGTGCTTCAGATGCACCTATGAAGCAATCTGACATATTCACCATCTGTGAATGGTTTGCTTTTTTTTTTTTTTTTTTTTTTGCAATTTCTAGTGATACCGCGGAGCTTGCCAGAATAACATTACTTGTAGATAGTGTTCAGTTATTTAACATTGCTTTTTTTGTTTTTGGAGCTCTCTACAGCTTTTTTGCGTTCTTCGTCGGCTGGATATTTACTTGCAAATTCAGTATATTTTTTAGTGAAGTGTTTCTCTAAATTTGATTTCTTATTGTGTGCGAGTTTTTCGTAGCAAATGAGACAAGTCGGAAGGCCATCTGAGTTGTATATGAAAGCGAACGACTCCGTCCAATCCCAATTGAATACTCGATGCTCTTCTTCAGATCTTTTTTTTTTTTTTTTTTTGTAGATGCCATGCTTGCATGTCATATAATGAATGGTGTTTAAACAATAATATTTTTAAAAAAGAAGAGGATTTTGTCAATAATAAAAAAGAAGAAGAAAAAATCAACTCATTTAAATTCTCTTTCTAATTTTTTGTTAGTTGTTTTAATTTTTAAATATTTTTATTTTGAAGAGAAAAGATTTGCCCAGGCCGGGATTCGAACCCGGGTCGTCCGTTTTTCCGTTGAGTGCTGTCACGGAGAGAGTGACGACCTTGATTCAAATCCCTGCCGTGGCAAATCTTTTCTCTTCAAAATAACAAAATTTAAATTCTAAATATCAGTAAGTGTGCTATTATATTATGAGCATAAATTAACAAGTTTGACTCATTCATGTTAATGTTATTGACATAAGTCAATAGTTAGTTTCATTTATTTCATTAATTAATGAATTATTCTAAAATCTGTTAAAAGCAAAAGCCTAATTTAAAAGATACTTTGTTTTTATGCTGTTATTATTGAAGATAGAATTAAAAATAGTTAGCAGTAATACATAGAACCAATCAACTCTAAAATTTTGTTGTTAAAATATTCAGTTTTTAAATGATCTAAGGTTTTGTTCTTATTTATAGGGAAAAACTTCTTTTGTGGAGGATTGGTGATTTATTTATTTAGTCCATCTCAAGTTTTTATCTTATCTTCAGGTCCTGATTAGATAAAATATTGATTTTTTTTTTATATTTACCAGGATTATTCTTACACAAGAATATATTATTCCCTAAGTACGTACTTATTTTGGTCTTTAATTTAATAATAATAATTATCAATTTATATGATTGTTCATGCCTTGATCCTTGGAAAGCAGTTAAAATGTTCAAGGCTTTGGTATAGAATATTTTGCTTTCAACAAGAACACATCATTATGCCCTGGGTGTTCAGAAATTTTTATACACTGCTTTTTAAATTATAAAGTAAAATGAGTTTCTTAATAACTTTTATTTTATTTTTTAAGGTCATATTCATTTTTTTCTTCTTTTGACTAGCACATTAATAAGAAGAAGATGTATACATCAGAAATTAAAAGTTTGTGATTTGGGACAAGTGGCATGTATTTATAAACTAAGAAATATTTTTAGTAAGATAACAAAAAGATATGAACAATACTAATGTCTAATATCAGTATCAAAATGCAAATTGTTGATGTATCCAAGGTTAAATAGGTTAGATAAATGTAGTTCCACGCCTGAACCTTCTCGAGTTCTCCTCGCAGGTATCACCCAAACACACCCACAGATATATATACATACAGGGTTTCCCGAATTTAAATGGCAAAACTTCAAGAACTTATAGGGGACCGAAAAACTAAGGCAAAAAGTCATTTAGAGATTTGCTCGTTTTTGCTTAGTTTTAGAGAAAATCGCAAAAAAAGAAACAAAACAAAAATGTTACTGGTAGCGATTATCACCTTTCAAAGTTCGTCAGGCTAGGCAGTGAGATATATAAACACTTAATGTTATCCTCTACATTCTTTTTTTTGTTTACATTTTGGCTTCCTTCTAGGATTATAATTCCTAAATCAGTCTTCAGTCAGTTACTCTGATATTTTTGTGTGAATAGCATCAGCCACAATGCCCCATACATATTCTAATGTTGAATAGGCTGATATGATTTTTGTGTATGGTTTCTGTAACGGTAATGCTTTAGAAGCGGTGCGAGAGTATGCGCGCCGATTTCCAAATAGAAGAGTGCTTAATCGACGAGTCTTTTCGTTAACTTTTAATAGACTATGAGAGACTGGGCCATTCTTAATACGTAATGAAGGCGACCATTTCCAGGCAGCAGTAAGAGCAGATTATCGGAGAAGAAATTGTGTCCAACGCCACTTCGATAACAATCCTGAGACTAGCATCCGAAGAGCATCTGCTGCATTAGCAATATTGCGGCAAGCAATATGGCGAACATTGAAAGGTGATAATCGCTACCCATACCATCTTCAAAAAGTTCAGAATTTATTATCTCAAGATTATGTCAAGAGATTGAATTTTAGTAACTGGTTTCTTGAAAAAATTCGCGATGATAATTTATTTCCATTAAAAATTATATGGATCGATGAAGCTACCTTTACAAGAGGAGGAATTGTTAATCAAAGTAATTATCAAGTATGGGCTCTTGAAAATTCCAGAGCTATTAGAGAGAATAGGTTTCAGTATGAATTTGCTATTAACGTTTGGCTTGGAATTTGGAACGGATTACTGGTGGGACCATATTTTTTACCTGGAAGATTGAATGGTATCACATTAACACATTTTTTGGAGAACGACTTTTCTAATTGTTTAGATGACATTCCCATACAACAGTGGATTGAAATGAGGTTCCAACTCGATGGATGTCCAGCTCATTATAGCAGAGTTGCTCGAGCTTGGCTGGATATAAATTATCCACAACGATGGATTGGACGTGGAGGAGTAGTACCTTGGCCACCCAGATCACCTGATATGACACCCATGGATTTCTTCGTATGGGGAACCTTGAAGCAGAAAGTTTATTCGGTGTCAATCAACTCAAGAGAGCAATTAAGAGACCGAATCATAGATGCAGTGCACCAAATATCATCAGAACAATGTTTAGCTGCAATTTATCAAGTGAGTGGTAGATGTAATGCTTGCAATGCTGCAAGAGGACAACATTTTGAGCAATATTTACATTAAAAAGAACATAACATAAATAAATAAGTATAAAAATGAAAACTTGTTTTGTTTCTTTTTTTGCAATTTTCTCTAAAACTAAGCAAAAACGAGCATATCTCTAAAGGTCTTTTTGTCTTAGTTTTTCGGTCCCCTATAAGTTCCTGAAGTTTTGCCATTTAAATTCGGGACACCCTGTATATTGGTTTCTAATTATCTTGATTGTTATGGATATTATGTTTTGGTTCTTGAGTTTCAGTCCTTCTTAAACTTCTTTAGGCGAAGTTTCGAGACTCGGTTAGTCCTATTCTCATGTCCTAACAGTGAAAAAATGAGCTTTTTGTAAAAACATTGAATATCATACTGAAATAAATATAAAATGACATGTGTAAGATGTAATAGGATAGGGTGTACTTACAATTTCCAAAGAATAGATCAGTTTTTCATTGATCAGTTACTTCGCAATATATCATAAAATGTTTATATTGCAATAGCTATGATCAACGAGTAAGTAATCTATTTTTAGGAACAGGAGTTTTATTTGATTGTTGAATCATATTACATATTCCTATTATTATTTCATTAAGAATTAATTAAATTTTCATAACACGAGCTTAGACCGTGCTATAACATCCTATTTTTTGTTTACAGTGCGATTTTTATACTTCTCTATAGTTATAATTTGTTTTATATTCCGTTTGAAACTATTTTTCTCTTGGTGAATTATTTTAGGCTTATCGAATTTAAATGTATGTTGTGTATTTCTAAAATGTGTAGTGAGAGCTGTTTGATCTGGTTTAATGGGTTTTTTTTTATTGAATCACAACTATATTTGTGTTGGTACACTCAACGTTTGTTCTGATGTTCCGAAATAGCATTTATCTTCAAATTGTATTTCATACCCGACATTTGATTTTAACTCTAATTTATCCGAATCTTTGGTTGTTGTAAATAGTCTTGACACAGTGGCTGTGTTTTTGAAAGTAATTGCGGAGTCAATGTTACTTTTATTACCGGTGAGTGATTTTGCTAGTCTTTCTCAAAGTGTTGGTATAGAGGGTATTGTATAGTATTTTTTAGGATTGGTTTAATTTAGGTTGTTTTGGATAGAAAGTGTTTTTGTCGTTATAAGTAAATTACGAAGGAGGCTGTGCGGATAACCATTCTTTAATAAGAGGTCAACTACGTTGTTTTTGGCTGTTTTTTTGGTTTATTGTGGATGATAATTTTCTCGCGTGATTTATTAGGTTTTTGCCTAAAGAAGTTCAAAGAAGGACTGAATCTCAAGAACCAAAATATATATATATATATATATTAATTTGGAGAGAAAAGATTATGTCTTCAAAATAAAAGTTTAAATAATTAAAAAAAACAATAAATTAAAAAATGTGTGTGTTTTTTTTACGTGGGCAGGTGGAAATCTTCAAAAGACGCGGATAGGCCCGTACTTATCCGTGTGTGGGATTTTTACCCACTAAAACCACCTCCCTACACCTGTTTTTCATACTCTATGGAACCGCCGCTAGGCATTACTTCGTGGAGGGGAATGGCTATGTGCCGCATCATGGCCATTTCTATCTTTTAGCTTTTTAGTCTAAATTCCTCTTCTTCAAGAAGGCACCAGTCTTTGCTGATTTTCTTTCCTTGTTCTTTCCTCCTCTCTCAGTCTTTTGAGGACCTCTGTGGCCAATTTTTTCACCGCTGCCCACTGTTCATCCAACTTAAGCATGCAGCTCACTAAATTTTCAGGAGTCACCTTCTTTCTGCAGGCCAGCTCCAATTCTCTTCTCTCGTCAGTGAAGCGAGTACATAAAAAAAACACATGTTCCACTGTTTCCTCCACTGCCCTAGACGTTGGGCATTCAGCACTGTCATCTAGTTTTAACCTGTACTGGTAGGCTATAAAGCATCCATGTCCAGACAATAGCTGTGTAAGGTGAAAATCCACCTCCCCATGCCAACGATCATACCACGAACCTATGTCAGGCACCAACCTGTAGGTCCATCTTCCAGCATTAGCCGAATTCCAATGCTGTTGCCAACGTACGATGGTGGTTTTCCTCTCTTCGTCTCTTGACACTCGAGAACTACGATTGTACCATCTGTTTCTTTCTTCCACTAACATCTCGATTGGAGGTATGCATGCGCAATTACGCATACAGCTCTTCACTCAGATATTTCAGATTCAACGGTATATCCTGGCAAAAAGTTAATGAATCGGTTCTACATTTGCCACATACAGTGTAGCAGCTGGTCTTGCTTGATTGTTTTTGGCTGGTTGGATATCTAACCAGAATAACTTTTGCCTTGCGAAGTTGTTTAAGGCTCTGGTTTGCCAGATTGTGACGGCTCTAATGAATTAAGTAATCTCTTGAAAGTTGTAATAGAGAATATTTTCCTAACTCATAGAACTAAAACCAAGCGATCTTTATAATTTCAAATAATTATTTGCTTTTAAAAAATTTATTTGTGTACGTTTAGTATAAAAATTAATTCCCTTATCCTTTGTTTTATATTTTTTGGAATATGTTAATTTATGCTATCCTATACTATTTTCATTCTTTTATTTTCTTTAGTTATTGTTCCTTAGAATTGATTTTTAAATTGTATTTTATAGGAAACATTATGAAACGGAACTCAGACATGAAATCTGATCGTGGTGGTCTTAAGCGGAGTCGTCAATCAGAGGAACCTTCCCTACGACTTTTAATTCCTTCTAAAGTTGCTGGATCAATTATTGGAAAAGGAGGCAAAAATATCAGTAGAATAAGGTCGGATTTTAATGCTACTGTTCAGGTCTGTTCTTACTTCTTTATTTATTTACCATTTTCTTGTAAATTTGATATCACTTATGTTTATGAGATAAATTATAATATTCATTTAAGAAGACATCAATAAATCCACCTAATAAAATCAATATTATATTATCCTTGGTAGTATGTTATAATTCAATGTCTGTTGGTTTTCTTTATTAACATTATTATTTTTTTTTTTCATTCAGGTTCCAGATTGTTCAGGACCAGAAAGAGTTGTTTCAATTACTGCTGATCAGGAAACCTCGCTTAATATCTTGGGTATAATTGGTTTTGTGTAAATAATTTACTTTTAGGTATCAATGTATATTTATTATATATCACATTTGTCTTAATTATTTAGTTATAAATTCAATGTAGCTAAATTTTGTTTAAACATACCTCAAATATTTCTTAATGTTTTTTGCTTAATATTTATAACTCCAAAATGGAGATTCCTTGTGGAAACTTTCTTGTTTCAAGAGTTAAATTATTTACTGTTTTTTTTTTCAATTTTTGAAATAAGAAAGTTGTGCTTGGCACTACCATTTTGTTGATAAGTATTATGGTTTAGTCATATTAATTAATTCCTATTGGTCATGGAATTAATTAAATTAAATAAAACTTTTATCTATAATAAGACACATTTTTCTGAATGGGCTCTCTGATAAATATATATACAACTGAATATAAAGGCATAACTGCTCTCCAAGAAATTTGATGGACTTGACAAGGGATTATAACACCATTTACTATAGCCATGATGATAAGCACATCTTTTGAACTGGATTTATTGTGGCAACATGATTTAGGCAACTGTGATAACTAACTTAAACATCAAACCTATGAACTCACGACCTTTGCATTTTCAGGATTAAGAGTTAAGTTCCATGGTCTCCATAAAATCTATAATTAAAATGGATAAGACTAGTTAACTTCTGTGCATTGTAGAATATCATAGGAAGCAGTATTTTTCCTGATAAAAGTATCTATCTAGGTTCTTCAAGATCTCTCAATGGAAATACAGTGAACCAATTCAATCATTTCCTGATCAGTGGAAGACATAAATTTAACCTTATTAATGAGAGGAAAATAGTTGAATGGATGATAAATTGTAGGAATGAGATAGTTGGAGGGTGCAGTCAAACAAAACACTGAATAAGTGCTAGACTTATATTTATGTGCCGACATTTCGACCTACAGTGTAGGTCATCTTCAGGGCTATGAGAAAGAAACAAACAGAACAAAAAATATATAAAAAAACCTACAGTAACAATAATATAGTGACATGTTATGTAGAAAATTAAAATAGTGGCAGATATGAAAATTAAAGATAACGAATATTAAAAAAGTGACAGAATATAATACAATTAAGATATAGACAGATTTATTGAAATTAAAGATAATGAAAAGAAATTAAAATAGTGACAGATATAATAAAATTAAGATAAAGACAGATTTAATAAAATTAAAGATAATGAAAAGAAATTCAAATAGTGACAGATATAATAAAATTAAGATAAAGACAGATTTAATAAAATTAAAGATAATAAACAGAAATTAAAATAGTGGCAGATATAATAATTAAAGATAACGAATATAAAATAAAATACAGAAAATAAATGTACAGAAAGGATAGAAAAGTAAAAATAATATAAAGGGAAATAAAAAAGAGGAGGTAAACCGAAGATACAAAATGAGAAGATTAACATATAAAAAAAAAAAAAAAAAATGTTGGAACATGAAGGATTTAGAAAAACTAGTAAAATGATGATATAAAATGTATGATAACGGACTTCTAGAGGTTACATAAGTAAATGTATGAGATAAAATAATACAAGAATATGTAGAAAGAATTGAAAGGTATCTCGTAGAATGACAGTTAGAAATGTAAACAAAATGAAAAGTATGGAACTGTATGTACAATAACTTTTGTGAATGATAGTATTACTATTGTACAGTAACTATTGTGTACAATAACTATTTGAAAAATAGTTGATAGGATTAATAAATTTGAAAAATTAAAAATAGTGTTAATAAATATGAACTCTTAGATTACCAACATATGATGGATGCCAAAAAGATAAGGGGGAAATAGGAAAATATGTAGTGTGAAGAATGGAGAAAGGCTGAAGAGAAAAGGATATAAAAAATAAAATATTAATAAAAGACGTACCGATTTGGAGAGAGAAGCCGTTGGGTGCACCGGCTGACTAACAATGAAAAATACGTTACGCAGCAAGGCGGAAGAGTTAGCAGCGATCTCTAGCGGCCAAAAAGGTAACTATAGAAGGTAACCATACTGGAGTATAGGGAAAATGAATAAATGGATAAAATGATATTGACAAGCCAAAAAAAAGAATGAATAAGTGAGAAAAGTGGAAAGATAATACCAATAAAAAATATAAATGTCAATATTGCGATAACAAAGGAAACATCAGTGACGAAGTAACAGAATTTAAGGTTGTTTAAGTTAATTAAAAATTTGGGAGTACGTAGAGGAAAGGTGATGTGAGTCAGTCTTAAGATTGATAGTGGATGAATCTAAATTTATGTGGATAGTTTCAGAGAGAATGCGTTTATCATGGTTAGGAACAGTAGCTAGGATAGATGTATTATCAAAATCTAAAGTGTGGTTTAAAGAAAGAGCATGTTCGGATAGTTTAGAGGATGTATGGTTATGGGAGAAAATGGCATATTTGTGATGGGTAATACGATCTTTAAGGAAGTTTTTAGTTTCACCGATATAGGAAGAGTTATAATTAGGAGTAGAACAGGGGATACGATAGATGACATGGGAACGTAGTTTGAAGGGAATAGGATCTTTGATACGGGTAATAATATGGGAAAGTTTGTTATGGGATTTTAAGGCAATACGTTAATTGGTGATAAAGGAACGTAAGTATTTTTGAATGTTATTAGAGAGGGAGGGTATATATGGCAAGGATCTGTATATAGGGATAGATGGTGGATGTGGGGGTGGGGGGGTTTATAGTAGTCATGGATGAGTTTATTAACAATAAAGGGAGGAAAATTGTTTTTTAATTAATTGGTTTTAGGACCGGTTTAGAGAGGTATGGGTTTCTACTAGTGACCAGTTGTTATCTATTATGAAGAGGGCTGAACCGGTCCTCATTCCTCCAATCCTTAAAACTCTGTTGTAAATCCGGCTACCTTACCTTCCATGGACAGTTCTTTTCCCAAATTTCTGGACTTGCCATGGGAAATCCTGTTGCTCCTGACCTCTCTAATATTGTCCTAAATGACCTTCTGGACTCCATTCTACCTCAATTCCTTGACGATGTTTGTTTCATTAAAAAATATGTAGACAACCTCCTCCTTATCATAAATCCCAACATCATTACTGATTTATTATCTTCCTTCAATTCATACTATCCCCGCCTCCATTTCACCGTTGAGCTCGAAGTCACTACCTTTTCTTTACCTCCTTATCATTAAAAATCCTGACCACACCTTATCCACAGATTGGTATACTAAACCCACTTACTCTGGCAGACTTCTTAATTATTACTCCCAACATCCGCACCACCTTAAAATTAATGTCGCTAAAAATATCATTCACCGTGGCCTATCCCTCTCTGACCCCTGCTTCCATAAAACCAACACCCACCGTATCAAAGGAATCCTTTTAAAAAACAATTTTCCTCCCTTTATTGTTAATAAACTCATCCATGACTACTATACCCCCCCACCCCCACCCGATCGCCACATCCATCTATCCCTATATACAGATCCTTGCCATATATACCCTCCCTCTCTAATAACATTCAAAAATACTTACGTTCTTTTATCTCCAATTTACGTATTGCCTTTAAATCCCATAACAAACTTTCCCATATTTATACCCATATCAAAAATCCTTTTCCCCTCAAACTACGTTCCCATGTCCTACTCCTAATTGTAACTCTTCCTATATCGATGAAACTAAAAACTTCCTTAAAGATCGTATTACCCAACACAAATATGCCATTTTCTCCCATAACCATACCTCCTCTAAACTCTCCGAACATGCTCTTTCTTTAAACCACACTTTTGATTTTGATAATACGTCTATCCTAGCTACTGTTCCTAACCATGATAAACGCATCCTCTCTGAAACTATCCACATAAATTTAGATTCCTCCACTATCAATCTTAAGACTGACTCACATCACCTTTCCTCTACCTACTCCCAAATTTTTAATTTACTGAAAAAACCTTAAATTCTGTTACTTCGTCACTGATGTTTCCTTTGTTATCGCAATATTGACATTTATATTTTTTATTGGTATTATCTTTCCACATTTCTCATTTATTCATTCTTTTTTTTTTTTTTTTGGCTTGTCAATATCATTTTATCCGTTTATTCATTTTCCCTATACTCCAGTATGGTTACCTTCTATAGTTACCTTTTTGGCCGCTAGAGATCGCTGCTAACTCTTCCGCCTTGCTCCGTAACGTATTTTTCATTGTTAGTCAGCCGGTGCACCCAACGGCTTCTCTCTCCAAATCGGTACGTCTTTTCTTAATATTTTATTTTTTATATCCTTTTCTCTTTAGCCTTTCTCCATTCTTCACACTACATATTTTCCTATTTCCCCCTTATCTTTTTTGGCATCCATCATATGTTGGTAATCTAAGAGTTCATATTTATTAACACTATTTTTAATTTTTCAAATTTATTAATTCTATCAACTATTTTTCAAATAGTTATTGTACACAATAGTTACTGTACAATAGTAATACTATCATTCACAAAAGTTATTGTACATACAGTTCCATACTTTTCATTTTGTTTACATTTCTAACTGTCATTCTACGAGATACCTTTCATTTCTTTCTACATATTCTTGTATTATTTTATCTCATACATTTACTTATGTAACCTCTAGAAGTCCGTTATCATACATTTTATATCATCATTTTACTAGTTTTTCTAAATCCTTCATGTTCCAACCTTTTTTTTTTTTTTTATATGTTAATCTTCTCATTTTGTATCTTTGGTTTACCTCCTCTTTTTTATTTCCCTCTATATTATTTTTACTTTTCTATCCTTTCTGTACATTGATTTTCTGTATTTTATTTTATATTCGTTATCTTTAATTATTATATCTGTCACTATTTTAATTTCTGTTTATTATATTTAATTTTATTAAATCTGTCTTTATCTTAATTTTATTATATCTGTCACTATTTGAATTTCTTTTCATTATCTTAAATTTTATTAAATCTGTCTTTATCTTAATTTTATTATATCTGTCACTATTTTAATTTCTTTTCTTTATCTTTAATTTTATTAAATCTGTCTATATCTTAATTGTATTATATTCTGTCCCTTTTTTAATATTTGTTATCTTATTTTCATATCTATCACTATTTTAATTTTCTACATTACATGTCACTATATTATTGTTACTGTACGTTTTTTTATATATTTTTTGTTCTGTTTGTTTCTCTCTCATAGCCCTGAAGATGACCTACACTGTAGGTCGAAACGTCGGCACATAAATATAAGTCTAGCACTTATTCAGTGTTTTGTTTGACTGCACCCCCCAACTATCTCCTTTCTATAACCTTATTAATATTTAACCATATCGAGGGGCCAACAAAAAAACAGATCACTTCTTGACTGACGTGCGAGTGAGAGCCAGAATCTCAAATTCTGAGTGAGAACCAAGAAGTTTTAACTTATCTAAACATGAAGATCCTCAGGAACCTACAAATTGGTCCAACAAATTAACAAAAATCTGGCAAACAGACCAATTCATTGGATCACAGATGCTGATGAGATGTGGTCAAAAAATAAGGAAATAATATTTTAAAAAGCAGATAAAACTAAAGGTTATAAACTTAAACCTTAAACATAAACTAAAAGGTTATGAACTAAAAAATCTTCATGGTTTGATGAAGAGTGTAATTGGCATCCATAAAAAAACTATAATATAAAAAAGCATGGTTTAAAGGAGATACACACGGACATCAATAGATGCATACAGACTAAAAAGGAGGAAAGAGAGGAAAATACACCAATGTAGAAACAGAGCATGGGGAAATTAGGAATTAAAAGATATGAGACCTTGAGAAATGCTAATGAATGTTGAAAATTCTACCATAGAGTGAATAATGACTGTAAACCATTGAAGCCATGATTGTTCTTATGTAGAGGTCTTGATGTATTGTTACTCAGTGACAAGGATCAAATTCTAAGAAGATAGAGCAGCCACTTTGAACAAATGCTCAATGAAAATACTAACAATAGTACATGGTGGAAGTAACAAAGTTAACTCGGTTAACAGAAGATGTATTCGACCTAGAATCCCCTGAGAAAAAAAAAGTTCAAGAAGCAATAGATAAACTTAAGGATAACAAAACCCCTTACTCTGACGCACTATCTTTTGAATTCTTCAAGGAAAGTGATGAGGAGCTCATGAAGCTGTTACTTCATTTCCTAGTCATGATATGGGCTGATAAAGATTGGATGATATACCAAAAGATTGGAATTAAACAATCCTCTGTCCAATACAAAAGAAAGGGAAAGGGAGTTTGTATGATTGCAAAAACTACCGAGGTATTACTCTATTATTATGTACCTATAAAATCTCCAACATATTAAAGAAGAGGTGTGGTTCATCACCACTATGGAACATGACTAAGTGTACCGGATATTTACACATCTCTTATTTGTGGATTTCCAGTCAGCCTACGATAGGTTCAGCGTGAACCTCTATCAATAGTTGACTGAATAATTCTTATAATTGTATGAAATGGTCAGAGGGTGCAGTCAATGATTACACAAAATAAAAATGACTTATTTTATTGTGCCAGTGGGATGTCAAGTCAAGAGGTGTCGATCGAACTTCAGCACTCAACTGAACACAGAGATCCTGTTTATTATGATTCATATTTAACTGGAAAATAGTTGACTGGATACTTCTAATAATGGTATGAAATGGTCAGGGGGTACAGTCAATGATTCAAGTCAATAAGTCAAGAATAACTTATTTTGTGTAATCATTGACTGCACCCTCTGACCATTTCATACTATTATAAAAAAAAATTGAATCTCCAATAAAAGTTATACACCTCAAGAAATTTAAACTACAGGTATTGACTATGAAAAAATATTGAAAATGTGGTGTATATTCAAGGCAATCACTCTTGAGAATTTACACAACTTGAGTCCAACTAAGAGACTTCCTTGCATTTCTTTTTAATTTATGTTAAAAAAATAATAAAAAACAGTCAGAGAAACAGTAATCCAGTCAAGAAGATCTTCAGTCCCACAATTCAAATCCTTGACTTTACTGATAATTTTGACAGCATCGGAAGATCTAGAAAAACTGTAGAAGAGGTCTTTCCTTGCTCTTGAGTCATCTGTCAGAAAAATGAACCTTAGCATGAACTATTAAAAGACTAAATACAAACTCGCTAAAAAAAGTGAAGTTTGAAATTACTAAACAATTTGGATCCTGCTCATTTGAACCTGTTGGTGAATTTATATTTCTGGGCTCCCAAGTAAAAGAAAAAATGATATTTTTTGGCTGAAATAAGAAGATAATATCTGCTATTTCGGATTTTGCCAACAGCAACAGTTAGGGAGTAGTTAACTTTCATGAGCTACAAAAATAAGGCTGTATATGACACTTATCAGATCTAATCTTTCTTGAGTGAGATGAAAGAGACCTATGTTTATTAAAAAAAAAGAATTTATGGTCTACAATGAGAGTACACAACATAAAAAAGACCAATTTTGTTTATCTAATATTTGAGTAAGGAAAAAGCTCTTCGTCTGTTCCCACTGCTTTAGAAGATTTTATTTTCCTGTGGTTATTTCAGTGTCTTCCTTACTTAATATAAAACTGTTTATTGATAACATGTACTGACATCTTAGAAAACTTAACAATAATAGGAAAGTATAAAGTTACACTTGCTGTTTAATATCTGATAGTCAATTCAGATTTAACTTCCTTTAAAGCATAATAAAATTGCAGGACTCTTCAACGTACATATGATGAAACCATCTTTAAATTTTTTTTCAGTCATCCCCATTTTTTAATTTATAATTTTGCATAAAATTTCCATGTTCACTGTTTACTTTCTTAACCCTCCAGGACTCGCGTTGGGTTCCGTGACTTAAGGACTCCCCTCCCCACATGGTCTTTACAGTCACGGGGTCTTGAGTAATTCTGTACCATACTCCTAATTTTTTTATCAGTAAAATCGGTGATTTCTTGGAATATTGTAAAAAAAAAACATTTTAATAGAATTTGGCAATATTTAGCTACTTATTTTACTTTAATCCTGGAAGCCGAGTTATGGGGAGTCTTCAGCGCCACTATCTGTAACCTGAACAAAAGATGTGTTGATACTGTCATAAAAAAAATCAGAAAAATGGCCCTAATGCCCACGTTTTTTTGGGAAGGTAGATGGAAGGTCAAAGTTCACATCCATCATATTGGGACATGAACAAACAAAAAGGTGGCAATCAGAACCCCCTCCCCACTGCGAGAGTCCTCGAGAGTTAAAATATTTAATCCGTTAATATAATCAAATTTATGTTATTCTCTCCTTTTTGCTTAGGGGAAATCATTCCATGTTTGGATGAATTTTTTTCTTCTTCGAAGAATGAAGTGGATGTCAGATTGCTTGTTCACCAATCCTTGGCTGGATGTGTCATAGGCAAGGGTGGGGCTAAGGTATGCTTCATTATTTTTATTAATTTATTTTATATAGTCTCTTTTCAAAGGCTGAGTTCATTGATATATTTCCTTTTTTAAGTGCAATGTATTTCCCACACCCCTCACCTCCTAGTCCACATAGATGCACAAACCGAGCTAAAGTTATAGCTTTTCCTTTGGTATTTACTTTACATTTTTTAATAGGGAGATATCCTCTGTCCACCCAACGGTGGACCAACCCCCATTTTACAAATTATGCAAATCTATTTAATTGTAATTTTCTTTGGCTTAGTCCATTGCCCAGTCATCTGACTCCAGTTAGCCACTGGTCCTCCAAGTTGGGGGAACCCAGTACCAGGGGTTTATAGCCCGGTCACCCTTTCTCCTGAGGGGATTTTAAAATTCAGGAGACCAAATGTCCCGAGGATATGGGGCCTCCATCGCATGGCAAAATATTTATTCAAAGTAAACAAAATAGCCTCCAGGCTCCTCGATGCTAGAAATGGCATAAGAGGAAGTAAATGAAGAAGTATTTTTCTTTGTTCAAAGTGTATAACTGTGACTTTCATCCATAAAACAGGGTAATCACCTTTCATAATTATTATCATACAATTAAATGGCATTGCTTTGTTGCAGTTTAAGTTCTCATGCTCCAACAAATGAGACCTCCAATAAAATGACATTTTTCTTTGACCAATTGAAGGGATTTTTGATTTTTTATCCCATAACAAACAAATATTATTGGAAAGAAATGAAGAATCGGTAGGGAAGAAATTCATAAGTAACTCTAAATTTGTTTATAAATGCCTAAAAGTAATTTTGAGGAATTAAAAGGAATAATTTTTATCTCAAAGAACATAACTAAATAGCAAGGTTTCAAACCTGCCTGGAGGAACAACTAGAAATGAAACATACTGACAATGTTTTTCATAGTTATAAAGGAAGAATGATTTAGGAAATCAGAATGAAAATAAAATGTGCCTGAGGTATAGGAAAAGATATTTTTGTGGATTGTTAATATCTGAATCATAAAGGTATCTGATCAAGGAAGAAGAGGTGCTATCTTAAAAGATAATCATTGGAGAAAGAAAGCTTGGCATCAGAGGCAGGGTATATTGAATATATAGTTACTGGCATTGACTTGATAAGTAACTGGGTGACTCAAATTTTGGATTAAATTTGTATTCCAATGGATCTGAAGGGATTGGATAACTGTGTAACAGAAAGAAAGTGACACATAAAGCAACTACAGGGGTTTTGGTCTTGTAATTGCTACAAGCAAAGTATAAGTTCAAGCAGAATTTGAACATGGTAATGATCTATCATCAATGATATTCATCATTGTACCAGATCTTAGAATCTTTCAATTTTAAACAAATACTGGCATTAATAGTTGTTTGAGTAACAGTCAATTTAGGTTTAAGTACATTTAGGAAAAAATAGATAATCAACCTAAAAGAATGTGAGTCCACATTAACAAAAGTTCTTATGTCCATTGAAAGAAAATGCTAGCACACACACAAGGCCATTAAGTGGTGAATAAATGCAAGTTAGTTTTAGGAAGTAAGAAATTTTTTTACAAATCCTACTTGTAGTAGAAGTAAAAAAAAAAAAATTATTTAACATGGTACAAACGTACCATTTGTTTCCAAATATTGCTTATAATGATGGAAGAATAATTATTTTTATATTTAAATTATTTGCGAGAAGTTAAGTTATCTGTAGTATCTTGTACCTCTTTCACCCCTCATATTCATTATCCTTTTTTTTTTTTAATAATTGTTGACAGTTTTACTGTCTCAGCAAAGATATAATTAGAACTATATATATATATATATATATATATATATATATATATATATATATATATATATATAAATTTAAGTAAAGAAAAAAATTGGAAACTACATGTAAGATATATTTTTTTCTGCTTAAAGGTTAAGGAACTAAGAGAAAAAACATCAGCTAAGATCAAGATTTTTGGTAACTGCTGCCCTCAGTCTACTGACCGTGTTGTTTCTGTTGTGGGTTCTCCTGAAGTTGCTTTGAATGGAGTTAGAGAAATACTCGCATTACTTAAAGATACTCCTCAAAAAGGTATTTTTTACTAATATTTATTCTTTACTTGTAGATACTTAACCTGTTAATCGGGCGGGACGTATAAATACGTCAAACATAATATTGTATTTTTCTTTGTGCTATATATATATATATAGCACAAAGAAATATATATATATATATATATATATATAAATGAAAACATGTATATTTCACAGTATTTTCATTCATTTTAAGCATTTATGCTATATAAATAAATGAAAAGACTATGAAATATATACATTTTCGTTTATTTATATATATAGCACTAAGGAAAATACAAAATTACGTTTGACGTATTTATACATCCTGCCCGGTTAATAGGTTAAGATAGATGCATGCTTCCACTAGGGTTGTAAGTTCAGTATCATCATTCTCAGATCTCAGGAGTATCTTAAAGAATTTCTTCGAATGTTCATGCAGCCCTATGTCTGCGACCAATAGGACCCTACCTTCACCCCTAAAAACCAGGTTATTGTTTCTACTTCCTGTTTTCTACTGCTGGACCAGATCTCCTTGTAGAACTTTTTGGTTTCATTGTTGCTTCTTACTTTTTCTGTTTCCCTAGCCTTATCATTCATCCAGTTTCTTTTCTTAGACCTGATTATTTTTTTAGCATGGGCCATTGCATCATGAAAATCTATTCTATTCTGCTGTCTGTCCTTACTCAATCACATTAAATTGCTTAATTGAATTTTTGTTGCTCATTTATTGGGTGGATTCCTAAGTTCATAAGCTTTTTCATAGGTAAAATAAAACAATTTTTTTTTATACAAAGAATAAATTTGACTCAATGATGTATTCGCCATCAATATTGTAATTGTTATTAATGACCTCTTGCAATCTCCCTAACAATTTCATTATTCTGCTCTTGTAAAACATCAGAGGCTTAGAAGGGAAAAACTGATCAAAATAAGTTTTCTCATCTCTCATTAATATCCCAGCCAAGTTGCAATTTTACTGTATGATTATTGTGGAGTGTGGTCTGGCGTTTACATGATGGAATAGACTCCATTGATATTGACTTATTCTGGGCATTTCTGTCCAATACTTGGTTAAATTTTGTTTTTTGCATGCAGTAGATCTACGAATCAATTGGGAGCAACTTGTAAAACAGCACACATGCAATTCCCACCTTATGGTGAGCGAAATATTTTTCAGATGTAGATGGCCTTTATGATGGGTGACATTAAGCAGTTTTCCACAAAATCACCCATCACCAGAGTGGGATGCATCTTTGAGACTAGTATTTGTGGAATGAAACTTGGCAAATCATTTTTTGAGCAGTAGGTTCTGTTAAGGTATCATCCCTATATTCCTTACATATTTTTTGATGGACCTTTAAAGCTTACATGCCTTTTCTTCGGCGGTTCTTCTTTAATTGTTATAATAAGAACCGTTGTTTTACTGATTTGTTTTGTTTTGAACTATAAATCTAAAGAATAAAACTTATTTTATATATATATATATATATATATATATATATATATATATATATTTGTGTCTGTATGTGTGTGTGTTTTATATTAAATTGCTTTTCAAAAACTAGTACTTCCCTTTAGAACATAAAATGATTGTATTAACTCTTGGAGTGGGAACCGTCAATAAATTGACTCTCTATTAATGCATATAAATTGTGGAGCATTGGAATATCGATTATTGCGCAGTTTGATTTTAGATATCGATCTGTGCAGACGTGTCGTAGCAGTAATTGATAAGTTACTTTTGGAAAAAAAACTTGCAATTTATGCAAAATATGTGATTTATATGCATTAATAAAGAGTCGATTTTTTGGCGGTTTGTACTCTGAGGGTTAAACATTTTTAACTTGAGAATTTAACTGTTATTGGCAATCATGGCATCCAATGATATAATATAAATATATTTCGAGAAAATTCCTTGAACATATGCCAAATGATTTTATTTCATTTTTATCAAAATGGCTCATGTTTATTCTGTTTTAAGAAGAAAGTTAAATTTAAGACTTAAGATTAAATGAAATTATTCTGCTTTTCCTTTACATACTCGTATGCTAGATCTTTAGTGAGACCTGTTTACTTTGTGTTATTTTTTTTAGTTTTGATTTCCTGTATCTAATACTTCTTTATCATATTTAATATCATTCCAGGATATTCTGAACTTTACGATCCTTCTAACTTTGATGAAGAATTTGCTGAGGATTATGGTGGCTTTGGAAGTGGGCGAATCAGTGGTGGAAGACCTATATGGGAAGGTGGTGCTCCTGGTAGATTTCCTCCACCCCCTCCTCCACCACCATCAGTTCCATTCAGAAGGGGAGACATTCCTGATCAAACTCAAGTGACTATTCCCAAAGACTTGGCTGGTGCCATAATTGGAAAAGTGAGTAGAGCAGTAATTGTTGATAAAGGCGTTCATTAATTCATTTAAATAGTAATTTTACTAGCCCTAAAAATAATAACTTAATATTCAATAACTATTGTGGAACCTGCTACATATATAGAACAGATCCTGAGATTAGCAAAGAATTTCGAGAAAGAATTCTCTTGAAAAATAGAGGATTCATGAATATTTAACGTATGTAAATGCATCTTGCAAATAGTTTTAAATATATTCGTTACATAGTTTTATATTATTTATGATCAATTGGTTGACCTCTTCCCTGATTATCGTCTGTCTGAATTAAATCATTATTGCACTGTTTAATTGTTGGAAGCAAATTTAGAATTTTGAAGTTTTAAGTCTCAATTTTTACTATTCATAATTTATCTGAGTGCTTCAAATTGGTTGCTTAAAAATAGGTAATTCAAATGATAGCCATTATTTTGATGATTAAATTAATGTGTTTTTTTTTAATCCTAATAAGTTCTTCCATTTAATTATATACCTCAAATGATTTGCCGGCTAGATGTTGATGTTACTTTTTTTATTTCAGGGTGGATCTAGAATAAGAAAAGTACGTTCAGACTCTGGAGCAGAGATTACTATAGATGAGCCACTCCCAGGTTCTAATGATAGGATCATTACAATTAAAGGAAATCCAGATCAGATACAGCTGGCTCAGTACCTGCTGCAGCAGGCAGTTAGAGAGTCCCGCGGCAGGTACTGATCTGATGTGTTGAACTGAACAAGGTCTATCAAGATGGACCGAGGTCCGAAAGGATCTAATAATTAATATTACTTTTTCTTATAACTTTCATTTTACTTTACTTTGCTTTATCTAATATTGTATGTAGACATGTTGATATTAGTGAATAGTTTTAGGTTTGGTCGGTTTAAGAGAATATTTTCATTGATCATTGACTTAGCATAGAGGTATAGTGTATTTTTACTTTTAATTATTTCTAATATTGATTAGAATCATTACTGTAATTGAAATGTTGATTAATTCCAATTAATATGTATTTAATCATTCATTATTTAAATAATGACCGACCAAAATTATTCTTGTTACAATTTAACCCACTCAAAACACTTTTATAGTTTCCCAATTGTTTTACATATACACCTTACAACTTCTTAAAAATAAACACCATAGAGTTCTTTTAAGTACCAATTTCATGGGAGCTTTATAACGTACCACCTTAGTTCCATTTCCATGTTAGAGTCCAAGTGAGTAGTGCATTTTGATTATTTAATTGATCTACAAATAAAAGATAGAATAGAAAATTTTTTCTGAATGCATTTTTATTTCTTTTGAGACGTCATATTTGTCCAAAAGATTATTGTCCAATTGACTTTCCCCTCCCACTACCCAGTCCCTGACACCCCCCCCCCCAAAAAAAAATGAAATTTAATGAAACAAACTATACTTTTAAAAACTGACATGTTGTCATTGTAAAAGTGATAATGAGTTTGGTGAACTATATTTATTCAACATTTTATTTTCGTTGCATTGTATTTTAGAAAAAGGAAACGAAATGGAAAATGAGGAGTTAAAATTTAATTTTTAAATCTTTGTATTTGGATTTCAGTGTTCAGGTTTTCTCATTTTATTTTATTAGTTCTACCAAACTAGTTTATCACTTTTGTTAGTGCAAGTGCAGCTCAAAAGTTGCTGAGTCCTCCAGGGCAAAGTTTAGCTCTGATATCTGGCCCACCACAACATTAGCCCAAAATGAGGATAGGATGTCCATAAGGAAAAAGAAGAATAATGAAGATATTTTTGTTTACCTTACCACCTCCCCGTAGATCCTCGGGGACACATTTACCTGCCACATCCTCCAAGATGTCCTGCTTTTGACCTTGAGGGTCCCTTTACATTGAAATTAAGGTAAGTTCAATTTAAATTTCCTCCACAAATGAAACAGAAAATGGGAGCTCAGTGGAAATGTGGTCACTCATCCCAGTGAATACCTCACCCAAGAATAGTCATTCAAATAGGATACAAATACTTCTATAGTAATATATTTCTCTCATTTTAATCGACAGCAAACCAGTTTGAAGTCCTTGGTTGTTGCACGACGTTTAAGTAAATTATATATTTTTTTTTATGTATCTCCCCTCATTGGTTTTTTTATCAGGATTGCTGAAATATTCCCTTTCTTACATCCTTTATTTAATTTATTAGTTAAAAAAAACACTTCAACAAATTAATTAATTGGAAAAAATTGAACTTATTATTTTATTTTTTTCAAAATCATGATTTTATTATTCTAATCCCTCTAGGGCAGTGGTTCCCAGCCTGGGGGCATGAAGAAGAGTCAAGGGAGGGCACGAAACCTGTTTTAAAAAAATTCTCACTTAATTTTAGTTATTTTTCTCTTACCAGTACTTCCTTATCTTTAATTGAAACTTATTATGCTGTATCTTGTGACAGTAAAACAAAATATTTTGTTTTCAATGCAATACTTCAATTTTTTTCATATGCCCTTACAATTTATTGTGGAAGGGGGCATGCGAGGCTTTCATTTGAAACAGTGTTTCAATTAGTAAGAGCTAGCTGGACAAAATTATGTTTCGGCATTTTTGCATTTCTTTCGACTAATTAAGTATTGTAATTATAAAATTGGTTTTTAATTAATTACCAACTGAATTTGAGAGGATTGCTAGGATAATCAGAAAAATTAAAATAAAAACAATGTATAATTGAGAAAATATATAATAATAAAACTGATATAAATCCTTATTTATTCTGGGACAAGTTCCTTTAGAATAGTGATACGGAAAATAAAATACAAACTATAATGTCTTAGATTAGAATACGATTTCAATTTAATTAATAAATAAAAATAAAAAATTAATGAATATAAATTAGGAGCTAGCTCACAATAATAAATTAAATGGAAGAAAAAATATAAATACGATAACAACAATTATAAAGAAAGAAAACTATTAATGTTTACATTTATACAAGTTCTATGGAAAACAGAACAACAACAAAATAATTTTAGGAATTAAAGAAACAAAAAACTATTATTGTTTTAAAAATAAGTGTGTGTGTGTGTGTATATATACACATACTTATTTTTTAAATATACATACAGCATACATAAATATACAGGGAGCACAAGACCTCGTGCCCTCGTGCACACACCTCTGCCCTTGCTGTAGCCTATGATATATAACCTATTTTACTCAATGATTGTTATCCAAATTCGTCCAGTAGTTTTTGCGTGAAAGAGAGACAAACATACAAACTTTCACATTTATAATATTAGTAAGATTAGTAGGATATCAAAACAAATAGTTTCACTCATGTCCTTTCTGTTATTTTAACAACTATTATCATGTGATTTCCCTTTATTTATGTCCTATAATGGATTGTCCACAGTACCTAACAAAACAGTCGGGGGGGCACGTGCCCCCCCCCCCCCCTAAATCCACGCTTGCTATAGCCTATGTGTTATTCTGATCTATAACCTATATTACTGTAAAGTTTCATCCAAATCCGTCCAGTAGTTTTTGCGTGAAAGAGAGACAAACATTCACATTTATAATATTAGTAAGATTAATAGGATATCAAAACAAATAGTTTCACTCATGTTCTTTCTGTTATTTTAACAACTATTATCATGTGATTTGCCTTTAGTTATGTACGATAATGGATTCTCCACAGTACCTAAAATACTGTCGGGGGGGGACCGTGCCCCCTTGCACCCTCCCATAAATCCGCGCTTGCTATAGCCTATGTGTTATTCTGAAGTATAACCTATATTACTGTAAAGTTTCATCCCAATCCGCTCTCTAGTTTTTGCGTGAAAGAGAGACAAACATTCACATTTATAATATTAGTAAGATTGGGAGAATCGCATGCCAAAATCATTTTTATTTTCCTTTCTGAGTCTTCTGTAATGTTTTCAAAATTAATTTTGGCTGAAAGAAACTCTTGAGAGATAAGAGTTTCCTTCTTCCTTTGGGTGTATCAACCATTTTAACTAAATATCTTCTCGAAATAAAGTACTCTAAAAAAAATGTACTCGAGTGTGCAGGCTAAAATGTGTCTTATTATTCATAGGAAAGGTGTAGCTATTAAATATAAAAAAAAATAGCCCGGATGCAAGTGGGTAAAAGGCATTTTCATAACTTCAAATTGACAAAAATCGTTCAGCCAATTAAAAAAAAAATTAATATAGTTTATCAGAAGAATTTTTTATTTTGAAAAAAATAGCACTTACCAGTACAATTAATATCCATATTTAATGATTAGTTCAATAAAAGTAGTTGAACAATAAATTTTTGAAGTTGAAATGATGCCTTGAATTCCACTGATTTATTCTATTGCTATGATTACTTTGGGCCCTAACCCTCAAGCTGTGAAGTGTTTCAGACTTAAACAAATATTAGATTATCATGTTTTGAAGTATGGTTTACAATATTCTAATTTCAGATTTCTAATCATCACATTTGTCCTAGCTTGTACTAATCGAAACACTGTGCACTGCTTAGATTTTCCCACCATTTATCAGAAATTTTGGCGGAATAGTTAGCCAATCTTATTTTAATTTTCTTTTTAGAGTCCTCTGCAAGGTTTCTAATATTTAATTTGGTTGAAAAGAACTATAAAATAAAAAAATAACATATTTCTACCATTCTTAAAAAAAAAACTTTCTTGAAAATAAGTACTTTAAAATTAAAAAAAAAATGTGCTATGATGCATCTTATTATTAATGGGAGAGATGCAGCTATGAAATATATAAAATTTAGCCCGGACACAATTCATTTTCATAACTTCAAAGTGAAAAGTCCTTCATTCATTTAAAAAAAAAATTGATACAGTTTGATTATCAAAAGATTTTTTTAATTGGAAAAAAATAGCACCTATGAGTACATATATAATCGATATTCAACAATTGATTCATATAAAATTAGTAACACTTTAATTTTGTGTGGTTGAAATGAAGCTTTGAATAAAACTGATTTAGTCTATTTCTATGGATTCATTACTGGCAAGATGAAGTGTACCAGGCATAAACAAATACTAGATTTCTAGGTTTTGAATAATTGTTTACAATATTCCAATAAAAAAAATTAGAATTTTAAACATGGCTTTTGTCCAGCTAGCTCCTACTAATCTAAACACTGTGGGCCATTGAAAAGAAAATGTTGGGAAACCCTGCTCTAAGGTTTATATTTTTTTAAATAAAAAAGAAAGAAAATATCTCAGAAATATGGAGTTAAAAGGCTTTTTTTTAGCTTTAAAAATATTAATAACTTGCTTCCATTTGTCATTGGGTAGTTAATTTATTTACTTTTGTAGTAAGTGTAAATGTCTTAAAATAGTTTAAACCTTTTGACATTATAAAATGCCTTTTCATAATCAAGATAATTAATTTATTTTGGGAAGAAATAACTCCTCGTTTTGAAAGGCTGTGTAAAACAAATTTAACTCTCTTTAAAGAAAACTGATTATATTTTCAAAAAGTACATTGAAAACCAATGTATTTTTCAAATTAAATATTTCAATCTTCAGCCCTTATTATGAATTAGTCATTCCAAAGAATTTATTTATCACCCTTTAAATCATTTCTGATTGATGGAATAACTAACATATTTCGGGAGAAAACTACATGTTTTTTGATCAGTACTTTTTGAGGAAGGGTATCACAGTTGCTGAACTCCATTAGATGTCCATGTTGGGGGCTATCCTATGTTAATTGAAATCAATGCAGAGGGCAAGTAGTTTAGTTCCAGTACTCTCGCCTCTCTTAGAGTTTTAAAGAAAATGTTCCCTTATAGGTTGATCTGTTTTGAGGGGTGTTGGGGTTGTTTCCACAGCAATGTGGTTCATTCCATGTGATTTTTTTTTTCTGGGACAGAGCATAAGGATTAGATCCTCTCCAATGGATGGTTTAAAGAAAAGAATGTGGTCAGAAATCAGTTCCATTCCACCTGAAACTATTAGAAGGGTGTTGTGTTGGAAAGTTTCTGAAAGCATCAATGAAGGGCTGGCATTTGGGAAAAGTAATTTTAAAATTCACTGAACTGAATGTGTACTTTTTGAAAATAGATTTTATTTTTTCTTGGACATAGATTGATTTTCATAGCTCTTCTATGTTTCATTTAATTTTTCTTACCCTATATAAAAAAACAACGACCAATCAATGATATATTCTCGATTTTCTTCTATGACCTTTTTTCAATCTTTCAGTGAGCTTTATGATACCTTGTTTAAAAAGAAGCCCATATCCACCATCAGTAGAATATTTTAAAAGGTGCTGATATATAGCTTCACAGGCAATATTTATTAAGCCACGCACAGAGCTGTGAAAGTCAAAGAATATGGTGGGTATCTTAATATATTTTATTTAAGCTTCATCAATTATTTACAGATTATCAAGTTTTTATAATTTGTCTCGCACCATAAGGTTTTTAATTTTGATCATGTTGATTATGGTATACAGTCTCCTGGCGTTTACTGACATTTTTAAACTTTGGATTCACAGACAATATTTAATCAAATCAATCATTTCATCTCAGCTATAATTACAATGGGAGCAGAGTGGCTCAATGTTGGAGCACTGAGTTGTCATGCCGGAAATCCTGGTTCAAATCCTGCTGCAGGCAAGACTTTTATTTAGTCTGTTAGCAGCCAGAGATGGATCATAAAGGATCTAGGACCCTCCTCGGCCTCACCCAGTCTATAAAGTGGGTACCCAAAATAAGGAGGGGAAATCTGGTGGTGTGATCTAGGACAAATCACCTCCCTGCAGAACAGTTGTCCATGAAACAGTACAGTCCCTACCATGTACTGAACCCCAGGCCTGTTCATGGGTTGTGGTACAGGTTTTTTTTATAATTTCAGAAATTCTACCATTAAAATCATATTTTTTATCGAAGTATTACATGTTTCTTTTGATGTAACGTTTGTGTTTACAAAATCCTTCAATTAATAATCAGTTTTTCACTATATATCTGTTTCTTGAGTTTTCTACCACTGGTTAGTTTCTCTACTTGCCTTTATCCATGCCATTATGTATCATTCCTGCCATTTACTTATATTATTAATTATTTATAATTATAATTACTTTATTACTTTTATTGTTATAATACAGTTGTAAATTTCAATATATAATTTTGTTTTTTGATGGATTGTTTTCTATGTTTAATGAACAGATAAATAGTAAAAAACTGATAATTAATTGATGGCTTTTGTAAAAGCAAACATAACATTACATTTCTTTAAGGATCATTTTCAATGTTTAATGAACATATAACCGATGAACTTCTCTGAGTGGCGAGGAACTTAAGCTACTCAAACTTGTGTATCATGACTATTACAAGCAGTTGGTTGTGTATGTTAAAATGAAGAATTTAGCAATATTCCTTCAATCAATCATAATGCATTATGCAGTTTTGACTTGATCAGTGCCTCTAATTTTCTCATTATTGATTTAAAAATCCATTAAATGAAATTCAATTGTATTGAACCATTCTATTGTGAGTAATAACTTGCCCAAGTTTAGTGCTCTACTATTGGAAATTACAACAGTAAATTATTATGAAAGTGCATATTTTAGTCTTCATCCTTCAAAAATTCCAAAATAGTTAACTTTTCTTTAATGAATCTAAAATTGGCAAAGAGTGATTATTAAGTGTAATCGATAGTGCTTCCTAAAACAATTTTTCATAAAATATTGAATACTACCTCCTTAATTTATATTTCTTCAACACTTCAAGAGCATTTCCCCCCCTATAAGTAAAAGTATTTATTCTTATATATTCTTGTGGTTTCTAAGGGAATTTTTCACTGCTCAATAAGGAAAATAGATTAATTTTGTGCAATAACATCTGAGAATAAATTATCAATTTTTTATCATAGATGGAGTAGCATTCATTATAAACATAAATAGTGTTTTTTTACTCTGCATGGTTCAATGAGACTCTTTGAATTATCATAGCAATTCTTAACAGTTGGCTGGTAAGCATTAATAAACTTTTATTTTTAACACTTATATAGCAATATATGTTGTGTTGTCTAAACCACTATTATTTTTCTGTTAGCAAGGAGTGTTATGAGGTTAGAACATATGTGATCATGTGACGTAATATGATAAAAACCTAAGTCTAATAACAATAAATTATAATTAATCTAAATCTTGAAGAAGAGAAAATAACCTATACATTCAGTTAAGAAAGTATGTGATAAAATTAAATACAAGTATTTATAAATTCTTAAACATACTATGGTGAATTGGTTCAAGAATTAAATGTTATATTACTAAAGTAGGAATAATCTAATTTAACGAAAAACTTGCAACAACAATCCAAATCTTTAGATGTAGTCCAAAAATAAATAAAACCTTTAATATATAATTCCTTATGTAGTAAATGGGATGGAAAATTAGTTTTAAAGGTGTTACACAAAAGGAAATAAATTGTGCAAAAACATTCAATTCAGTCTCTTGTCATTATTCGCTAAACATTTTGGATTTTTGTGAATTATGGCTAGTATATGAATAAAAATTTAGTACTTAAAATTCTTCAATTTTTAAGTTCATTATTAGCTTCTCTAGAATGTTTATTACAGAAACCTGGCCCAGATAAAACAGTCTCGTAAAATTCTGAAAATTTGAGCTGGCAAACTGTAAATTAATATGAATCGTTAAGGTTGAAGATTCTAAAAAGTTCTCTTGTATCATCAGATAATATTCTTGTTTTATTTTTTGCGAAACTGGACCTGGTGCAGTTGTGTTATAAATAGCTTTGGATATGAGATTAAATTTTTCCTGGACTGTAAATGGAGACTTTTCTTCTCTGCACTCATAGCTGTGTTGAATATATCTTATGAAATTTTCTATTTGAGTTTGGTCTTAATAAAGTTTTCTTTTTTGCTTTAAATTCACTGGGGTGTAACGTAGCAGGCCTCTCAAGTGGTGCATCCTGGGTAACGCTAATTCTGCTACAGCGACCGCCAACTTTCGAGTCTCCATATTGGGAGACTCGATGTCGAATGGTTGAGGAACCACATACGGGCGTTGGATAAAGGAAGAAAGAAGCTTTAAATTGTCTCGTCTCTTATTCTTGTACTTTTCATTATACAACTCTGCTCTTGGCTTCCTGTGATCTATGTTGAAATTAAACCTCTAAATTTTTAACTAAACTGATTTGGTTTGTGAGAAAACAGTCAAGCTCAAACTTTTGGGTGAACACCATGTTCATTTTTGCCCTTTTTTTAAAGAAGGAATTTCCAATTTGTAAACGTTGACTAAAGCAGAAATTTATTATTCGGTTTCCACCTTCATTCCTTTTCCCAATCTTCCATAAATTGGTGTTCGTCCTCTAATTTAACTCCAATCCTGTCGTTGAAGTCTCCCATCACAACTATTCAATTATTTTTTCTTTTAAAACTGGAAACTACAAGTTCTAACTCTTGGTAGAATTTTTCTTTTGTTTTTGTTGAAATATCTATCATAGGGCTATGTATTACGTATATGTATTATGCATATATATATATATATATATATATATATATATATATATATATACCATTTTGAAATGCAGTGTGCATGCATGAATACATTTCCTGATATCTATTCTAAAATTAAACAATATTTTCTCCTTACCTCAGCCAAACCAATAACATCCCTTTTAATGTCCTCAAGAGCATGATTGAGCTCCTCCAATCTTTCTTCACTTAACAATGTCCTAACATTTAATGAACAATCCTTGAGAATGCCTTTGTTATCGCCATGGAAAATTTAATCTTCTTTCTGCTATGAATTAGTACCTAAAATTTCTTTTTTATTCACTTTCTTTTTATCTCCTTCATGAATTACCAGAAATTTGTCCAAGCTTATAGATCTGAGGTGGGTTTTATTATTTTTCTTTCTTTTTCCTTTAGACATTGGCTTTTTTTTTTTTACATATTTTTTATAATTGCTTCACTGTCTTTATCTCCACTCCTTTCCCTTTTTTTAATTAAAGTTTCTTGATCTTTTAATTCTTCTAATGAGAAAAGTTGGTCATTTATAAGAAGTTTGTCGATTCTCAAGGTCGCCTAATTGCCTTTCCCCCAATAAGCTTTCATAAATTGAAACAATTTTCTTCTAATATATCTAACAGATTTTGAAAGGTCATCTTTAATTTTAATTGTTTTAAATTCATTGGATTTTGCCAGTTTAAATTTGTTTTGAATAATTTTTTTTTCAAAATTAATGAATTTAATACTGTAATTTTAAAAACAGGAGGAATTTCTCTAATTAAGGAATTAACAGAATTATTTAATCTAATTCTGGAGCAAGAAAAAATTCCTAACCATTGGAAAACTGCAAAAACAATTCTGCTTTTTAAAAAGGGCAAGAAGCATGATATAGAAAATTATAACCTCTGTCCCTTTGTTCGACTATAGCTAAAGTTTTCACCAGTGTTATCAAAGAACAAGTCACCAAAAGAATTATGGAGTGTGTTGATGCAGGATTTAGAAAAGGTTATAATAATCAGATTATCGAGAAAGCTAATGAATACTACTTCTCTCTATATCTTTGTTTTCTTGGTTTTAAGAAAGCATTTGACAGCATTTTGCATTCAGAAAATTTTAAAGCCCTTATGACAATAGGAATAGAGGAAAAGTATGTTTAGATAATTACAAAACTTTATAGAGAAATGTCGGCATACATTATGACAGAAAAGAAAGGACAAAGCTTTAATGTTGAGAAGGGTGTGCGGCATGGAGATCCGTTATCCCCACTTCTGTTTGTTCTCGTGCTGGAGATGGTATTCTGGCATCTTGCTTGGGAAAGCGTAGGAATCAAAGTAAATGGTAAATGGCTAAGCAACTTATGTTTCGCAGATGACATCTTACTGTTTGCCAAAGTCATACAAAAATTGCGAGTAATGCTCAAGCATCTTATAAAATTGTGTGAAGAAAGTGGTCTTCACCCCAACTACCAAAAGACAAAACTAATAACAAATAGGGGGAAAGAAGAATGCCAACTAAACAACCACAATTTGGAATATGTAGAGGAGTATATCTATCTGAGTCAGTAGTATCCTTCGCAGATAGAGGAGCAAAGGAAGTCCCGAGGAGAAGCATATTATGAAAAGTAATTTAAATATGTAGCTTAAAAGACAGGTTTTCGATAGTTGCAGACCCCCCCCCCCAATAGTTAAAGCCCAACGGTTACCTATGGATGCCGCTCCATATAAGAAAGCGTGGTCACTTAAAAGAGCTCAAGAGAGGAAGATCCAGTTATGGCAGAATAACATCAAAAGTTGTATTATGAAGGTGAGAAAAAGTGACAGAGTGAGAATTGCCTTGACCAAAAAAGAAACAGGACTCAACACACTGAGGCCAATAAGACTGAGCTAGTGAAAATGGGCTGGGCATCTTCTTCGATGTGAAGGAAAAGTTGGTAAAAAACTGTCACTGAATGAAAGAAGAAAAGGTGGTGTATCATGCTCAAGATGCTGGCTGGACCACTCTGGTGGAGAACCACAAGGGATAGAGATGTTAGGAAGAAGAAGTGGACAGACCTCACCTCCCAATAGAGCCTAGTCACCCCGGGAAGTGCTGATTATCACTCCCAAAAGGGAAGGCCTATGTATGAAATAAAGAAGAAAAAAAATACAATAACTTGTAAGAATATATATTATATATACATATTGAGCAAAAGTTTATTAACAAAAGTCAATATTTCTATTTTCTTCTACTTATATAATGAATATTTATCTGTTTTGAATCATGTACAAATATTTTTTGCGTAATATAAAGTCTACTTCATTTCATTTTAAGGTTAAACATTAAAATGATAATGAAATTATTATTTGTCCAAACCTTCATATCTGCAAAATATTTATGACATTTTGACGAAATGAAAAATCCTCAAGTTTTTGTTAGGACTTCTTAGTTATACCCTAGAATTTTGAGAGAATTTCTTCTTAATCCAGGTTTTTCCTTTGAAGGGTTGCTGTCAACCCTAGAGAACTTATCTTTAAACAATATTTATTTTTACATTGTTAATTAAAAGAACTTATCTATTTTTTTTTAGTTCCCCAAAGTTAATGTTTTCTCTAACCGAATTTTATCTCAGTATTTTTTTTCCAGGTCTTCCTGTCAAGAGAACTTATCTGTAAACAAGTTTTTTTTTTTTGAAATTACTATATTAATTTTAAACTGTAGAATTTACTTTTCTTCCTCTTAAGTTTAAACATTAATGTATTGTTAAATTGTGAAAATGCGAGTTGATGAAATCCTAAGTTTCAGTAACCCTGTTCATAACTTTGATATTGATAGATTTTAACAAATCAAATATACTTTTATCCCCTTTCTCTTCAATTATTATAGCATTCAGTTTTTTATTTTTTAATTCATGTTATATTCAAGGACCTCTCTATCCATTAGCTACAGCCGTGGTCCTGCTATGTGGTGAAAGAAGTTTTCCTATAATACCTCCATTAATTATTTTATGATTTTTCCAAAACTTTTAATTCTCTTTATTATGTGGTTCTGCTATCCAAACTCCACATAATATCCTTTTCAATAGATCCTTATAGTGTTTGTAGATCCTAATTAAGATGTTTATACATAGTGGCTATTCTTAAAAAGCTTCCTCTCACAAGTTGATCCTCAGAGTGTCTCACTTTTAATACTTTTTTTCCATTTACATCAATGACTTCCCCAACTTATAACTTCGCTCCTGAGGTATTTCGTAAACTCTTGGAAAAGCTAAAGCTACCTGATTTATATTTCGAAAATCCATGGTCATCCTAAAATAGTTCCTTCCATAGATTCTGTGAATGTTTGCCATTTAAGACCCGTCAGCTGCTTTCCTCCTCTCATATTTTCTCCAAACTACTATAGTTGTCTAGTAAAAGGGGTTTTGCTTGCCATTTGTTTGCTTACTTGTTAATTGCTGTATGTATCTTTGGAGTTTTTTTGAGGTCGTTAGTAATCCAGCTGTATTCTTTATGTTGCTCATAATATGAATACTATCTCTATTTCAATACAATGTATCTGATTGGAACAAGCAACCTCATTACTTTACGATTTTAAACAATACTGGGCATATGACAAGATTGTAATCTGAGATCTATTATTTTCATACGGACTCTCGATATGGCACCGAAGAGAGAAAAAGAGAATATTTGAAGTTTTCAGCATGGGCATAGAGATATGCCACCTAATCTTTTATTCTCTGCTTTTGCAGATTATCTTGTTTTTACTAGACCTCAATAACTGAGATCTCCAAAACAATATTAATAACCTCCAAGATGAATCAAGTGTAGTACGGAATTCAAACCTTAGAAAATGCCTATGCATGTTGGAAGGAAATTCACAGAATTACGAGAGTATTGACGTGGATATCGAGATTTTGTAGCTATTTGAAAGTTTTAAATACTCATATAATATAACGGGATAAACAAAATAACTTGTGGCCTTTAAAAATTCCAGGAAAATAAGACATTAAGGATAGGGAAGTGATTGGTTAGGATCAATATCAACAATCACAGTACTATTTATTCAGTCCATGTCAATACTCAGTGACAATGAAGTAAACCTTTTTTAAATGCAACAAAAATCATTTTATGACTGATCTCATGATACCATGTTATTGTAGAAAAACGAATCTCTAATATGAAATTTAATGTCTCAAAATCTTATCTGGAGAAATTTTTAAATTAAAAGGGAAATTTTTTTTTTCTTCTCTAAGATGGAATTTTTTATTCCTGTATTGTACATTAACAGAGCTAAATCTCTGCCATTTACAAAAACAACATAGTCATGTTGCTAAAGAAGTCACATCAACATTTAAAAATAATGTACTTATTTTCTTAACAAAATTAAGTATTGTCAATAAGTTACATGAAATTGTATTATAACAAAATTATGTTATTTATAATTTTAAGTGTATATTTTATTGTATTATTTAAATGATAAAGTCATGGATGGTAACTTCTCATCATCTGTAAAATATAGATCCGTGAGAGCAATGAAATGAAGTTTTTGTTTATTAAATAAAATTGTAAATGCTGTATAACTTAGTCCAATAATGAAATAAAAACTCTAAACTCACTTTGGTGTTCTACCAACTATAATCAATGTAGCTATTGTCACTGAGAATTGATTCCCTCAGGGCGAACATGCAATCAACTGAATGTTCGGTTAATCGGGAATTAATACTTTTTACATTCTACTGCCTAGGGCATCTATCTTCCTTGACATAGACATTTGTTTCTTTCTATTAAAATTAAAAGTTATACTATTAAGATTTATTATTTAAATTAAGAGTTATAGTTATGAGGGATTTTTTTAAAAGAATAATTACTAAAGTAATAAGTTTCCTCAAACATTTTTTAATTTATTAGGCATGGCTTAAACTATTTTCTTCTTGATTTGTAGTATTTACGAGATGTTAAAGTGTACCTCATTGATTATTGTAACTCCATTTAAAAATCTACATCATATGCCTATAAATTCCTTGATGTTTTTTTTGTTTTTTTAACTTGAATATCAATACTTCTTAATTTTTTGTATTTCAGTTACAATTTACCTATAAATTTAAAGGAGTTGAAAACTATTAGTTTTTTTTTTTGAACAATGAAAGTTAATGAAATCAAGTTGATGGTTTCAGAAACCAGACAATGTTACTTTTATAAAATATAGAAAAATAAATGCAAAATTATACACTGAATGCTATTAGAATTAAAATAACTAGACAAAAGAATAATAGATATATGAAGAATCAATTTTGTGGTGTAATCTAGGATAACTGTAGTATTATAAAGATAAAATTTTGAAGTTAATATGACAAAATAATATAAATTGAATGATAAAATTATATATATATATATATATATATATATATATATATAGGAGAGGGGTGGCTCAGTGGTACAGCACTAAGTAGCCATGCCAGAAATCCTGGTTCAAATCCCGCTGCAGGTAGTTACTTTTATTTAGTCTGTTTGCGGCGGGAGATGGATCATTTGGGATCTAGGACCCTCCTGGAGCTCATCCAGCCTCTATAAAATATTATAAAAATAGGGTACCCAAAATAAGGGGGAAAACCTGGCGGTTGAGCGTGACCTAGGACAAGTCACTTCCTTGCAGAACTGTTGTCCATGAAACAGTACTGTCTCTACCATGTACTGAACCCCAGACTCATTTACGGGTCATAGTGGTTACAGGTTTATATATATATATGTATATATATATATATATATATATATATATATATATATATATATATATATATACATATATATATATATATACATATATATATATAAACCTGTAACCACTATGACCCGTAAATGAGTCATTATATATATTATATATATATATAGAGTAAATATATATATATGTATATATATATATATATATATATATATATATATATATATGCACATATTAATAGTAAGGGAAAAGGATTTTTTGTTGTTGTTTGTTCATTTAACGTCACTTTATGCTGCTAAGGCTAATCGTATGATGCTACAGTGGGAGCTCTAAATTTTTTTTAAATTACCTATCCAGGTAAAAGGAGTTTAAAAACGTAAAATAAAACGAAACAGGATTGTCATTGCTTAAAAAAGAAGTACATAAAAATTTAAGAGGTATAAGAGTTTAAAGATACAAAAAGATAAATAAAAATATAGAAGCTTACTTCTATTTCCAATTGGCAATAGATTAAGGAGTTTTAATGGACTATTTTGTGTGGGCACATATCGTGAGAAAAATGTCTGATTTTTTGGTGTTTTATTTTTTAATGGATCCCTAACCAAAATCATTTTATTTTTTTTATATTAAATTTATATTTCACTTTGCAGACTCAATTATTTCTGTCATTGTCTTCTGCTAGGCAGTGTTCAAGGAAGATCTTTAACAGCTTGGTAGCATTGGAGTTTTAATAGTTGAATTGACCATTTAAAATTATGTTTACCACCATAGAAAATGATTATGTGTTACCTCCAAACTTGAGCTTGTTAGCTTAACACTTTAACTTCTAGTACCTAGGATATACTTCTGTTTTGTTGTAATTAGAAGTTAATAACGCACTTTTTCTTTAAATTGTTTTTGATTAAAAGTCTACATATATATATAATATTAGTTGACCTTAAGTATGTATGTATGTATGTATGTATGTATGTATGTATGTATATATGTATGTATATATGTATATATATATATATATATATATATATATATATATATATATATATATATATACGTATACATATACATACATACATAAGGTCAACTAATATTATTAAATAAAATAAATTAGGGATCCATTTGATTAAATTGCCAGTGTGGATGAGTGTGTAGGAGTGAAGCACTACAAAAATAGATTTTAGTACCTCAATTAAATTATTAATTATAATTTCAGTTGATTTTGATTAGTTACAATTTCAACCTGTCCTTGTATTTTTTGTTGTTTTGGCTAAAAAAGGAAGTTTACAAAAAAATTTTACTAAAAAACTGAAACTGGGTCAATTCTACTGTTCAAAATTCTTATCTGTTTTATGATTTTAAAGCAACTTGGTACCTTGGTGAAAAATATTGATAGTTAATGGACAGGATGACCAGTGTTATAAAATTAATTAATTCTTCTTTCTCAATGTTATTTTAATCACTTCTTTGCATTAACTCATTAATTTTTTTTACGTTTCTCATATTCATAGGTTTATTTATAATGGACAAATTATATCAACTTCAAATGATTTGATGTACAAATTTATATTTTTTAGGGCTTCTTCATCTTTCTTGGCACAGCCCATCAAACAGCCTTGGCCTCCTTGATACATTTCCGCCAATTCTCCCTTCCAGTTCTTGACCTTTGATAGACTCCTGGAGTCCTCCCTATCCAGCCATTGCAGCTGAGGTCGTCCTACTCTTCTTTTGCACTCTTTTCAACTTGAATTTCTTCCTCATTGATTTAAGTTGTTCTAAATAAATTGACTCATTCAATAATAACAGGATATAAGTATTAGAGAATAACAGGATATTAGACACTGAAGGTGGGAATAATATCCTCAAAATATAAATTACCGTTGTTATGGTTATTTATGCACTTGACGCAAAATAATAGAAGAAAACTTTTATAAAGGAAAGTAAAAAACTGTTACTAATTAATTGGAATTTCTTATTAAAGCACATTTATTGACCCTATTGCAAAGGGAAGTGGTTATTTCATTTAAATACCAAAACTGGAACAAAAACTTTGGTTTTTATTTATTTAATTTAGTTGGGGGTGCACATAATAAATAAGTTACGCTTATTTAGGTGTTTTGATTGACTGCACCCCCAACTATTTCTTCCTTACATTAGAAGATACAGTCGACCAATTCTTCTCTAACATTTATCATTTCCCTTGAAATGATAAATCCCTTCAATCCAAACTAATAACTATACGTTCTTATCGATCGATTGAAAATATTATAGGTATTAATGAGATTTGTTCTATAATTCATTTTTCTTGAATTAAAATGTCTCTTAATAGGAATACATAAAATAAGGTCTAGTAAAAAATGTTTACAGCATCCCTTAAAAAAACAACAAATTGAACCAAAATTTACAGAATAAAATATGTTTAAAAAAACTTTTAATTCCTCTAGTGGGTGAATTAAGAAAGTTTTGAGTTTGCAAAATAATAATAAATATTCGGTCAGATGTAACTTTTGGAGGGTTAGATGTTTTAGTATATCATTTTTCACTAAGTATCTTGTCTCATTAAGTATCTGGTTTTAATCTCATTATTTCAGTTTTTATCTCAGTCTTATTATTTATCAACACGAATAAAAACAATGAAATTTTTATTTCGAGATCATATAAATCCTTATGTGTTTCTTTCACATAATCTTCACTTTCCAATATCATTTGTAGTTGTCAAAGTTGTAGATTTTATAAATTTGTTTTTTCACACTGTTGAAGAATTTTTTTTTGATGGTGCATTTTATGTAGTATGTTTTTCTAAACAAATTTTCATCCAAACATCTTTCATTATTTAGTACATGTATTTTAAAAACAATATTAACATTGTAGTTAATGTGACTCGCAATTAAGACATTTGCACCTTTAGAAAACAAGGGTTGAGGAGCAACTGTTATTTCTGATATGTTATTTATGTTGTGAATATGAATATGGAATATACAAGGTTGGACTTTTGGGCTATTTGGTTGGGTGAGGTATTTTAAACTATAAAATACTGTGATTTTAAAAAATATTTTGATTAAGGCTATATCTGTAATATTTTCTTTAACAGCATAAAACTACTGAGCAAAGAAATAGACCCCAGTGGTTTTCTTGGGCCATTGATCTCTAGACCAGCACAGCTTCGAGGAATTATGGCGTTCTAAGATATTCGGAGAGAAGAACCTATTTCATTTAAAGCATGTGAATAGGTGAGGTTGTTACCTCCCTTCTCAAATCTACATGTGATCTTTAGAAATCTATCTGTTATACTTATTAAGATACAACCATTTGTAAACTAGTGTCTATGCTCTACTTTTTGTAGGGGAAGCAACAGAAACGAATTAAGTGTCTTTAACATAAATAAGTTCTATATTTACCTTATGCTTTTATTCTAGTCCTTCCCCTACATTTTCTGTGATATGTATAGTATAATTACTATATTACATTATATTAATGTGTACTTTTTTTTTATATTAAATAATTTATATTGTTTCATAAATTGGTATCTAGTTGTATATTATTGATGATATCTACTGGGTGAATGTTAGTTTATGAAATAATAACATTCAGTAATATTTGGCTTCTGTTGTTATAAGCTAATTGATTTTTCATAACAAAATCTTATTAAGCTAAAATCTTTATTAATTACTTGTAAAGATTTCCTAATTATTACAAAAAATATTTCAGACCAATCATTATACATTTCTTTCTCCTAACAAAATTTTTTAGATTATATAACATACATTCTATCACTTTTAAGTGTGATTGGTTTATTTAAATAACATAATAAAGAAAATGTTATTATGAATGTTGTTATAAATAATGCCAAAAATAAGAATACATAGTTATTGAATGTTAGTTCATCTATAAATGAAAGTGGAAAAAAGATAATTTCATTATTGTCAATGAATTTGTTCTTAAAGTATTCTCTATTATAACAGATGTATGATTATTGTGTGAAAGTCTCTAAATTATACGCATGAAAAGAAGCTAAATGTTATTAAGTTTATTTTAACATATACATTTATTCTCTCTGATCTATATTTTACTAGTATCATAGTGATTGCCTACCATTTGTTAGCAGGCTCAAAGGCTTTTTAATTACTAACCAAAACTTTCTATCACCTGGGTAATGAAACCAGTTTTATATAGTGGTTAATGACAATTAATTTCCTTGAAAAAACCGTAAGGAGCTGCTACAATATTAAGTTACTTGTTGCTTAGCTTTTAATTTTTTAAGAAAATCATTTGATATAACATTTCCGAAGTTATATTGATACAATTATTACAATCACTATGTCATAATGTATGTATCCATTTATCTTTTGTAATGCACCTCATTTGCATATATTGGTGAAAATGTATGTGAATAAGGGGATATTTGTTAATATGTTTTTAATTATAACTTAAGAGCTTCCGCACTCAAAAAGTATCTTCTCTTAACTTATACATAAGACTACATTATGTGATATTTATCTGTGATACTTTCTGAAAAATATATATGTTTTTTATGTATTGATAATATATGAGTGATACATATTTGTTTTATATCTTAACTAATAGTCAACACAATTTATTCATTTTCATCATGAGTTGTTCATGACTGATTTGTAATGTTTTATACATTGGATAAGGAGATAAATTTTGTTTAAAATTGTAAAAATAAATCAATTTAATTATTATCCTACTATTAATTTATCTTCAATAATTATAGTTGACCTTTTATGTATATCTGGTTCCCTTAAGCTGGGAGAAATGTTTAATAAAGAGCCGACGTTTCGGCCCTTATTGCAGGTCTTCTTCTGGGCTGGGGTCCAGTGTGAATTCGTCACCAACATATCACTATCTGTAACTAACTTCCATTTAGTTATGTGTTATGTATGTAGTGACAAATTTACACCAGGCCCCGCTCGACAGCCGTGAATAAGATCTGTAATGAGGGTCAAAACGTTGGCTCTTTAATAAACATTTCTCCCAACTTGAGAGACATTTTTGACCTCCACCTGGACCATAATTTACTTTGTCATAAAAACTATGCAGTAGACAAATGCTTGCTTTTGTTATTTAATATTTTAAACAATAAATTAGTATTCATTTTCACACATAAAACCATCAATCTAATTGTGATTACTTTACTGAAAAGTCCTAATTCTGAGTTAACTTAATTTTTTGTCTAAATCATTGAAACATTGTCACTGATATTGTAAGGTTACAACAATTCTAAAGCACGGTAAACATAGCTGTTTTTTTTATTTTATTTTTGTCATGAAAAAGTTTTCTGTTTGTTTACATGACTGGCAAATAAGATTTAAACTTATGGTAAATTTAAAGTCATCTCTTGTGTAAAAAATCAACAGTTTTTTTAATTTTAAATACAAATTCTCAACCTATCAATTTCTTTTATCTCCATCCGTTGGCACATCCTTTATTATTTGTGCTTCATATTTCTGGAATTATTTACCTTACTAATTTTAATTCATAAATCATTGTTTTCGTTTTTATTGAAATGTTACTTATTTCTAAACCTCCTTAATAAATTCTAGTGTATCAATTTAACAATTGTTACTAGTAGATAAGTTAATTAATCTTTTGTAAATATTTAACCACACAGATTGCTATATGTTTTATGCAATGCTGTTATTCCTAAGGCATAATAAAATAATTTTTATTTCATTAAACTAATGATCACATAACTGCAGAAAAAAATCATTAAATTTCAACTTAAAGTTTTCTTCCGAAAGAGTTCATTGTAGTTACATTAAAAAACCCTTTAGAATAAGAAACTTAAACATTTGAAGTGCAGAATAGATTTCAAGTTTAGTGTCACTTAGAGGAGAAATGTAAAAATAAAGAAAAAATGAAGAATTATAGTTAATTTTATGTGAGCTAGTGCTTCCCAGCCTAACATTTGTGGGGTTCCAGGTATTCCAGTTGCTGGAACTAACAGTGGCATTATCACTGGAGTGACAAAAGATCAAGCACAGGAAAGCAAAAGGAGTTCTTATAAATAAGTAACACTGAGACAACTGGAGATAGAAAATCTTATGAAAATTGAGGCATGGATGGCAATCTTGAATAGGGTTAGTGTTTTCGTTAAGGCGTTTAATTGCAAGGTTTTTTACGCCATTTTCTTATTAATCTTTAATAGGACAAGTTATCCTTTGTAAAATCTGGGCTATCTTGTCATATTCAAGATAATGGAAGTTCTGATTCTTAAATATATAGCACGAAAGTGACATGGTTATATCAGAAAATATTTCTTTGACAGTGTTCAGCTTAGTCATGACCATATAAATAGATCTCCTCATTTGGATGATTAAATGGAAGAAAAGGTCATTAAACAATCATGAGTCTATTATCAGCATCAATTATCAATTTTTATTATGAAAAACAAAACAGAGCTTGTAGAGCCAATTACTGTGTTTCGGAGATTCGAATACGATAAAAAAGTGATATCTTATCTTCTACGAATATAAACTGACTGATTCACTTTTCTTGAAATATAAAGACAGCACTGTGTGCACCATAGTTACTTTCCTATGTAAATAACACTTTACTATTACCATCAAATGCCCATTTGCAAGATAAATAAAGAAAAACTACATTTAGAAGTACTGGCGGGCACTCTGAATATCGTTTAATAACTTTTGGATTAGCTGATGTCAATTTTCAAAGGCTTATAATGGACTGCGGTATTGGATGTAAGTTGTGATGAATGTATCATATATTTGGACGAAATCTTTGTCCTTGCTGTAACCTCTGCATCAAGAAAATATAAAAAAATGTTGCAAAATTTTAATATTTTTAAACACATAACGAGAATTAAAGTTTTGTTATTCATATCTCAATTTCATTATATAACGAGAAATTAGGTATCTTTTCCGTAGGTTGTCGCTTCATGTTAAGTTACAAGTTTTAACTTTTATTCGTTTAATTTTTAATATTTTCCAAAATACAATTCGCCGTGAGATTTAGTATGGAAATGATAATGTAATTATGGGCAATGAGTAAATTTCGGTAATCATTTCATCAAGAAATAAAAGTTTCAACTAACATTTCGATATATAGATGATCTATGTTTGTTGAAACGTTCCTTTCTAGATGAAATGATTACCGAAGCATACACATTTTATTTTCCATACTAAAGCTCATGATAACTGTTTTGATAGATATTATACGGAAACGAATGAAAAGTTAAAACTTTTGACTCAATTTGAAGCGACAACCTGGGAATATAATCATAAGAAGTTATAATTCAATTCAAGTATGGTGGTGGAGGAGTTGAGGGCCCTCTCTCACAGATACGCTATAATGGCGGTCCATGAGCCGTGCTGCCGAAGAAATGTGGTCACGGGCTTTGGTCTTACGTCGAGGGTGATAGCGCTGGGCAGTATAGAGATGAGGCCCAGGGCTGCGGTAGTCATTACCAACCAGACCGTAGACGTGATGGAGCTGCAGTAGCATACTACCGCGGACATGGTCTCATGTCTAATCAAGTGGGGAGGTATGACCTTCGCACTAACGTCGGCATACCTTCCTGACAGAGGCAATATAGAGGACGGTGTTGAGGCCATGCAAGGAGTAGCTGCTGCATACAGGAATGTCATCATCTGCTCCGATACCAACGCCTGGAACACGGTCTGGGGGTCCATGAGAACAGATCGGCGTGGTGAGAGCCTTGGCGGGTTCGTCAGTGGTCACCAGCTGGTGGTCCTCAATGAACCTTCTAACACACCAACGTTCAGGGGGTCCAGGGGCCACAGTGGATAGACGTGACGGTTGCGTCGCACGCGCAGTAGTCGCCCAGCTCTCAAGGAGGTAAAACATATTTTTACTTAGTTCCGCGTGTGAGTGTATTGGCGGTAGTGAATGGTTGAAGCCCCGAGGGACACAAGTGCGAGTCGGGGCTCCCAATAGGACAAGAGAACCAACCAATTGATTAATTAATTAATTAATTAATATAAAATAAAGAATTTTTTTTTTAATTCTTTTTTGCTTTTCCTTTGGAAAATAATGAGGTGTGAGACAATGGACAAAAAAATTGAGAAAGTGCCTGAGGAGCGGACCGGGATGGACGCTAGGACGTGTAGCGAAGAGGAGAAAGGACCTCTCCATGGCAAGCAGGTGATGCTAACGGTGGAGCAGGAGGAGGGTAGGCCATCAACGGCCGTGAAGGAGATCAAGGGCGCTATAGGAAAATGGCCGCCAACCTCTGCCTCCGACGGTGACACTGACGGAGAGAGGCATAAGGCCAAGAGATTGAGAGAGGACGACTCTCCGGCAGAGGAAATAGTGGAGGACCCTAGAGCCAGGGCAGAGAAGATCTCTGACCAGTTAAGGGCTTATCTGGTCAGAAAGAAGATTTCACTGGAGGCCCAGAGTCACATTAATGGCCAGGTCAGGGATATCCTGGGCATTATAGTGGGTCTCCAGGCACAGTGGAAAATGGTCCCCACTATCGTGTAGGAGGTCGTCAAGGAGGCCCTGAATGGGGAAACCCAACACAGAATAATCGCAAGCAAAGTGTCGGAGATTATCGCCCCCATGGTGGTGACATCGATAAGCGATGCCATAGGGGGCGAGTACGACCGGAAGAAGGAGTGGGTTCCCCCCACTCTGAACAGAGTCCAGGGCCTCATTGGGGACCTCCGCCTGAAGGACCAGGAGGCCGGAATACTGAGGCACGCCGCGGCGATAAGGGCTGAGGAGAGGAAGAAGAAGGTGGCGAAGGCCCCTAAAGAGCCCGAGAAGGCGGCCGCAGGACCCTCCGGGGTGATCCCGCCCCGAAGTAAGTACGAGGGCCTCATGCCCCCCCGATGCCCCTGAGGAGCAGTGTTACGCCGATGTGCCGTGGAACTAATATGGAGGTGGACTCCAGCGAAGAGGGCGAATCAAACTGGGAGGTGATCCAGAAGAAGAAGAAGAAGAAGAAGAAGCCAACCTCCCAGGATGAAGGGGAGGTTCTACCCCCCCCCCCTCCCTGGAAGAAAAGAAGAAGGGAAAGAGGCTGACCTTCGCTGGAGTTCTGGCCAGAGTTCCCGCGGTGCCGTTGAGGCCCGAAGATGCTCCCACCTATATTACCCTCAAGGGAAAATCGGCAGGGTGGTAAGCCGGGAAAATCTTAGAACAGCTCCCATCCCAGGAGAAATTGAGGCAGATTGGCGCCAGTGTTGGCGTAGTTAGAGTGACCAAGACTGGTCAGGACAGGAGGGGCTGACCAGGCCAAGAAGATAATGGAATGGGACGCCCTGAAGGAGAAGGAGCTTGAGGCGAGACTGGCGATGGCGAGAAGGCCTCGCCTAGAGCTGGGAGGCGTCCCCAACCATTGGGAAGGGAGTGCGCAAGAAAACTACCTCTGGGGCAAGGTAACATTGGAGAATCCGGAGGAAGAGAGTGCCAGAAGGGCGTGGTTGAGACCCTGCTTTTCCACGCCCGCAAGGGGCGGACTTACTAGGAGATGGATAGTTGAGGTCCTTGTGGCCCTGCGTACTCCAGCGGCTGCAGGATTTCGACGCCCCCAGCAACTTGTACTCCCTCGTAAGTGGCTACCTCAGTGAAAGGAGTGTCAGGATAAGAGATAGCTACTACGAGGTCGAGAGGAAGATCGAAAGAGGATGTCCACAAGGGTCGGTCATTGGGCCGGCCCTGTGGAAGCTCGTGTTCGACCAGTTGCTGGGGGAAACTAGAAGAGGAGGGGTTCCTTGCCACGGCCTACGTCGACGACCTGGCAGTCATCGTGGCTGCGAACAGCAGAGCCAGACTGAAGACGCAAGCGGAGAGGTGCGCCAGTCTCGTGGCGGAATGGTGCGTTAGGAGGAAGCTGAGTATGGCCGCTGCCAAGACTCAGGCCATACTCATGAGAGGCTCCACTGACAGGGCTCACCTTATCATTTTGGAGATTCAGGGAGAGAGGGTGAGGCTAGGTGAGGAGGTGACGTACCTAGGCGTGAAGTTTAGGAGAAACTTCGACGCCACTCCTCACCTGGGATACCTGAAGGATAGGGTGACCCTGTCACTGAATGGATTAGGAAGATAGGGGGTGCATTCTGGGGCCTCATGTACCCAGCAACGATGACCATTTACAAAGGCGTGGTCTTGGGTATCCTGAGGTATGCATCCACCGCGTGGAGCCGTAACCTCACGCAGCTACAGAGGAGGAGACTGGCGACGATCCAGAGATTGGCTCTGCTGCGAGTCACGAGGACTTACAGGATCTCCGTCCTCGCCGAGGAAGACTTCTACCACCTGGTGCAGGAGGACAACTACCCAATTTCAGGGAGTTTGTCTACGGGTTGAAGGAGGTGGTCGGTCCTGCGCACTTCACCATCAGCAGGATACGGCCACCCGGCGAGCCACCAGAGCGTTCACCAGAGCATTCACCGGAGGATGAGCTCCCAGGAGGAGGACAGGACTGACGGATGGGGACTGGCCGGATGCGGACCGGACGGATGCGGCGGACCGGGGAGGCTGGACGGCACCGGACGGATGCAGACCGGTCAGGAGGCCTTAAAGGCGCTGCCCCAACTGTAAGGTGCATATCCGTGCACTTGGCAGCACCACAGATTATTATTTTTATTTTTAATTGTTTTGTTCCCATAAATTATGTCCCCCCCTCGAGATTGTATAATAAGAGATTTAAATAAATAGTTGTTTTTTGGCAGTGGCGGGCGTGCGTAAACCCAACGCATCAATCCGCCATTGCCGAAACCCCGTATGCCAGCAATGGCAGGTAGGGGAAAAAAAAAAAAAAAAAAAAAAAAAAGGTTGCGTCGCACGCCATGGCAAGATATGTTAGGCATTGGACCCTCAGATCAGAGACAAGTTCCGACCGCGCGGCCATAGCCTTCGGCCTCACTAGGGATGGGGCCGACGAACCATTCTTCCACGGTGGGGAACAAGGCTATGCGACGAGAAGAGCGAATTGGAGGGGTTGCTCGTCGACGACGACTGGAAGCGAATGGTGTCAGATCAGGACGGATCAATAGATGTATATAGGCGGTTGTATCAGAAGTGCAGGTGTGAAGAGCGACGCACTGCACTTCAGAATAAATACGAAAAAGAGGAAATCCTGGGAGGAGTTTGTAACAGAAGAAACCCAAAAGAATTCCTGGGGAATACCGTTCAATGTCGCTCTTGGCAAGCTCTCACCCATACAGACGATAGCGGCCCTGTAGATTGTGAGGAAAGAGCGGTCTTCATGGAGGAGGCCACGCAGATCTTCATCAGGAGCACGTACCCCAGTGACGACCCGAGCCAGGACTCCCAGGAACAGGAGATGATCCGACGGACCACGGAATATCCACCGGGTAATGACCTGTGCCCACCATGGGACATCTGGGACCTCCATACAGACGTGGGCAAGTACAGACGCACGGGACACGCTCCAGGACTGGACAAGGTGGACACCTCCATGCTGAAGGAAGGTTTCCCTTACATTGAGGAACGGCTACTTAGGATATACAACGCCTGTGTGGACAAGGAATACTTCCCGAGGCAATGGAGGAACGCAGACTTGAGACTGCTCTACAAGTGGGGCAAAGATAAGGAACTACCTAGCTCCTACAGGTTTATCTGCCTCCTCCCTGTGATGAGTAAAGTCCTGGAGGGTCTAATGATGACCAGCCTGCGACCCACACTCAGCAAGCCACCCACGGCAGTACGGATCGACCAAAGGCAGGAGAACCGCCGACGCACTGCTGCGTAATGCTCGCCTCAGCGTCCGTAATGACGCTGAGGCGAGGGCGGAGAAGTATGTCATGCTCGTTCTCTTTGACATATCATCCACCTTCAATAGTGTGTGGTGGCCGAGCGTCCTGCAGCAGCGCCGAGCAATATCTACACCCTGGTGAATAGCTACCTCGAGGACAGACGAGTCACGGTCCGAGGTAGCTACCACAAGCACGAGGACAGGCTGGAGCGAGGATGCCCACAGGGCTTGGTCCTAGAACCGGCCATGTGGAAGTTGGTATTCGACGAGTTGTTCGGCGTCTTGGAGGAAGAGTGGTTTCCTGCCACGGCGTACGTTGACGACCGCGATAGTCTATTCGGATAGCAGAGCCGAGATCTCGGTGAAGGCCGAGAGATGTATCAGCGTAATAGGTGCCTGGTGTGAAAGGAAGACGTTAAGGATGGCAGACACAGGCCGTTCTCTTGCGAGGAAGAACGGATAGGGCTCTCCCTATCAGCTTCAAGGTGAATGATAAAGGTGTCATAAAGGAGGTGATGTGGTCACTTACCTTGGAATCCGGATAGGAAGAAATTTGGACGTGACCCCTCACTTGGACCAACTGGCGACAAGGGTGAGCCGGACGATGAACGGCCTCAGTCGGATTGGCGGCGCCTTTTATGGCCTCAGGTACCCAGTCAGCATGACAATGTACAAAGGAGTGGTCCTGGGTATCCTGAGGTACGCGTCACCCTTCTGGGGTGAAAACCTCTCACAGCGGCAAAGAAGGAAGCTGGCAAAGGCACAGAGAACGGCTCTGCTGCGAGTGACCAGGGTGTACCGGACAACATCCCACGAAGCGGTGCAGGCCTTAGCGGGAGATATGCCTCTTGACCTCCTGCTGTGGGAGGATGCTACTAAATATGAAGTGAAGAGGAGGCTTCGCAGCTTTACCGGAACAAATGCAAGTGAGGATTCAGACAAACCCGAATAAATGGAAGGAAGAGATCAGGAAGGACTCACTGATGGCGTGGAATCAGCGCTGGGTTACTAGCGAAAAAGGAAGTACTTCTCCACCGTTGACCTGAGAATAGAAGCCAAGTGGGTCCTTCTGACTACTGGATGTCGCAGATCCTCACGGACATGTGGCTTCCGATGGAATCTAAGCCAGCACGGATACGACCTGGACCCCAACTGCCCCAGCTGCTGAGTTCCGGAAACAGCGGAGCACATAGTAGCATCATGCACCGCATATGACGCCCTGCGCGCGAGGTTGTCGATCAAAACCGGATTATACCGGATAGACGAGGATGTGTTGGCTGAGCTTGTGAAGCATGAGAACTACGCAATCTTCAGGGAATTCGTAAACGGATGGAGGGAGCTGTTGGTCCGGCCCACTTCATGATAACACGAAGAGGACCGGCACCAGGAAGACCGCCGGATTAACCTATGGAGGACACCGATAACAGAGGCTAAAAGCAGAAGGAAGAAGACAAGGGCTGAGGGTTTGACTTCGGTATCGGCTGTGTGGAGGAAATGACTAACACAACAAGCCTCCCAACTACCTTAAAAAGGAATCTCAATAATAATTTTATAACTAAACCTGCTTCCTATTAATTTATTTAATGATTGATAAAACGAGTCCGGAAAAGGTGTGTTTTTTATTTTCAAATATACTATCCGATGATCGTTGGAATATCAAGGGGTTTCTAAAGAACGCACAGTGTGTAATTTTGCCAATCTAGGAGGACAAAAATACTAAACGTCCTCAGAATGAGTGTTTAATAATTTTTTTTATATTTAAATGGTCAAACGAAGACAATTAATGAGATTTATCAAGAATTATATCACAACAGGTATAATTTTAATGATTACATATATATATAAAATTTTAGTAATTTTTATTTATTTATTTTTTATTTTTTCTATTCTCCTGAAAAAATACAATAAAATTATAAAATTCAACTTATAAATATTAAAAATCATTATTATTACTAATCTCGTCAATGTAGTGTCGGAGTCAGTGTCAGACTCAGAGGAGTTGCAATTGGGTGAATTGGGAATGACATCACCCTCTTCCAGTTGCGGGAAATTCAACAGGCTCAGCAGCTGAGGGGAAAGTTTTTGATGGTTGTTTTTCCTTTTTTTTTCTTAAACGAGTAATAACTGGATCTGAAGCAATAAGTAACCTATTTAATAGGTCGGTATTTGTGTTCACTCTTGGATTTTTTCTGGTAAACAACTCCCTGGACCTCCCGTTGTCTTTATTCCTCGACTCTTGAGCTTCTTCCGACATTTGACCGATTGGGATTATGCAAGTTTTGATCACTTATTTTTCGTGGAATAACACTTTATGGACAGTTACAGACATACTGTACTATGGGTATTCTTTTAGGTACAAATTTCTTCCACTTTCTTCCAAGTTTTCAAAAGCATCCAAATTTATTTCATAGCCAGAATTAATGCACTGCAATATAAGCCCAAACCGTTCAATGAGCTCACAGTTAACTCCTGTTATTTTGGATGATATTTCTGCATTTTTGAAAAATTTACGCGCAGTATTGCCATCATTGGTGTTCCCAAATTGCACTTTTGGTACATCGACCAGTAACCCCAACTTATTCCTGAATTTCTCCTGAATGATAGCCTTCTTTTCTGCGACCTTTTGTTTGTTTTCAGGTCCTCGAACTTGGCCAAGTTTAAAATCGAGCCGATATGATATGTGCAAAATGCATTCCATAAAACGGATTCTAGCATGTAACGGCGATATCTCGATTTCGAGCAACGAGGGATCCACATCTTTTGCTAAAATTACATCGAACTTGTTCATTTTGCTTATTTAGGCGCGGCATAAATAACACGTTTGTGTAAATGAACATGATGCGATGGCATTACACACTTGTCCATCCACCATACAAAAAATCATGATAGGATCGACCTGTATTTCTATATTACTTATGGAAACTTTCGTTGGATTCAACAAATTTATAACTTGGTTTATGCTGTCAACCTCTTTTTTAATTGTTTCAGGGGTCTCTTTAGTAAATATGAATTTTACAGGTCGGCAATATCTGGTGGATGATGGTGCAGGATTCGACCATATTACTTTTTTTCCCTCTCGCTCAAATGATTGAAAAAAGCATTTCAATTGGCACAAGAGAAATGCTAAATAAATTTTCGTCTGAATACCGGCTATTAACAAATTTTTGGTTACATCGTCATTGGTTTGCTCCATCACATCCCCATTTAATTGTCAATTTGATATTTCCATTCGATAAATATGGCAAAGTTTGGATGACCTCAGATAAATAGACAAATAAACGGTTAACCGTGTGATCGACTAGTGATTGCAATTTTACTTCTGCGGAAATTTCAGTTATTCTAATGTCAGACGGATAGCAGTTCTTTTTCGCCTGTTGTATTAGATAGTAAGGTGAGTACAACTGGGGACTAATTTTTTAAATGTGATCTCTCATAGAGCAGTATTGCCCCTTAGATAGATTACTATCAATCATTAAAGCAAGAGCTTCTTCAGGGAACAATGAGCCAAGTTGATTTTCGTTAGACTTACGGGCTTTTTTAATGACAGTTCCACGAGTTGGAGAAGCAAAAGATATTTCCTTTACAAGAGCTGCTGAGTCTCGCTTTCTAAGAAGATTTAGGTTCAGGCTCAGCGCGGATGAAAGTTCTTGCGTGGTATGGCAAGCGGCTATACTTCTAGCTCTCCGCCTTTGTGTCCTTTCGCTTGTTTCCCTAAACAGTTTAGTGGGTCTTCCTCGTCTACCACTAAAAATAGAAAGAAAAAAAACACGAAATTAAACAATATTTTTGACCAAATAAAATTGACTTTATTAAAAAAAACAAAAACCAACAAAAAAACACTCAAAATTTGATTAAACAAAAAAAACGTGAAAATTACACCAATCATCATCCTGATTTTTTAATTTTGATATTATTATTTGTTTACTTTTTATTTAATTTTTGGTAACTTATTTCTTACCTTGATGTCTCCTGCAATAGGAGTGTCTGCATTGCATTCAAATCCAACAACAAAATTGTTCCACAACCAGGAGACATTCATTGCTAGAAAACGTTCAGCTGTGCGATAAGATTTTTCCCAGCGCCACTCCAATCTGTACAGTTCTTCAGACTTCAGACGAGCTCTAATTTTTCCATTTTTTCCTCAGGCAATCCTCCCCAGCCTTTTTTCTCAATCAAAAAACTAAGAACGTTGTCAAATCTTGCATCACTTTCACTCTCTCTCCATATCTCATACAGCATTTCGTAAGTGACTAATTCGTCCATTCTAAAATACAGTAATATTTTTTAAGATTTTGACAAAACGGGCAAATAGTGGCAAACTTGTCTTGCCATGTTGTCTTCTCTAGCTTCCTAAGTTAACGTTAATACATAGAGCAAGACCTGAATCGACGTAATAAAGAAGTTACCTTCCTCCAAAATTCAATAAGTGTATGATTTTTTAAAATTTTATTCGTTTAACTTGAACAAAATGTTTAAGCCCTTTAAATTACACGTATTCTAATGTAACCATGTCAATACTTACCTCAAATGATGTATAAACAGAGAAAAATAAAGAATTATATTTTATATTAAAGAATTATATTTATAATAATTATAATTTATAATTATTATAAGAATAAAGAATTATATTTTATTATAATTAAGAATAAAGAGAGAAAAAAAAAAATTCACAAGTTGAAATAACTGGAAAACAAAACCGTGCATACTGAAGGACAAAGAACGAATGAGTGAAGGTTTGCACAAATTCCTTAGTACGCGACGCTGCACCAATAATTATTTAAGGTGGATAACCTATTTTGATCTTTCCCAATTCTTCCAGGATGTAATACCATTTACTATTCAGGTATAAACGAATGAAGCTAATATAGACCGAGTTTGAAAGGAACTAGTACAGAATACACTTAATAAACCTTCAGGAAATTCAACACTTACAATTCTCATAAATAATTAAAGGGTATTGCTCAATCGCTGAGACTTGTAAAACTACTGCATCGGTAGTATAAGCAACCTTTAGTTCATTTTGTTCAATGGGTTCAGGGGTCAGTCAAAGCTATGTGACAAGATATGGTAAGAAAATATCTTCTTCTACTATTGTGTACTATAATATTATGAGTGAGAATGAATGCACAATCAACGTCATCGGCAAGTTGATAACGCAAAAGCTATTTCTTAGAGCGTCGTCTCCCGGAGGTAAGCCCGATTCAGAGAGACTGAGGGTGTTAATTGGTGGATAATCCTGGATCGGAGTGCATTACAACCCAAAGATAGGATAGAAATATTGTCATTGGTGCCAAAAAGAAATCTTTCCATGGGGCCTCCAGATCCTCAATGAAGTTGAAGGTGTTTTGCTTAGGTATTTGCTCTCATGTTTAGTGATGAGTCACGTTTCTATCTGTTTAGTCATATCATACGCCAAAGAATCTACAGATAACATGGAATGCATACAATGCCCCAGCTCATGCTCCCTTCAATGCAGTTTGTTGGTCTCCTCTTCAAGGCATTCCCTGTACCGCATTCTACTGAGATGCTGTTGGCGGGCTGTTAATACAGGTAGTCTCAAAGAGGTATACGATGTAAGGCTATCTGGCTAACTCCCCAATAATAATTACGATGTGGATAAAGGCCTAGCCGAAACACCTTGAACGGTCTATCTATTGGACGCTCACTTATGGGTCTTCCTCCCATTAATTTTCATAAGTTACGGTCATCATTCATCGATACAAATGACCATACCATGATTTGGGTTTGTGAAAAAACATTAGCAATCTATTTGAAAAAGACCAATTGCGATGATTTAAAATGTATGAATCTCTATTATTGTATCCAAGAAACATAGGCCTTCATTTAAATATATCACTTTAAACAATTCAGATTTTATTAATTTAAATCCGACCTTTCGAGATCCTCCCTCGTCTTCAGGGTATAATAGTCTCTAAAAATAAATTCCTCAAATACAATATTATTAACTTAAATATTTTTAAACTGCAATTATCATTTTAAATAATATTACCTTAACGTAATGTAATATTAAATAGAATCGCCCGTTGACATTGAGTCAGCAACTCAATCACGCCTGGTTGGCCTTGTTTACTTGCCAACTGTTCTTAACTGATTTTATAAAGTAGTCGTTACTAAACGTGCAGGTCTCTATTCCAATTATCCCATTAAAAAGATCAATAAAATAGATTTTTTAATGGAAATCTCAGTTTCTCCACTGAAATTGAAAAATGATTATTCTCGAACTCGCAATTATTTATTTATATAAAAAAAAGTTTTATGATTGACTACAACACTAATTTAACTTTTCTATTCTTATTCAACTACGATACTTATTCAAACTTATTAATAAAACACACATGCATACAATATCTGACTGACTGCAGAAGGGCTCTTAGTTTCATCAACTCTTTCCAATAAAATTCAAAAGTCTTATAATTGTATTTCTGGTAATATATTCGAAACGATGACATCGACTCATTTATTCATTAAATCAAGACAAAAACACACATCTAAACTATTACAAAAAAAGAATATTATTATCACGTATATTATTATCTAGTCTTCCTACTTTTTTTTCAGGAAAAATTTTTATGATCTCATCATTGTTTATGCAAGCTCCTAGTTTATATTTAGACTTTACCCAGATTGAATAACCTTGCTTGAATAATTATATTTTGTTCAGTAGGGCGAAAAAAGAATTGTGTCTAAAAGCCGCGAAACATATATATAAATAATAAACAACCCTTTAATTATTTTTTTTTTGTTGTACAACTACTTCCATCAACTTCTTGACATATTTCAATTAAGATAAGACCTATTATAATAGACTGTTGGAATATTCATGGATTCTGTTAAACTAAATAAGATTTTTTTATAAATATATATTCATATAATTATTATTTTTTTTTTTTTTTGTATTTGTTGTATTAGCACACGCAGTATCGTTTGCTTGAATTTGAATAAAATAATTGTCGATAAATGGAAGTATTAGAGAGGAAGAGTTGCTGGTTGGAATCCTGGTTGCAGAAACAGAAGGGAGTCAGTGACAATTCCTTTACTCAGGATTTCCCCCTTCCCTACCTTGGAGGACTTTCTCTTTTTTTTTTATTTGAGTAGCGTAGGACTGAAGGCTGCTCTTAGTGGAAAGTGAAACGATGAATGGAGAGATGGTGTTTGCTCCCTTGCAGGTGTTACTTTTGCTGGCCGCAACGGTACAGGCTACCTTATACATGAAGAAGAACTCTGACACCCTAAGTCCCGGTAAGTACCCTTTCCTATAACAGAAGGTTATACGCTGCGTAAAATGTGTAAATAGAAGAAATTCACTATTTAATATATGGGTGAAAGAAACTGTTTTTATGAAGAAACAGATTTAGAACCTAATAAAAGGAATTGAATTGAATCTCAAGAATATATATATTTTTAAAATCAACTTGTAAGAAATATGTCAGTGAAACAATTATAATGAGTGCTAGCTGTTGGGAGAATGGAGAACCGTTAACAGTCTTATCTTCGAAACATAGTCAGTCAATACATTGGTTTAGTTGAATAGAGCTATTTAAATAAATAGAGCAATTTTATATTAGGTATTCCTAGAAAGATTTTTTTCCTATCTCTATTCCATAATTACTTTATTTTTCACCATATGTCGGATAAATTTAAATTTTAAAAATAGTTATAAAATAATATCCTAACATGAAATCGATTATAAATCAGATACGTTTTTCGAAAATAATATTGATAAAGAGGCTGAGAAAAGAATTCCTAAACTTAATTATTAATTAATATCAATTATAAGTGCAATTATCTAGAGTCCAATCGGATTTGATTAGTTGGAGCAAGCCTTCTCTACTGATGACAAGACTTATATGAAGGTCAATTCATTTGAAATCACCCAATTGGAATAGATTTATTTTATTTTGATTTTTTTTTCAGTTATTCTCTTATCTTTTGCTATATTCAAAACTACGGTTAAAATATTTTTCAGAATGAATAATTTTTTTATTTTCTCCGCAGTCATTGTAAAATATTTTTTTATATCTAAATGAAACAAAATTAGTAGCTAATCACTAAAATTCACATAAAACATGGATTTTAGTTAAAAGCAGTAATCAAGAATTTTCTACGGAAAATACATGTATATATATACACGTGATAAAGTCACTGCTGCAACCTTCAATGTGTGTTAGACTTTGATAAGACACATGTTCTAAAGTTTAGTTAGTTAAATTGTTGTGTTCAGTTACTAGCTTGGAAGGAAGTGTAATTTAATTCCTTAATAAATAAAGAATAAAATCACGTTAAAACAATCTAACATACAAACACACACACACACACACACACACACACACACACACACATATATATAAGAGTGGAAGAGAAATATACTAATATTGACACTGTCATTTCAGGTCTCTACGATCAACGGTTTAGGCTATAATTCTAATGGAAGAGTTATTTGTAAATCTAAATCGAAATATTTTATATAAACTGTTGAATTAATAATAAATGAAGAAAACCTGTACTATTAAAAGCCATGAAGTGTATGGTAGATAATATATTGTTTTCAAGACGAGGATTGTGATAAGAGATGATTTGCTAGGCCTTCTCCATTTAAGGACACCTTTCTAAAACTAGGGTTCCCGACCCGGTGAGACCAGTTGATAATAATAATAAAAAAAGCGGGATTTTTATACTTCTCTATAGTTATCATTTCTTTTATATTCCGTTTGAAACTATTTTTCTCTTGGTGTATTATTTTAGTGGTGTAAATTTGAAGGTATGTTTTGTTTTTCTAAAATATGTAGTGAGAGCTGTTTGATCTGCTTTATTAGGGGTTTTCATTACCGAATTACAGCTATTAATTGTGTTAGTACACTCTACTGTATAAGTATTGTTCTGATGTTCCGAAATAAGATTAATCGCATCTATCTTCCCACTATATTTGCTATACTACTACTATATCTTCCCACACGACAAATTGATTTGTGCTATAATTTATCCGAATCTTTGGTTTTAGTAAATACTCTTGACATTGTGGCTGTGTTTTTGAATGTAATTGCGGAGTCGCTGTTACTTTTGTTACCGGTTAGTGTTTTTGCTAGTCTTTGGAAAGTGTTGGTGTATAGGGTTTTGTATTGTATATTTTAGGATTGGTTTCATTTAGGTCTATTTGGTTAGCTACCTTATGGGACCTCCCATTTCACTTCATCTTGGCTGACACTTATTTAGAATAACTGTTAAAACAGTTATTCCAAATATAAAAATTAGTTACAACGCATGTAATTAACTTTGTTTAAATTAATTAAATTCGTTAGAGCCCTTTTTTTAGGAACTGGCAGAAAAGTTAGAAGCGATTATATCAAGTGGAATTTTTGGCAAGTCTGGTCCAATCTTTATTTATTTATTTTTTGTAGAAAGTTTTGTTAACTTTTATACTATTTTTTAAAATTTAAAAAGTGGTACCTATAAATAATTTTAAGTCATGCGCGCATAGAATGTTCTTTTTATCCTTTTTTTTTGTTAGGAAAGTTTTAAGGAGAAGGCTTTCCGCATGTTTCATAAAAATCATTAGATAAACCTTAAACAAAATCGAACAAATGTAAAAGTTTAGTATAAAGTCGTACTTCCGGTGAATAGATATTGAAAAAAGACTATGGAAAATATCCATGGCAATTATTTCATTAAATAAACGGTAGGTTTTTTGGGGGCTTGAGACGAGTTGAAAAAAAAAATCTCAATAAGTTTAGTTATTTTTCTCATACCAATACTTCTTTACCTTAAATTGAAACTTATAATGTTGTATCTTTTGACTTCAAAAATGAATGTTTTGTTTTCAATGTGATAGTCGATGTCAAGAGTCGATCCTAGATATTTTTCTGGGGGGGGGGGGGCACAACTGGCAGACGGGCAAAAAAATCAACAATAGCTTGGAAATAAACTTTTAGTTTTTATAGAAAGGTTTCAAAGGTTTATTAAAATATCTAAACAATATTTTCATTCATGTTCTTTCTGTTATTTTATTAATATATTTCAACAACTATGATCATGTGATTTGCCTATAAGTATGTACTGTAATGGATTCTCCACAGTACACAAAAACCACATACACCATATTACACCACATACACCACAGTACTCACAATAATGGTCTGAGTGGTGCCCCCGTGCCCCCCCCCTAAATCCGCCCTTGGTTGATGTTTTTTCATATGCTCATACAATTTATAGTGTAGGGGGTATGGGGAGGTACAATAAATTTTGGGAACCTCTGATAAAGAGGCTGGAAGAACGAGCAGTGTCAACAGATCTATCTATGACTGTTAACATATTAAATAATTTATATTTTATTTATTTTTATTTGATGGCGATTATTTAAATATGTATTTTTATTGTGAAGAGAAAAGATTTATCCTGGCCGGGATTCGAACTCGGGTCTTCCGCATTGGGTTGGATCCGTACTAGAGATGTGGAAGACCCGAGTTCGAATCCCGGCCAGGACAAATCGTTTATCTTCAAAATAAAAATATGTAAATAATTTATAAATTACAGTCGGACGAGAATTTGGGACTCGCGGTAGTGAAACTCAAAGCTCTGTACAATGAGTTACCCTTCTCCGAATTGATTCCATCCATTAAGGGCTCATGCCGTTTACGTGATCTACACGTATGTATACTCTTGTGCATGTTACCCGAACTATTTAATATTATTGCTAAACCCTACTCATTACTTGACTTTAAATGATCTTTCTAAAGCTTCAAATCTATTCTTGACCTCTAGCGCAATTAATTTTTACTTGAATGCTTCTTCTGTTAGGTTGGTAACCAACAACATAACCTGTGGGTTGCCTCCTGTACAGTTACAGTTATACTATTGTGTTTATGTGCATCTGTGTAATAAAGTGTGTAATGTTATTAACTGTTATTTAATAATATATCCAAACATGGCACAGTCGAGACCGTTTTAGTTTGAAATTTAAAATGTGATTTAGAACGTGATTTCCATGGAATTCAACAAACCTTCAGAATTCGACGTGACTGTCGATAACCTCTCTGACAGCTTTAAAAAATTCCGGACTGAAGTAGAAGTTTATTTTGTAGCCACAGAGACAGGGAAGAAATCGCGAGAAGTCCAAGTAGCAAGATTAAAGAACTTATTGGGATCGGAAGGATTAAAACTGTTCTCCACAATCACGACGCTCTAGAAAAGCATTGTACCCCACGAAAAAATGAGACAATGGTGATTTATAAGTATTTTAGTAGGAACCAGGCAGCAAACGAGCCATTTGAACGGTATTTTACGGATCTAAAATCACTAGTAGCACCTTGTGAATTCGGTGAACAGGAAGATAAATTGTTAAAATCCCAAATAATTCTCGGACTTTATGACAAAAGTACTCAAGAAAGACTTTTAAGAGAGGACCCTTCATTGGAAAAAACAGTTAGTTTTTGCAAAACAGTCGAGATGGCAGAGTTAAATATGAAAGTTTTAAAAGCACACTCAGTGAAAGCAACGATTGATAATCCAACAGAGATCCTTGAAGTAAATCGGAAGCCACAAATGAAAAGACCACCAGAGCACCAGGACCCTCAGGATAGTTTATATGCTTGTGATCGCTGTGGGTTCAAGCATGCTAAAGGGTGATGCCCAGCATTTGGTAAACAGTGTTCCTCCTGTAAAAAGTACAATCATTTTGCGAAGAAATGCACTGAAAATAAGCGTAATAATCTGATTCAACAAGTTGATGAACTGGTAGAGTTGAGTAATGATGTTTTTAAGTTAGATTCTTTAAACCTGTGTGCCTGTGATGCTATAACACATGGAAAAGATGAATGGCTGGCTTTGCTTAAAATTAATAATCAAACTATTGAATTTAAACTCGATACTGGATCCCAAGTGAATGTTATAACTACTACTGCTCTACAGAAACTTAGTGCTGATTTAAATATAAGAAAAACTGATGTACTTCTTGAATCCTTTGTTGTTTATGACCAATAAAATGTTAAAGACCTTCAAAAAATTTTGGGTATGGTTAATTTTTTAAGAAATTTCATACCTAATCTATCTGATTTAGTAGCCCCATTCACATCTTTGCTTAAGAAGGATTCCGTTTGGCTTTGGACAAAATCTCATGATGAAAATTTTGATCAATTAAAAACTGCTATCTCAAATATAACATTACTTGCTTCTTTTGACCCTTTTAAGACCGTTGAGATACAAGCTGATTCTAGTAATTATGCTGTTGGTTGCTCGTTGATACAAGGTGGAAAGCCTGTTTTGTATGCTAGCAGAGCTCTAACCCCTTGTGAACAAGAATATGCACAAATTGAAAAAGAACTCCTTGCCATAACATATGCATTTTCAAAACTCCTCAACTTTGTTTATGGCCACCCTAATGTGATTGTTTACCCGGATCATGCTCCTCTAACATCTATTATTCAGAAAGATCTGAATAAAATAAAAAATAATCGACTAAGACGGCTTAGATTAAAAATTTTACCATATAAGTTTGAACTGAAGTATCTCCCAGGGAAGTCAATGGTTATTGCTGACTTATTGTCAAGGAATATTACTGTAGGAAATGTTACAGATGATGTGTCAATGAAAGATGTTGTACACAGCGTGGGTGTTTTATTTGATTGCTCTGACCCACAACTTATGAATTTAAAATCTGACACAAATTCAGATATTTTTGGGTACTATAATAGTGGTTGGCCAAAATCTCTAAAATGTAGTGGAGATCTAGCTCACTATTTTAATATAAGAAACAATATCACGGTAGAAAATGGCCTAACTTATTATGATGAAAGGTTAATTGTTCCCCCATCGCATAGAAAAACAATTTTGAATTTACTGCATGAAACACATCTTGGCCTTAACAAGATCAAAGAAAAGGTAAAACAATTCTTTTACTGGCCTGGCATTTTGTCTGATGTTGCAAACCTTGTAAATTCTTGCACTGTTTGTCAAAGATTCCAAAGGTCCAATATTAGAGAACCTCTGCTCCCTCATGAGATCCCACCTATCCCATTCTATAAAATTAGTATGGATATTCTTGAGTTTCGAAATATGCACTATTTAATCATAGTGGACTACTATTCTAGATGGGTTGAGTTAAAGAAACTCAAAGACAAAACTTCATCATCACTAATAGAATGTCTAAAGCCAATTTTTGCCTCTTATGGAATCCCCAAAATCATAGTCGCCGACAACAATCCATTTAGCTCTTTTGAATTTAAAAAATTTTCAGACCAATGGAATTTCGTTATAACGACCTCAAGTCCCCATTACCCTAAAAGTAATGGTCTTGCAGAAAAAGCAGTAGGGCTAGTAAAATCTATGTTGAAAAAATGTCATCATGAAAATTCTGACTTGGTAATTCAATTAATTTACTCAACTATAGAAATTCTCCAGTCGCAGGGCTAAAATATTCACCTTCCCAGCTCCTTCAAAGTAGGAATCTTAGATCAAAACTTCCTATTAGAGATAACTGTCTGGTACCTCATGTTATTGACGATCCACAAGTTTGTAATAAAACTTCTCAAAAGACCTATTATAATCAGCACTGCAGAAAACCAGTAGAATTTAACGAGGGTGATAAAGTTTTAGTACAAGACAAGTTTACTAAATTTTGGGAAAGGGCACTTATAGTTAAAAAGCTTAAATTTAGGTCATATTTAGTAAAAAATAATGGCAAAATGTATAGGCGCAATGCAGTTTTTATTAAGAAATACAATCCTCCTCTATCAGAGGATGCTGAATCACACTATTACAAACATAACAATCTTGATTTTGATGACACTGCTGATGACTCAAATTATGAAGTCATAGACAGAACTGCTGAGGGTTTAAATAACTCAGGTTGTTCCTTGCCATTGGACCTACCTGACTTTATTACAACTAGATCAGGTAGAGTAATTAAACAACCAGAAAGATTGGATTTGTAAGATTTTGTATTTTCAAATTCTTGCTCTGTATTTTGTTTTGGTTTTCATATTTTGTTTGTTTTTGTAAGTTCTTGCTCCTTATTTTTTCTCTCACCAAACTTTATTTACAAATAGGTATTGTTACAAATTAAATCATAAGTTACTAGAAAAAAAAAATTGTAAATGTATTTTGTTTTGTATTTAAAACTTAAGTGTAAATATATTTTGTTTTGTATTTAAAACTTAATTGTAAATGTATTTTGTTTTGTATTTAAAACTTAAGGAGAGGGATGTTAGGTTGGTAACCAACAACATAACCTGTGGGTTACCTCCTGTACAGTTACAGTTATACTATTGTGTTTACGTGCATATGTGTAATAAAGTGTGTAATATTATTAACTGTTATTTAATAATATATCCAAACATTTTCAATTTGTCTAGATAATTTTTTTTCGGAATAAACATGGTTTTCTCTTTTTTTATGAACCGTTTGTCGAAGTTTTGTGATTACTATTTTTCGATTAGAAACAGGTTCAATTCCCCGAACCCCCCTCACGCTAATTATACAATTTTGTACCAACACATGATAAATTTAATTTCGTATTTGTGGCTACGGCGATGTCAGCAACCAACTGGAATATACACTTGTGTATATACTAGTATTACTTGATATAATTTCGCAGTAATTTATCGCAAACAAAATCAAAATTGTAATAAGCTTACCATTTTATTTCATCACCACTAGGGTTACCAGATCACAATATGAAAATTCCGGAAAAAATTCCGGACATTCTTTTAAATATAATGTTAATGTCGTTTTGTGAGAAAACGGAGCTAATTCTAGTATTTTCTCGTGAGAGTACATTCTACACTGTATGTGTCTGAATGAATGGAGGCGGTCACTTTTTAAAGTGGTGCTACGGATACCCTGAAGCAGTTTCTACCGAACCGAGATCCGAACAGTGGACTAGTTTTCTTTAAGTCAAATATATATTATAATTAACTCTGTGACGGAAAATCCTTTTCATGTTTTTTATGAACCGTTTTACGCTGCCTCACAATTTAGTCTTCGCCGCACTCATTTTGTACTATTTATTAATAAACTTTGTATCGACTTATCGCTTTGAAGTTACATCTCAGATTGGCTCCTATTCCTGCACAGACGCAACATTGATATCGGCGTGAACGAAGTCTTCTCACCAAACATGCCGCCCGAAGTTTCTAGAAAAATCGGCGGGAATCAAAAACGCGGCTTCTCTTTGACAAGTACCGCGCGTTCCTTTGGTAAAGCCGCCTTTTGAGGTTATTACAACAGAAAGTGATGAAGAGGTTATTCCGACCTAATTGTAGATCAAATACATTATTACGTTTAATTATTACATTTTGTTTTAGATGCTTACCTAGTCAATAGTTTTATATCGGATATTTTTTCTCTATAGAGATCGATGCAAAAAGCACTCGCGATCGACCGTTTGAGCAACCCTGATCTAGAAGGAAAGTCAAAAAGTGGAAAAACCAACTGTGGTACGTTGTTTGGGGTTGGCAGTAGTATAACCTATTAAAAGCCCTTGACCTTGGGAGTGGCGCAGCAGGGGGAATTAAATGACCCTTTTTTTAGGTTTTTCGCCTCTATCTCAGTAAGGGTTCGTCCTACAAAGAAATTACAGGTATGCAAGATTTATGCCAATACAATTCTCAACAATTTTTATATTTATAATTGTTTTCATATCTGCAATCGTTAACGAGATATGCACTCTTGAGTTTTTCTACTGAAATGAGCGGTTCCATTATGAATCAGGCCTTAGTAAAAAATTTGTTTCTGTACACCTTCAACTCGCTGTACATTGTGCTTATAGTACTTATACTTACTGTAGATAGAACTTACTCTTCTTGAATTGGGACTGACAGGGGTGGGGGATAAAGAAGGAAATATGAAAATGAAGATTGATTGTTAAATACAAATTATTTCTTAATCCAAACTGACTTTTATTTTTAATAGAAAGCGTTTTTGACAATGATTCCTCTGAAAGAAAAGACCCGCGGCGAAGATATATATGACGTTTTCTTAAATTTTACAAGCTACCAATATATAAACTAGTGTGAATTACAACCGATGGAGCACCGGCAATGACTAGAAACAAAAACGGTTTTGTGGCGTTGTGTCGAGCTAATGACGATTTACCTTCATTTTTCTCTTTCGATTACATTATATATCAACAAGTTTTGTGTTCAAAAGTTCTAAACTTGGAGGAGCTTGTGGGCATTGCAATAAAAATTGTGAATTCCATCCGTGCACGTAGCTTGCAACGACGGTTCTTTAAATTCCAGTTGGAGGATAGTGAGTCAGCAGAACACACTGATTTAGTTCTTCACTCGGACATCAGGTGGTTGATTCGCGGAAAATTCCTAGAAAGGCTTCAAGAATTATTGCCCGAAATAAGAACTTTTCTGGACAAAACCTGATCACCTCGATGGCACTTAGATGCTGAAAAACGGAAAATGACTCACTGATTAGGCATTTTCGACCGACATCACAATGGACTTAAACACCATTAACTTGGAGCTTCAAGGTAATGAAAAAACGATTATTGAGATGATTAGCGCCTTAAACGCATTCAAAAGTAAATTGCAACTTATGATAGATCAACTGAAAAGATAGGATCTGAAACATCCGCTTTTGAAAGCAAGGATTCTCGATTGAATTATGATATTTATGAGGCAGAATTATTAAATAATTTGGGCCAATTCGAAATACGTTTCAATGATTTCAGTAAATTGGAAAGTATCACATCATTTATGAGTTATTCCTTTTCGTGTAAAAACATTGAGGAATTGGCTAATGAAATAGCAAGTCAGTTTAACATGGACTCATGTTCTTCTAAAAATGAGTTAGTGCAGATTATATCAGATAAAAATCTCAAAGCCACAGCATCTGATACAAAATACAGGTGTTTTATATCTGAAGAGAAATGTCCGAATCTAAGGCAAATGGCCCGTCATCTGACGGCAATGTTTGGGTCGACTTATTTGTGTCAATCTACATTTTCTGAAATGAAGATAATTAAGTCAAAATATCGCAATCGACTAACTAACACATGCCATCATGCTTGCGATTAGCACTCGGTGATTACGTACTATCTTATGAAAAGTATGCTGAGGATATGCAGTGCCACGCTTCATCATCCCTAGTACTAGAACACTAGACACTAGACACTAGACGCTAGAACTCGTTTGTTTTGTAAGAACCAATAAACTCGCAATTTCGAATAATTATGAGTTTTTCCATTGACATTTTAGAGCAGATCTACACTTTCCTAGGCTAAAAAAGTTCATATTCTGCGGCAAACTAATATATGTGCCACGATACACCCTACCTAGACGAAAATCCTGCATCACACATACTTGCAGCCTCTCAGAGTCGATCGATCGTAGTCTAACAATATTAGGGTAGATCGCCAGCAGTTCAAGCCTCAGCACCCCTGGTTCTAAACCCCCTTTTGGGCACTCGTTGGCTGGGCTAGTAGATATTACTTTTCTAAAATCTTTAGCATTTCAAGGGGATGTGACTAATTTTATTTCCTGAAGTTTATTTTTAGCATGGGAGAATATATATTCTTTTTTATATTTTAGTTTATGACCAAATCCCTTCAAAGTTAACTATCGAGATTTTACTGCGATTATCAATGATGGATAATATTTTTAAAAAAATAGTATTAAAGACATTTTGGATCGTGACATAGCATAATCTTACTAGTCTTACTAATATTATAAATGTGAATGTTTGTATGGTTTCTCTCTTTCACGTAAAAACTACTGAACGGATTTGGATGAAACTTCACAGTAATATAGGTTTTACATCAGAATAACACATAGGCTATAGTAAGCGCGGATTTAGGGGGGCGCACGGGAGCACGAGCCCCCCGACTGTTTTTTAGGTATTGTGGAGAATCCATTATAGGACATTATTTAAGGCAAATCACATGATAATAGTTGTTAAAATAACGGAAAGAACATGAGTGAAACTATTTGTTTTGATATCCTACTAATCTTACTAATATCATAAATGTGAAAGTTTGTATGTCTGTCTCTCCTTCACGCAAAAACTACTGGACGGACTTGGATGAAACTTTACAGTAATATAGGTTATACATCATAGGCTAGAGCAAGTACAGATTTATGTGGGGGCACGTGGCATGTGCCCCCTCCCCCGTTATAGTTCATAATTAAAGGCAAATCAGGAACTTAGCATCTTGAAATTTGTAGATTGGCTCTTTGTATAGTTCAAGAAAGAAATTTGGATAATTCCACCCCAAGGGTTTCCCCTTTAATATGATAGGGGTTCAAAGGTTGTATAGAATCCGTCAGTTTTGAAGTTAGACATCTGAAATTTTGGATGTACGAGTAACTTAAATTTAAAAAAATGAAATTATTTATTGTAAATGATCTTTCTCGAAACTTTATATGGCACACCAAATTCCACGCGAGCGAAGCCGCGGGCATAAGCTAGTAAATAATAAAATAATAATTGGATACAACGTGACACAGCACTATAAAATTATTCATTACCTGAATTCGCTTCACCGTTTTAAATGAAACGCACGAGATAAATCTTAAGCAATGCTGAGCTAACTAGAAAGAGATCTTTATCCAAGAGTTGGCTCAAAAATATGAATTGTTCATGCAATGTACTTGAACCAAAACGAGGGAAGGTCACCTGTGGTCTAGTGGTTAGCGTAACAAACTACTAAACCCAAGATCGCGGGTTCTTCGCCCGGCATGTGGCCCTAGGATTTTTTTAAGGGAGTAAAAAATCCTTAATTACGCCGTCCTTCGGAAGGGACGTTAAACGGGGGTCCCGAGCCTGTACGATGACAGGTACTCGTTAAAAATCCCTATCCTAATTAAACCTGGATAGGAAAAATTTAGAGCTCCCACTGTAGTATCGTCCGATTAGCCATAGCAGCATAAAGTGACGTTAAATGAACAAACAAACAAACCAAAACGAGGGTGCTGAGTAAAAATTTCACGTCTTCATTATCACCAGCGGAGATTCCAACGAGGTAAGAACATTTAAAAACTTATATTTATAAGGGATGTTAATTTGTCATACATACATACTTCATATGCTATTCTAAAGAGCTTTAATATACGGAATCGTCAACAACGGAATGCATACATACTACATGAACGATAACATACATTTTTCAACACATATAAGATAATTATATTATTTGAAATAATTATATTTACAGTCTTAGACTATAGGTTATATCACGTATAAATTTGTTTATGTATAGTTAATCCTTATTTTAATAGGGTGTATAAAAAAAATTGACCGTTTTTTTCAAATTCAAGATTTCAAAGGACTGTAAATATTTTAACCCTACTTAATACTTACCAATACTTAATAATCCCTTTAGAGCATTCTCTTAGCTTGATGAATCCTCTTCGACTTCTTATAAAAAAAGCCTCAGTTTAGTAATTTGTTTCAAAGAAACATGACAGTTTCCTACGAGATTCTCGTAATTTCAAGGCATTACTGGAAAAAAATTCACAGCCGCTGAGAGAGAGAGATTGTTAAATATGAAGTAGAAGGTGTCCTTGACAAGCCCACTGCACGGAGTTGGTTTGAAAGTTTTAGTAGTGGAGATACGACTTTTATTATTAATATTTGTCTAAAGACGCTTTTAGTGACGTAATCTCTGTATTCATTTTGTTTACCGCCGCTAGAATATCACTCGCGGACGGCTCCGATACTTCCTTCACAGGACTTCTGGTGGGGCTGGGTTTTTTTTCCTGCAGACCAGATTTTTTCAATTGGTCACAATTATTGCAGACCCATTTTTTTTTCATTTTTCGCAGCCTCTAATTCCTTATCGTCGATATTGACACATCGACCGTGAAAAATCATGCGACATTTAATACATAATAAATTATTTTTGTCATCTCTAGTCAGATTTGATTTTCAGGTTGAACATTGGGCCATTTTAATTTATTTACTTGATAAAATAAAAAAATATAATAATGATTCACGCTTGTATGTTTCTATTATTTTTAGGTCCTAGCGTACTATAATCCTCTGTAGCTCTGGGATTAGCTCTGTATCTTCACTCGCGACTCACTTGTAAACAATTAGTTCCACTGATAGTTAAACACTTTAACACTTCTAAACAATGATAATTTGACCGCTTAATTGAAAAGAAAAAAGATCGAGAGTCTTTTACACTGCGTACCGTCTCTGGCCAGACTGACATCTGACATAATGGCCTATACGCGTCAAAAAGCCAATTCCAAATACATAAATCGTATATGTATTGGAAAGGGCTTCTCATGAGCTATCGAATGAGGACAATAAAACACCATATTGACCTAGTCTACACCATGCACTGCACAAGCAGTGCCGGGAACGTAAAAGAATGATTGCGACAGTGAGGATCAACGACTGTGCCAGTACATCTGCAGGTGGGGCGGTTGAAATTATGCAGGTGGATGATGAAATCACTTCTTTATCGACAATGAACAGTGTAGGCATCGGTTGTGTAGGATTGTCGATGTTGAAGACACATTGGACAGCAGCTAGTGCACGCTCCACAACGATGTTTGTCAAAATATCCATTCGGAAATGTGATGTGTATGGTCGTCTGTTTCTAGGCTCATTGAAGCCAACGAACCAAAACACTTACCGCTGCTTAGTAATACAAGTTCCTGGACGGACGTTGTCACGTTCAAACGAAATTGTGTATTCACCTAAGTAACACGGGTTGCCTGAATTCGATCGGATCAGTGCACGTCTAGTATCACCGAATCGCGACTGTCATTCGTGAAGATACGTAGGTTGCCTTACGACGGTAGCTAGTATATCATCGGTCATTAACATGTACATTATACATAAAGTTACGGTCGCAGAGATGAAGACGGAAGCTGGGGATTAGCGGCTTAAGTCCGTCAGCGGGAGACGTTAAAATAGGATTAGGACCTTCTCAGCATAGTAGATCCGCCTCTGCTTTGTCGGAAAGAGATTAAGATGATTCTAGAACTAGGAAGAGTGGAGACTGTTCTAGAATGTTCGGCCTTGCCTATTTAAATACTTCCCTCACCTCGAGCGAGTGAGTCTTAGTCTGAGAGTAGACCACGCACGGTGAAGATCTGTGATAAGTGAGTGTCAGTGTGATAAACTAGTCAGTGTTGTACCGGCCCGTGTAATAAGTGTATCAGTGAACTGCGATAGTCTCGCGAGTGTAATAAACTGTTTATGTTTGTTACTGTGTGTCAGTTTGTCATACTTGGAGAATCTTACGGTCGGTGGACTAGTGAACTGTAAGTGTTAACTATTAGTTAAAAATTGTAGTGTAATTTTATAATATTCATAGAAACTATTGTAACTAGTTAAGCTATCTAGAATTAGTAATATCTTATATTATTGTAATAATTAAATAGGCCTAGGTTATAATAAATATTTAGAATATTGTCATTATAAATTTATATTAGTTTAATAATTTAAGTGTTTGTAACTTAATTGTATTCTTTTTACCACTTTATTAATAAAATTTAGTATCTTTAATTAAGGCATTGTTTAATTCATTTTAATACCCAGTAGCCAGTAACAATAATTATTAAAAAAGAATTATCGGATTCGAGTTTTTTTCGTTTCTGCATTTTCTGCGAACATTTGCTATAGTAATGTATATTTTTTTCCACCATCTGAAAGTAGAGATTTCAACAAACAAAAAGCCCACCACCGTCTTTTTAAAAAAAACAGATATTTTGATGTTTGACAATTTCATCTCAATCATTAACTTCCTCGTAGGTTTTTTCTTCCACATTGGAGCATTTTTAAGAACATGCCAATTTTAGCATAAATTTGTGCATTTTAACCATGTTTTCGGCAGCCACTTTTTAAATGTTACATCCAGTTTGTACATTAATGTGTATATTTTTCCACCATCAGAATGTAGAGATTTCAACGAACAAAAAGCCCACCGTCTTTTTAAAAAAAAAAAGTTATTTTGATGTGAGCATTTTCGATTGAAAATTAGGGTTCTTTACGGAAAGAAGATCATAGATTATTCTTGACACTTCTCATTCCGGAGTGTTTCTTTTTTCTTTTATATATAGTTTATATTTATGATGTATGTGTGTAAATGTTATATCATTTATATCATATTATTTTATATCAATATAAAATATAAATTAAATTAATATAAATGATATAATATTTTATATCAATAAAAATGCACGTTTTATTCTAGTTTTGGTCCCGTTATCATCGACAGTAATACCTCTTCCAATATATAAGGTAGGCTACTCACTCAATGCCAATGGGAAAGAAATTTATGATGACGAAGGAAAACTGATTACATGTAAGTTTAATTATTATATATAAGCATGTTAATAATATTAATATTATTTTTTAACAGTCAGCAAGACATATAAAAGTGTATATAAAGGGTAAAAGGTTAATAAATATGCTAGTGTTAGCTGTATCTCAGGTTAACTATAGAACAAGCAAGCAACATTCGTCAGCAAGTGGTGTCAACAAATGTTTTCTTCTGCTACACTTCGCATGGAGGTTGCTGGCGGTCATTAAGCTTTCATTTTTAAGCAATTAATTAATTTGATGAAGTAGTGAATTAGGTAATAAGTTAGTAACTTACTTTAATTAATCCCTTGTGCCTCAAAAATGTAGGAAATACATTTCTGACTAGAACAAAACCCTTACTAATAACTGGCAAAATAGAAAGTTTATTAGCAGCTCTTCGACCCCTTTGAATTCTATCTAAAAGAAGGTGTTGGGCTTTTGATGTGACGATTTTCTGCAAATACACTACTTTACAGGTAAATAATTATATTATTTACTAATACTGCATGATTTTATTTTACATTAATTAAGGTCAAAACAATACCACCTATGAACACTTTTGGCGATTTTACAGGAGGGAAAAAAAACCGCGCCGAATCTAGACTTGGCAATTTTTTTCAGAACTATTGAAGAGAAGTATCATTAAATCATACTCAAACGTCTCACTTGGAATCCTCATACAAGACTGAAAAGACAAGAAACTGCTCGACGATTTCGCCTACTTCAACATTTACTGGACAAACATTCAAAGCTACCAATTAATTACAAAAGACTCATTTACATGACAGTTATCAGTCCTATTTGGACATACGGAGTTGAGCTTTGGGGCTCTACTAAACCATCCAATTCATCTCGCATCCAATCCTTACAATCCAAAATCCTTCGTAAAATCCTCAATGCTCCTTATTATGTCACAAACAAACTCATCCATCATGATCTTAATATCCCATATGTTGCTGATTTGGCCCAAACTAGATACCTATCCTTCCATGAAAAGCTCCATACACACTTGAATCCGCTAGTCTCTCGACTTGCTTCCCATACTATTCCTGATAACCCTCCAAGGCGTCTGAAAAGAAGATGGTCTCGAGACCTTCTACTATAAAACTTCATTGGAGTGCTATCAATGGATAGTTTCTCCACAAGTGATTTTTTTGTTCATGTCCTTTGTTCATACAGCCAATTTACTTGATGTAATGTTATTACAGTTGTAAATATCAATAAAAAAAAAAAAAAAAAAAAAAAAAATCATACTCGGCCATGTTGCTGACCTTAATACCGTTACTAACTCATTTTCATAAAAAGTTGTAGATAGGCGCTATTGTTTTGACAGCGATGATATAAACGATTTTATTGATATTTCGTTATTTCTATATATTTATATGCCTAAGACATTATTTATCCTTCAAACCATATTGGAAGGATTATGTTTTTATGGACTCCATAGTTTTGTTTCGGGTCTATAGGTGCGAGCTAAATAATGTTAAGACCAAAAATAATAAACATTTATTTTTTCTCTCGAATTTCGTTTTTTCTAGTCATCATAGACACTTCAACTTCTATTCTCTATTCGTTCTTAATCCCTTGTGTGCATTTGCAACGTTTTTTATATATTTCTGTTTGTTTCTCTCTCTTAGCCCTGAAGATGGCCTACATTGTAGGCCGAAACGTCGGCACACAATAAATAAGTTACACTTATTTAGGTGTTTTTATTGACTGCACCCCCAACTATTTCTTCCTTATATTAGAAGATACAGTCGACCAATTCTTCTCTAACATAAATTCTTTCCATTGTAGGAACATTTTTTCATTTTCCAGATCTTATTAACCAAAACATTAACCATCAAAACTCTTACTTCCCCGGAGGCTTTTATAAGTTTATTAGGAATATTGTCGTTTCCTATTGCTTAAAGCTCGTTTCACACTTACACGGTTTGGTTCGGTTCGGTGCGTATTCGGTCCGTTTTCTGTAGCCGCCGGGCAAATGTGAAACGTTGATACGGTGTGTGTTTCGGTAGAAAACTGATAGAACCGAAAGCCCCCGCGACACGATTCGGTTTCTTTCGGTTTCTATTCGGGTCCAAGGTTCACAAAAACAATTGGCCGTTCACACATATACGGTTTAGTTTCGGTTGGTTTACATTTTCGGTTTGCGAAAATATTTCATTTTCATTTTCTCATTTTAAATTTTGTTGTTTAATGAAAAATGAGTGATTCACTTGATATTGATCCTGAAGTAATTGGAAAATTTGTATTCGTGCTCCCTTAACTTCGGAAAAGTGGTATAAACTCCTACCTTCTGTTGAGAATAGGGTGCACCCAGAAGTCGATTATCCCTTTCGTTTTTTGTTTCTTTTATGGAGAAACAACATAGCAATAATTTGTCTTTTCTCTATAGTGAGCATTGTGGACATAGTGGGCGACTGCGTATTCGATGATTCGGTTGTGACACCTGATACTAACCGAGTGTGTGTTAAGAGTTAACGAATCGAATACGCACCGAACCGAACCAAACCGTATAAGTGTGAAACGAGACTAATACCATTTCGATTTTCTGATGGCCATATTGACTTCCTCCATACTCAATCCTTCTATAAATCGTTTAGAGGAGGGAGATATGTTCATATGATCAATTCTGAAATATGTTCATTATGATCCAAATAACCCAAAACTCACGGATCCCAAACGGGATTGTGGTTGAGTATTTCAAAATTAAAAAATAAGGAAAATCAAAAATAATGCCAACCGGTCGAGTTTAGTATCATTTTCTATAAACATTGCGTCACAGAATTGAAATATGCCATTATCAAATCGATTTTAGCTACCATTAGCCAAAATTTTACTTTTAGAAGTTTAAAGCGGAACGTAATTTTGAAAAACGCTAATTTTACAGCCTGATCGTTGTCTCCGTTATTTCCTCTACTTTCAGATCATTTAGGTGTGGCTTTTTTTTTTTTTTTGAATGAATGAAACACATGACCAAAAGAGCGGGTATCAGCCAGGTTCGATTATAAATCATATGCTTCTATACACAATTTTCCTTGTACTCGAAAACACAAATTCAGGATGAGGACACCCTCCCGCGGTGTAAAGATCAGGATACCCATCTTATCTTCTGAGAGTGTTCAGGAAGTATTAGCACAAAAATGAGACTAATTCGTGTTTGTTCAGTGAACTTGTGAGGAAACAATTAGAGCTACGTCTTATTTTTTTTGGTGGATCTAGATTTTTTATTTACTCCGGTTGAAAGTTCTGGGCTCTTAATAACGTTTCCAAATATTTTATTCACAGTGTATCATACCTATAACAAACAATGCGAATTCACAGCATTATTATTGCCATAGTAATGTGATGTTATATATCGCATTAAGTCTTCTGTAAAATCTACTAAGATCGACAACGATAGTTATGAATACAGTTATCAAGGGGGAACTTCCGGGTAGGAGTGGTTAGGGGTAAAAAAACAAACAAAAAAAACACCTACTAACCATCTCAAATGATCCGAAAACAGTACAGGAGATCACATAGACTTTATAGCTTGACATAGTAGGTTTTGGTAATTCGTGGTTTATTAGATTAGTATCACTTGGGACTGCTACTTCTATGATTCTGTCAAGTTTCTTTACTTTATGGATCAACAAAATATCCAGACGGTTATGCATTAATCTGTGATGCGCGATTATTTGTTCACCTCAATACATTTTTATTGCATTGTTTTCTGATAGTTTTTCTGGCTGATAGTACGGCACCTCATCCCCGCCCAACAGACCCAAAAGCCTGCACATATTTTGGTGATAAATGATCAATATACTCTTATGCCTGGAATAAGTAGTCCTTTGTACCCACTTGTCACATTCTGGATAGATTAGTGAGTTTATTATTATTACTTTACGTTAGTATGTAAATTTAATCCCAATAATTTTTTTTCATGAAAAATTAAATTTCCTGGACATATCTTTGATTAGTCTGTAAAATTTCTGTTACCTAAGTTACATAGTTACTGTACTGACAACCGCGAGCATTTTAACTAATGAATGAGCAATCTTCACTAACTTGGGACGAATTTCAAAAAGGTCATTAAAGATAATAGGGTGTATACAAAAAAAAGTGACCGTTTTATCATTTTTTATCAGTTTTTTAAATTTTAATATTTTTTTTATTATAAAAAGCATTAATATTTATTAGAAATTGCACTACATTAAATATTGTATAATATAAAAATTTCCATAATATTATAAATGCTAGGTAATGTAATAACGGACTTTTTTTTTTTATACACCCTATTACTTACTGTATTCAAGTGAGAATGCTTGGAATTTCATCGCAAATAAGTTATATTAATTATTTAACTTTTATTGTATTTTTTTTTATACTATGTTTATTCTGTTGCAGTGAAAAATAAGAAGAATGCGAAAATTGGAGCAAAAGTCAAATCTCTTTCAAGAGAAGATTTTGAGAAACGGATTGCGGAAATCGCTTAATACTAATCATCGCCAATTTCCATTCATCTTTGTTAATCTGACAATATTCCTCTCACTCACGTTTTTTTTTAACATTGAAATTTAAATTAAAAAAATATAATCTATGCAACACACACACACACACACACACACACACACACACACACACACACACACACACACACACAACACACATACATGAAAATACTCTCGTCAGTTTAAGATATAATAAATTAATCAGTCTATTATCTCTGATCAATAATTATCGATTGGATTAATATTTAAAGAAGTATACAAAAAAAAAAGTGTATAACTAAAAGTTACCTATATAATTAAAAATTACCATTAAATCAACGAATGATTCGTTTATTGTATAATATTTTAACTGTTATTTAATGTTTTATTAAAAATGTCTTTTATTAATAAAAAGTTTTGTTTGATTTATATTTAGTATCTATCTGATCTCTACCATTTACTGAACCCCAGGCCCGTTCACGGGTTATTTTCAAGAAAGTTTTTTTTTTAAGAATGGTCAAAGCACCCTATTTATTTTCCCTTATAGTTCTTTTCGACCAAATTTAATGTTGGAAACTTTACAAAGGACTCTGAAAGGAAAATTAAAATAATTAAAACTATTCCTCCAAAATTTCTAATAAATGGCGGGAAAATCAAAGTAGCGTTTTTTGGCAAATAATGAAGGTTGGTTGGATAAGGACATCAGATTCGAAGTTCAACATGCTGTGCTGTGTACTTCCACTTCATTTTAAGGTTCCAGTAATGCAGGAAATCCACGAAAACATTTTGACGAGGCATCATTTAAAACAAAAAACTTATAGTTGAGGACCTTGTTCAATCACGCATTATTGCTGAGTTTCAGACGTAGCAGCTTCAGAAGTAGCAGCGCGTGCAAATTAAAGGGAAGAGGAACATTACTAGAGCAATTATATAGTTTTATTTTGAAGAGAAAAATTTGATTTGGCCGGGATTCGAACCCGGGTCGTCTGCATCTCTACTGCAGTGCTCTAACCACTGAGCTACCAGAGGTCGTAACCAAGCCAGACAAATCCATTCTCTTCACCGATCCTATATCCCCGTGTTCTCGCAATGTTTGCGATGTATACACGGGGAAGAATGTTCAGTGAACATTACTTTTATTAGGATCTTGTTGACTTATATCAATTTAATATTTATAATTTATTTATATTATTATTATTATGCTCATCTATTTTTTCACGCATTTGCGGGTTCAAACCAGAGATGGGGACAAGTCCAGCCATCTGCAGTTATTAGTTTTTGCTATTACATTTTCCTTTTATATATTTCAAACGTTAAGAAATTTTCTTTCGATTGTGGCTGTGTCTAGGAACACTGCCTGTTGAGCCTCCTTTAAAACCTCGACCGGAATTCCCAGATTCTTAATGCCCTCCACCGTGGAGATTATAATAGGTGTTACCATCACGCTTTCCATATGGTATAGCTCCTTTAGCTCAGCCGCTAGTTCTTGATACAATCGAAGTTTCTCTCCAACTGTTGAATTAACATTGTTGTCGTTGGGGATCGCAATATCTATTATACTTGCTTTCCTCTCACTCGACTTTATAAGGAGGATATCTGGTCTATTATGATGCACTGTATGGTCTGTTATAACGGATTCATCCCAATATAGCTTAAGGGGACCTTTTTGTAGAATTCTATTGGGATGGTACTTATAATATGGTGCCTTTACACCTAGAAGATTGTATTTCACCGCCAGGGCTTGTTGCAAAATTTTGGCCACATTGTTATGCCTCTGTAGATATTCAGTGCCAGCCAACACTCCACATCCACCAGTGATATGTTGGATTGACTCCAATGTAGCCGAGCATAGCCGAAATTTATCGGGCGTTGATGCGTCTTCTATATGATCTGGTGGCGATACCTTGGTCTTGAATTGCGATCACAAACCCCCCTGTCTCGTAGAATATCTAACCAGCCTTTAACCAATCAACTGACATCTCCTTGTCAATGGAGCTATCATTTAATTTGTGATAGAATCTACCATGTAAAGATTTTGTTTTCCATTCCGTCAACCGTTCATTTTCTGTAAGAACTACTGGTTCAGCATCGTTTCTTAGATTTAGTGCAGTTAGACCCGAATCCATCCTTGAAATAGTGTCATAAACTCCATCTGTTTTTTTGAGGAAATATCGGCGTAGGGCCCCTTCCTGCTTACGGGAAGCTTCTTCGGTACTTATCAAGCCACGTCCTCCTTCTTTCCTGGGTAAGTACAGGCGAGCTTTCGATGATATTGGGTGGTGGGTCCGTTCTTGTGTGAGAGTTGTTCTCAGAAGACGATCCATCTCCTGCAGGCTGGTGTTTGACCATTGCAATATCCCAAAGCTATAACTGAGAGCAGGTATAGCCCACGTGTTTATGGCCTTGATTTTTCTCTTTCCAGTCAGCTGGGTTTTAAGGAGTTTCCTTAATCTAATTTTGAAGATTGTAAGAAGCTCTTGTTGCATGTCTTTTCGGGCAATTTTTAGATGCTGATGCATGCCTAAATACTTATATAATTTATTGGCCTCGAGTTCCTTGATGTGCTCTTCCTCATTGACCAGGATATTTGGCTTGCTAACGACTTTCCCTTTGGTTACATGAAGCACTGCACACTTTTCGAGGCCGAATGACATTCCTATGTTTCTAGTGTAAGATGTAACGGCCTCAACCATCCTTTGTAGCTGGTATTTGTTTTTAGCATATAGTTTGAGATCGTCCATGTACCAGCTGTGGTTGATTGTGGTCGCTTCGTCGTTGATGATCAGCTTATATCCCTCCTTATTTTTGTGAAGGATCCTGCTTAGTGGAAACAACGCCATACCGAACCACAATGGGCTAAGACAATCCCCTTGGTATATACCTCTTATTATTTTTATTTGGTTGGCTGTACTGATAGCTCCGATTTTCAGCTTAGTTTTCCATCCGGACATTAGGTTTGAAAGGAGACTGCTTACTTTAGGTTGAATCTTGTAGATATCGAGTACCTTAAGAAACCAGCTATGTGTAACAGAGTCAAAAGCCTTTCTGTAATCGATCCAGGCCATAGAGAGGTTTCGCTGTTTTTTCGCAACTTGCGCAGCAATAAATGTATCTATTACTCTAAGAGCTCTTTACAACCCCTGGCTCTTTTTTTGCACCCTAGTTGTTCGGTGGGTATCATCTTTTCATTTTCGAGATGTTCATAAATCTTCGTTGCCAAGATTGAAGTCAGAATTTTATATAGACCATTTAAGCATGTTATTGGCCGGAAGTCTTCAGGACGTAAGTTTAATTCGTTCTTTTTAGGTAGCATGTAAGTGATGCCATCAGTGAAACCATCTGGGAGCGTTTGCTTTTCATCGAGTATTTCCTGGTAGTTTTTGGCCAGCGATTCATGCAAGCAAGGGAATCTTTTAATCCAATAATTTTGAATTCCGTCCGGCCCATGTGCCCTCCAATTTTTCATTTTCCTGACTGCTTCCGAAACATCTTCCACTACATAGTAACTTCATTCATTTGAGAGGCATTCTGGAAACTTTTCATTTCCTCTTTTATCCATGTGCCATCGACGTGTTCCCCCGGTTTTTCCCAGACACTTTTCCAAATGGCTTCGATTCCATAGGCTTCGGTAAGTGCTCGATATTTTTTCTTTTTACACTAGGTTTTTATAAAACTGGCGTTCATTTTGCCTGAAAAGCTGATTTTGTTCCCTTCGCAAAGCTGCCTCACTATATCTGCGTAATCGACTTGCATAAACTGCTAGCTTTTGTATTAGGTTATCTAGGTACAGAGTCAGCCTATATATTAACTCATTTTCCGGTAAAGTGCCCAAGTTTAGTACTATTATCTCATCTATTTTCCTCTTTGTTTTGGGTCTTGCAGCTTGAGGGTTAAGGATATAGTTTGAGGTGATGCCAATTTTTTCACGCAAGTTGTTAATTTTTATTTGAAGTCTTTTCTTCCATGGAGGTATTTCCCTGCTTCCAGTTGGGAGTTTTGTTTTACTTTTATTTTCCATTTTTATGCCGAGCTCTAACGCATCTATCTTCGCAGTAATATAAATCCAATGAGGTATATCTTGAAGCCCATTAATTAGGGCGATATTTTCCTTAAGTACATTATTCATTGCATTGGTTACTTTAAGCGTTGTCCTGTTGTACGGTACTCGGGGCAATGGTGGTCGTTCCCGAAGAGGTATTCCCTCGAGCATAACATGCTCAGTTAAAAGTGCATGATTCAATCTATTTTCTACATCCAAGTCATCCGCTCGATTCTCTGCCTCTCTACTACTGACTGATGTGTTTACTCTGTCGATTTCTGAATCTATTCTTGCATTCAGCGCTCTATCAGTTAGCTCGACATCACCTTCAGTGGTCATTAACACGCGAACCTCTTCTTTAATTTGTTCAAGTTCGTTCGGAGAGAGAAAACCTCTTGCTAGTATTACTCTAACTTGATCACTAAGCCTCTGTGTACTTACATCAATATACGGAAAAGACGCTCGCCAGTATCCCTGAATACGGTTGAGATATCCTGTTTTATCTGTTTCGAGTTTTGTAGCCAAGTAGTATGCCCGGATGACAGCCTTATTCATGCGTCCATTTCATCCTCTTTGCACCTCTTGGTCTCTGTTGTCGACTTCGCGCGGGTGGAGAATGTCTCTCCTCCAAGCTCGAATTCGAACTATGACCCAGTAAACGTTGCAGCCTTGCGGTCCTTGACGACAGGGTAGTGCCGCTCGTTCCACTATTCCCTGAAGGAAGCTGTCGTATGTTCCCGCCCGATGCAGCTTCAGTATCGGGCTTGTCCGAGGCTAATCTACTATTTCGTAGCTCCATATTTAATGGGTAAGTGCATTTCATACCTTCCTGCCAGGTGATTGAAGCAGCCGCCTCTAACATGGGAACAGACACTGACCACGTTGCCGCCCGATTCGGGAACCGTCGCACCTGGGTTTTACTAGTTTTGGTCCGCCCCGGGGATTTTATTTCCCCGGTACTCAGCATATCTCGTGAGTTTTCCCCTATCCGCCACCTGGAGAGGCGACCGATGGGAGACTAGAAACACCTCACGGGTAGGTAATTATTATTATTATTATTATTATTATTAGATAATTTATTTTTATTTGTATAGAGCAATTATAAATCGAAATAAAGCCTGTTATCGGCTAATACTTTATGTACTGTTACGGTATACTGGGTGTTAAAATGAATTAAACTACTCTTTAATTAAAGATACTAATATTTATTCACAAAGTGACGAAAAGAATACAATTAAATTATTAACAATTAAATTATTAAACTGATATAAATTTACAATAACAATATTTTAAATATTTATAATCTAAGTGTAACTCCTATTTAATTATTACAATAATATAAGTTACTACTAATTCTAAATGATTTAACTATCTACATAAATTTGTAGGAATATTATAAAATTACAACTACTACTTAAATAATTACCTACTACTAATTAACACTTACAGTTCACTAATTAAAGTCCACCGACCGTAAGATCCTCCAAATATCACAAACTGACACACATTAATACACAAGAACGGTTTATTACACTCGCGAAACTGTCACAGTTCCAGATACACTTATTACACTGGCGGGTTCAACACTGAATAGTTTATCACACTGACACTCACTTATTACAAGTACATCACCGTGCCTGGTCTAATCTAAGACTGGCCCGCTCGAGGCGAGGGGAGTATTTAAATAGGCAAGGCCGAACATTCTAGAACACGAAAGTAGGTGGGGAGTTCTGGGAGTGTTTAGAACCTTCTTAATAACATCCGATAAAAGGAGGCGTTCGAGTAGGTTCTAATCCAATTGTAACTTCTTCCGCCGACGGGCTTAAGCCGCTAATACCTTGTTTCCGTCCTTCTCTCTGTGGCCGTAACAGTACATTAATTGTAATTCTTCAAGTTGGAGAACTCTAGGAAATTAAGTGGAAATGAAGCATGAACATATTAGATAGACTTTAAGTCTACAACACATTCGTTCAAGCAGACAAGTAAGTGGTCTATGAAGGCAGGTCATTGCCATCTTATTAATGCTGAAATTAATCAAAACAGGCCTGTTATCCACCTAAGGAATCTATTGTAATCACAGAAACGCCTCCTGAAATAAAACGACTGACCATATTGGATAAAACAGTTAAGAGCATAGTAGAAGATCAATAAGATGCCATAAATAATGTGCTTCAGAAATTCGTCCTTCACACTGAAAAGTATCGGGTTGTGACGGAAGTTGTGGTCACAGTGCATACAAACAGAAATATGAAAATAATCAGGATACTGACGAATTTCTATCACTATTTACTCCTTTGTTCTGGTATACATAAGGATATGGACTTACTTTTGATGTTGATGATAACATCTGATCCACTGTTCAACAACCTAAGTGAAGTGCCGAGAAAGAAGGTGGGTCAATTCTGCCCAGGGCTTTTGATTTCCATTATAGTTTCTATAGTACAGCCTCGATCTCTGTCAAGTCTGCTCCAAAATGAAGAAGGCCTGGTTGATTGCTATCATAGAATCAATTTCGTTTTAATAAATAATTTAGGATTATTTATTCTATTTATAGACCTTTATTTTCGTTTTTCTTTGTATTCATACAATAATTGTATACTTGTATTTATTTAAGTAACTACCAAGTAAGTGATTTGCATTAAATAGAGATACGTTTTTTTTCAATTATTCTACATGTTCTCCTGGCAATGCTCTTTAATTCAATTAGTAATTAAACAACTCTTTTTACTAACTATATTACTTAGTTGGTCGAAAAAAAATGTAAAAATACCGAAAAATAATTTTGTGCATATACCTCGAACTAATCGAAACATTGTGGACCGTTAGGAACGCCAGTAAAATCGATTGAGTAGAACCAACTTATTCCTATTAGCTCCTTAAGACCTAGATGGGTGTTGTAAATTTTAACTCCGCCTTGATAGTTACTTCTATCTTCTACAAAATGCCGCAAAAGAATCCTTTGCCTTATCACTTCCAAGTGATGTTGTTGGACTCTCTGGGAAACAAGATTATGAATAAAGAGAGAAAAATAAGAGTTGGGAGAAAAGGAATGACATGAGCATTGCAAGGCCAGCAAGGCTGACTCATCTTCTTCAAGGAAATGTTTTAGTTTTATCTTTACATTTTACTGTGGAATATTCCAGACAATTTATCAGGGTTTTCTAGAAATCAAAATTTTTCTGCAAATTTAAAACTTGATCTAATATATCTAGGTAAATAATGTCAAAATATAATTATTTATATTCGCATGATTCATTATTAATACAATAAACCAACAAAATTATTTCTTCATAATTATTAGTTGAGATTTAAAACTCTATATTATTTTCTTTCTTTATAACTGAAAACAACTTAAAATGTTTTCTCTGGGTCTTATAATCTTAAATGGGATTCGTTGATAAATAAAACTATCGATATCGGTTTAGCCTATATTAAAATGTAACTGTTACGAGCTATCATGTATGTTCATGTTACTTACGCCATTATGCTATACTATATATTGAATTCATGTCAGTCTTTGAGTTCATGTCGGTTTTAGGCATTGTTAATCGCGGCCTATATCTAGGAGCCTTATTGATTACGAGATACCACATAATTGATACCATATTTAATATGTGTGTTATTAGATTTTGCAAGGCATGTTCCGTCTTACCTTAAACTTATTTTGATTTAAGCATTTTTTAATTTCATATTCATCACTTAGGATTACACACCAACTTTATTTCTATCCTTTCCTCTGCTGAAGTATTTATTATTACGTATTAGCTATGTTATTATTAGGAAGAGACTAATGGATGTAAAAATCGATAAATATATAGTTTCGATAGGTTTTCCATTACATCTAAATAGCGATATATCAATAAATTAACAGTATTTTTCATCTTACATTGTGCTGAAAGATGAAAGAAATTCAGAATTCAAGTTTTAAATTGAAAATTTATACTGAATACTGTGGGTATGTGAGGGATGCTAGAACACTCTCAGAGAATAAAAATAAATGGAAAATTTGAAACAAGCCTTAATAAGGATCCTAAGGAGACAAAAACAATTATAATGCCTAAAATCATATAGATTACATGAATATAACAACTATAGGTAGTAACATCAACATACAAAACCTTTATTTTGTTCATTTTCTTTGCAGAATCCTCCTTCTTCATGGGTTTTCATTAATCATTATCGAAAAAAAAATATGGGACGGTAATGTCGATATAATTTAAAAATAAATCAATATGTGTCAGCATCCCTAAATAAATTTAAATAAATAATAACCCTTAGTTAATTTACTAACAATAATATATTATTTAATAATATATATAACTGCTTACTTGGAAAATCACTTATCAAAATCATTAAAAAATCAGAATGGTACGCATTGAAATCTTGTATTTTGAAAAAAAAAATTTAATTATTCATATATTACATATTTTACATTGACGGTTTATTGCATTGCATTTGTTTAAGTGTTATAAATTAGTATTTAACGTTTGGGTTGCTGCTGCAAACGTTGTTGTAGTTGGGTTGCTGTTGCAAACGTTGTGAAAGCCACCTTTAGACAGAGGAGATATGGCGTATGACTCCGCAAAGTATTCCGAGGCGGATTTTCTCATAACTTCCATTATTATGGAAAAAAAAAAACCTAACTCACAGTTGCCCAACAAAAATTAAAAATAATGTGTCTTTTAAAGACATAGTATCATAGGATTGAAATGTGCCATTGTCAAATCGATTCTAGCTCCCCTTGACCAAACATTTTATTAAATTTGAATTTAAAACAGCGCATACTTTTGAAAAAAACTTCACGGCGACTTGAAGATTTATTGGAAATCTGACTGAAGTAGATTTTTTGGAAAACTGACCTACACAGAAGAAGTCTAGAAAAAAAAGGCAACGTAATCTACTGTATTTTCAAATCCTTTGGGATGATAAGTAGGAGTGTTTTTGTTTTTTTTATTTTACGCCAAGCACTCGTGATCGACCTTGATCAACCTTGATAACTGCGCAATTCCTCATTGGTTTGCTGGCTTTGGATGATTATTTTTTAAGGTAAATTTATAAGAAAACCAACTCGAGGTTCAGAAAAAACAGGTTACACCAAACCGAAGATCTTTACATTTGGAAAAACAAAAAGTGGCATAAATATAAAATGTAAAACTTGTCTCAAACAGACATGTAAAGTGAAAAGAAAGTGTCCCTAAAAACATCATCCAACATGTTATTGTATTCCTCTCCGATAGACCCACATTTAGTGTATAATTATGACAACAGTTCTAAATTATTTGTTTTTATGTATACTATTTCGATAAAATATTTGGAAATGAAATTACAACCCCAAGAACATTCAATCTGATTTGATAAAAAAACAAGCTCCGTCAATACAAATACCACGTAGTTCTAATATTTTCCTCAAAGTTCATTGAATAAACATAAATTAATTGCTTTTTGGTGTTAGTGCATTGCTATGCTACAATCTCGGGAAGGGAAATTTACATCAATCCTCAATATTGTCAATAGTATTCCTCAATAGTGTTTTAGAGTACAAGGAAAATCATGCATATAGTATCATGAAGTTTAAGTGAAAATCAAAGTCACTAAGAGGAAAAAGAACCAAGGAAGTGAGGAATATCAAGGATGTCAGGGGTACAATTATTACTAAAAAAGCACGCATCCTCGAGAGATGAAAACAATTCTATGAACGGTAGTTTTCAAGGGACGCCTATGAAACGGAAGATCAATCTCCTAACTACAACAACAATAATCAAGAAACAAGAGAAGAATGATGAAGAAGAGGGTGTGGACACCATTCAAAAAATAAAAGTGGGCAAAGTAGCTGGAAGAGCTGGCATTGCCCCGGAAACGATAAAATAAGAGTGACAAGAACTAACAGCTTCAAAGTACTCTAAAAGCTTTTTCAACAAATTTGGGGCACGAAGGAAATCCAAAGAGATTGGGAATATATATATATGGAATATATATAATAGTGCAATTCTCTCTATCTACAAAAAAAGGCAGCTTTGTAGTTTACAAACTTTACACCAGCATATTGGAAAAGAGACTAAGGACAAAGGACATGACTTTTGCGGACGCTGGGAGTTATGTCATTCGACTACAAATCGAAAGAGCTTTCGATTGATATATATGGTTGCCACCTTGCGAGGATACGCTAAAACGAACTATTACCGAACTTTTTTCTGTTTAATTAAGAAGTTTTTTCTGAACCTCGAGTTGGTTTTCTTGGAAATTCACCTTCAAAATTAATCATTCAAAGCAAGCAAGCCAATGAGGAAGTGCGCAGTTATCGAGGCTGAATCTCCGGGTAAGGGCGCTTAGACTTCAGGGGGATCAATAAACAAAAAACACATTTACTACCATCAAAAACGATCCTATATCACTCCTACTAATCATCCCAAAAGATTCGAAAATACAGTCGATAATGTAGATTTTTTTCTAGACTTCTTCTGTGTAGGTCGGTATTCCAAAAAATCACCAACCACCTATCCAAACATAAATTATCGATCTCGTCATCACCGTTATCCTTAAGAATAATTAAAACTTTAAAATGAAGCACTATTCAATTATATGGCTGAAAATGCATAGAAAATAATAATACGACCAGGATGTAAAACTTGTTTGTTTTTTTCTTCAAAATTATGCGCCTTTTTAATTTTGTATTTGTAAAATTGTTGGTCCAGGGTAGCTATAATCAATATGACAATGGCACCTTTCAATCCTCTGATACAATGCCTTTAAACCCAAACGTTAAATACTAATTTATAACACTCAAGCAAAGGTAATGCAATTAACCGTCAAAATAAATAGGTAATATACGAACATTTTAAGTTATATACAGTTTTTTTTTTTCAAGATTTCAATGCGTACTGTTCAAAATGTTTTAATATATTCACCTACTTTGTATTCAAGGAAAATCACGTGGACGTCGATTTCGCAAGTTATGAGTCTATCTTCCTTTGAGTCACGTTCGATGACTATGACAAATCTGTTTGAAGCCTATGTTTTTTTTTGTATTTTTAAAAAATTAAAACGAATATATACTTACTGACTTTTTATATTTGCATCTTTAAGTTAATTTTTGCTTTTAGATTGGAGAAAATAAAGGAATTGTTTGAATAATTGAGTTTGTGTCCACCATGTCCTATTCATATTCTGATGATGACGGAGACGACTTAAAATGAAATTTGTACACTAGAAAAATTAATTTACTTTACGTAATTGAGTTATGAGCACATTCCCATACCCATACATGGATTGTCATTATATTTTAATTAAACGGGTTTCTAATTCGAATAAAGTTTGAAATATTTTAATGCTTCTACTTACTTCTTATGATTCTCTTAAGCTTTGTTCAACTGACGAAACCATCAATATATATATATTTATAAATGTTATTTTTAACTGGCTTCTTACTTTAAAAAAAAAAGTATGAGTTGGTGGAATGAATTGCTGGAACGAAAATTGCGAAAAAACGTGACTTACTATTATGCCTGTAAGAAGATTATTAATGTGTACATACTATTATAAAAAAAATAAGAAAGAAAATAAACTCGGTGTAGGAAAGAAATATTTACAAAAGATATTTGTCTGAATTACTAAACATATAAGTTAAGAAAAAAAAACATAAAAACAATTGAAAAGGAATAAGAGAGATGGGATACAAAGCAGGTTAGCTGTAAAGTGTTATTGCAGAGGAGTTGTGGAGTTCGTGATGATGCAAGGCATATCAGCTCCCGCTAGATCTAACCACATCCGGCTACAAAGTTATCTCTTTTCATTTTCCAATATAATGTTATAACTTAAAACCTATGACAATAGGTTTTTTAACATTTCGTCCAGAAATTTTTCATCTTTGTTTCCTTCAATTTGAGAAAACAACATTCCCTTCAATTATCACCGAGTTCGGTTGATGTTTTAAATTGATCAGTTATGGTATTTATTCTTTAAATGCATTTTTTCTGTTGATATTTTATAAAAGAGGTAAGTAATTATGAATCTTTACAACTAATTAAAACATGTAATATCCTATACTTTATTATTTAGTTTCGTGAATAATTTTTCTGGTCATCGATTATTTAGCCAACTTCTTATCTACACGTCGCACACTGGTCCATAATACAGGAAAATATGGTTTAATGTTGGAAAAAGGATTTTATATTTTCAAATATTAATCGTATGTGAAAATATTCCTTGATGAGAAGTAATAATAGCCAATAGTATAAACGGTAAAGATTTAAATTCCCCTGATGAAGAGAATGCTATAAGTTTATATATATATAAATTTATAATTTATAAAAATTTAAAATTAATAATTTTATAATTTATATATATATAAATTTACAATAAGTAAACACTTAATATTAAAACGACTGCATTAACTCTTTATATGATTATTTATACTGTTTCAATACGTTGACGGTTGTGGCAAGTTAATCAAAATACATTATGAATAAAGTGTACAATGTGCGTGCTGCTTAAACTCAGAAATGAGCCCGGTACGATCAAGGGAGTTATATGGTATAGTAGCACTCCCGTCCATGAAGAAGATTCCCGCTTTTACCTGAAGGGCGTGCTTTTGAAGATATAAGGGCTGGAAGTTTCTCCCTCTAGAAATTGCTAGAACAGTTTAGAACATTCGAGAGCATTCCACAACATTCTGGAATGTTCGGGAACATCCCAGATCATTGTGGAATATTCCAGAACACTCTCGAATGATGTGGAATATTATAGAACATTGTGGAACATTCGAAGACGTTGTTGCATGAGTGGAGCTACCTACTGATATGTAGTTCTTTTGAAAAATGAACTATGTAGTTTTTTTTTTAAATGAACTATGTAGTTCATTTAGCTAGTTCATCATAATGAACTATCTCAAAAGGAACGATTCAGTAAAAGGAACCACTTTTCCCACCTCTATTATAATGGACCAGATCAACAACACGCGGAATTATTTACTTGGACGCACCAGGTGGCACCGGGAAAACGTTTCAAATATATCTATTGCTGGCAGAAATATGTGCTAAACAACACATCGCACTTGTACTGGCAATTACAATCACACATCATCTGGCATTGCCGCCACACTTATGGAATGAGGACGAACTGCCCTGGACAAACTAAAACAAGCTAAAATTATCTTCTGGGACGAATACACGATGGCACATAAAAAATCACTCTAAGCCATGGACAGAGCATTACAAGACTTGCGTGGAAACTATGAAGTGATGGGAGGAGCTCTACTCATACTCTCAGAAGATTTTTTGACAAACACTTCCAGTTATCCCCAAGTCAACACCAGCAGACGAAATAAATGCATGCTTAAAAAAATCATATCCCTAGCAACACATACAAATACTGCTACTAACAAAAAATATGAGTGTTGAACTGTCGAAAGACGAAACAACAGCACATTTTGCTCAACAACTTTTACAAATAGGCGAATGCACATTTCCTGCTGACCAGACGACCGGCCTCATTGAACTCAACAGTGATTTCTGCAACATAGCCACTATTGAAAACGAACTCATCGACCAAATTTATCCAAACATTGTCCATAACTATACCAATCCGGAGCTGCTATTTCAGAGGACAATTTTAGCAACTCGAAACAATATTGTCGACGATATCAACTTCAATATTCAAAAGAAAATTCCCGGCGAAGAGAGAATGTACAAATCGATCGACACGATGGTAAACGTTGAAGAACAGAATTTTTAAATTCTTTACAAGTACCAGGAAAGGTGGGTGAGGAAATACCAAAGGGGGCGGGTCCAAAACTCCACCTTTTGGACAACAGAAAAGAGAATCTCTGAACGGATCCTGAAGAGGAAGGACGGAGGCCGGCGAATGATGCTGGGCGCAGAAGGTCCGGAGGCTGCGCAGAAGGGGAAAATTTCGATCCTAATGATAAACAGAATAAACAAACTGTAAATACAAAATATGAACCTGCGGAATTTTAATAACCCACGACATTACAACCAAAACTATCAACCGCAACATTATAACCAAACCTACAAAAATTAAGATGAACAACTTAACAGAAAGAGTAAAGACAATTGAAAAATAACGGGATCATTTTTTAGACTAGGTCCGAACTAGGGGAAGCAACCGTAATAAATTAAAAAAAAAATCAGAACAAGATAAAAAATCGGAACCCCAAAAAATTCTGAACCAGGTGAAATTTACTTCAAATAACGAATAATGTTTAAAATAACTGGCCAACTGATACAGGAGCTACCAAATCGCCCCTGAAAGTATACCGTAACAATAAACTAATACTTTCACGATAAAAAACTACAGAATGTGCAGATGGAACACAATGTGTTATCCTCAACCTGCAGAATCTGATAGGAATTCCTTATTTTTCCATTTAGCTCGCGTTTTAATATTCTCTTAGAGTAAGATGAAACCATGAAAAATCTTAACATGATTATAGATTTACAAAAAATAGAAATAATTTTTTTTTCTGGGCATTTACAACCTTTGGTCATAAGCCGAAACCCAATACATTTTGTCGCCAATACTCGGTCTTCCTAATCTCCTTCCGCCAAGTACGGGGTGCTGGCCCTACCAGGTCAACTCGGTTTGAATTCAGGATAACCTCCCCTCCCTTCACTACGGCTTGGGAGTCCTGTCTACCCCGCAGAGAACCTAGAGCGCCCTGACAGCGGCACCCTCTGCTACTCTTTTTTGTCGCCTCTTACTACAAGCAGAGTTTACTGCGGATGTATTCTTTTTATTTCCTCCATTCGCAGTGGATGAAATAAAATTAAATAAAAAAAAATAAAAAATTACAAAATGAAATATATTTTACAGAAAATATATATGACCAGAAGATCATATAAAACTGGTATTAAGGAAAAAACTAATACAACTTATAAGTGAAAACAGGGAAATAATAAACAATTAAAAATTAAAATCGTCTAATTTATTAAAACATAAAAAAATTACTACGAATGATAACCCGATTTATACTTTTAATTATAGATATCCAGAACAAATACAAAAACTAATTAATGGAAGAAGTGGATAATTTACTTTAATTAACGGTAAAATCAGGCCAAGTAAGTCGCCCTACAACTCTCTTTTATGAATTTTTACAAAAAAAAATGGACGGATCAGGCAAAAGGAAATACCGAATGGTCACCGACTATCATAAACTCAATTAGGTCACGGTCAAAGATAAATTCCCGTTACCAAACATCGAGGACCTGCTGAATCGATTAGGAGGATCAAGAATTTTCTCAGCAATTGATTTAACGTTGGAATTTCATCAAATTGTAATGGACGAAGAGTCCATTACAAAAACAGCTTTTTCGACTGACAATGGACATTTTGAGTTTGGGCTAAGTAATGCGCAACCCCCTTTCAGTGTGAAAAAATGCTTGAAAATATTCATAGCTTATAGAAACTATTCCTAATTCTTTAGTGTATGTAGACAATAAAATAATCTATTCAAAAAATGAAGAACACTTAAAAGACTTGTAGAGAGTTTTTAAAATACTGGAAGAAAATAAATTGACAATACAACTGTACAAAACAGAATTTTTTAAAAGAAGAAATAAAATAAACAGACTGGAACATGAAATAAAGGCGAGAATTGAAAATAGTAAGAGATGCTATTGGTCCTTCAGAAACGTGTTCCGACATAAAGCTATACCCGGCAACCCCAAAATAAGGGCATATAAGACGATAATTCGTCCAGTCGTCATATATGCTGGGGAGGCGTTGACTCTATCCAAGCGGCATGAGAAAAAATTGAATACTTGGGAGAGAAAGATTCTTAGAAGAGTATAGGGCCCAACCAGGGAAGGAAATCGTTTCCGGATAAAAAGGAATCGAGAACTTAAGGAACCAGATATAGTTTCTTGTATTAAAAATGCAAGATTGAGATGGTTGGGGAACGTTCCCAGAATGGATAAAAAAAGGCTCCCAAAGCTGATCATGGAGGGAAGAGGAAGAGGAAGACCTAGAATGCCATAGCTGGACGATGTGGAAGCGGATCTTTGGCTCCTGGGGGTAAGAACATGGAGAAGAGTTGCGGATAATCGTCCAAAGTGGATGAAAATTGTCGAGGAGGCCAAGGTACTCCATGGACTATAGCGCCATGTGATGATGATGATATTATCTATATACCATTTAGAAAAAACATAACAAGGAATATTTGAAGCGTTTGTAAAATTAAGAAAAAAGTGTATTTCTTAAGTATGAAAGGCAGTATAACTGAATGCATTATTAATAAGTGCAATGTGAGCCCCAGGAGGGTCACATTTTTAGTTTTAGGATGAAAACTAAAATATTGATTTGAAGTTTTGTACCAGCAATTATCAATTATCTGACACCAAATTAATACAACAATAATTTTTATCTAGGTATAAGATTTATTTTATTTGATTAGATGAAAATTAAACAATTGTACAATCAGTATTTATTAATTAAGAAAGTATTTATATCATGAATTTTTATACAATAAAACATCATTTATAATTAAATAATGGATAAAACAACATAAGTAATTGCAAAGGGGTGGGAAGTAAAGTTTCACGAACATTATTTGACAAATTCAATTTCAAATTTCTCAAATTTTTACAAAGTTCTCTTATGGCGTATTCTGTAGTATTTAACAAACCAAAATAATATAATAATACATAATTTAATAATGCCACGCGTTACCCGTCATACAGAAATAGTAATACAGTAAAACCTCTAATTAACGGACAGCCCTGGTGCAAATGTTTTTGTCCGTTATGTAAAGGTGTCCTTTAAAGAGAGGTTTTATTTTTTCATAAATATGTATTTGTACAAATTAATTCTCTCTTATTCAATTTCCCATGTATTGAAAAGGTAGGTAGAATAAAATAAAAAAGTTTTACACAAAATTTCTTTTTATAACAAAAATGATACATGTAATGTACATTTATGTATTGTGTAAATTCTGTTCATAAAATAAAAAAAATACAACATAAAATAATTAGATGAGTAAAGTAAATAATTAGAATACATAATTAGATAAGTAAAATATTAGATAAGCAAAGAATTAGTTTCAGTAAGTAAATTTATGAACAATTTCAAATGTCATTTTTATTATTAGAACAGCTTGGGAAAAATTGATTCACTGTTGTTTGTCTTCGTTTGGCTTTACTGTGTTTCGATTTTATAATCATCTGAATGTCAGCAGCCATTTTGACACCCAGAGCGTCTTCATGATAGAGAAAAAAGTCTTTTAGTTTTTTTGAACACCAAACAAATTGGTCTAAGCCTTTGAATTAAATTCCCAAATTAACCTAGTTTTTTCACGTCACCTCCTCGAAAGCAACGGGGTTGTTTGGCTTTACCTATAACCATAGGAGGTTCGAATTCACCAGGAAGGTTTACACATAAAAGAACCGTTAACCTTTCTTTTGAAATTTTATCCCCTGAACAATTTTATCGGGTAATGCACGGAAAAAGAGATCGGTTTCATCGCAATTATAGATGTCTTTATCAGAGTAATTTTTTATCATATCTTGCAATTTTTGAGCCCATTCAACCACGATCTCATCATCAATGCTTCCTGCTTCACCACAAATAGATTTATATTTGATGTTGTTCCTGGTTCTGAATTTTTCGAGCCATCCGTTAGATCCTTTGAATCCATTTAAATTCAATTTGTTCGCCACTTCACGAGCTTTTTCCTGAATAAGAGGTCCTGTAATCCGGATATTGTTTGCCCTAGCACGGACAAACCATTTAAGAATGACATTGTCAATCCCAATAGTTTTTCTGTTCGTGAACACATTTTTAATTTTTTTGTTTTTATTTTCATTTCATAATTTGAAAAGCACCGCACGGTTTTTGAGTGTTTCCGAAACTTGTGTCCTACCGATATTGAGTCTTTCCGCTAGCGCACGTACACATAACGTTTCACGGTCATAAACGTCGATTACATTTATTTTTTGTTTTAAAGTGAGTTTCTTACGTAGAGGAGACATTTTCAGCCGCCTGCCACGAGGGTTAGAACAGAACTAAAGTTTAATAAAGCAGGTTCGAGAATAAAAAAAAAAGAAAGTATTTATGTGAAAAACCTTTACTCAAAAATAAACACAGCTGTCCCTGTTTTCTTAGACGGGAAAATACTAATTCTTTCCGAGAAACGGGAAAGGGATAAAGTCATACTGACCGTCTTTTAGAGTTTTTTTTAATCGATTTCTAACCAACACAGCCTGTCCCTGACCGTTAATGAGAGGTTGAGAGGTTTCGTTAAATAGAGGTTCAAATGCCTAGAATATTGTATTAAAATGCCGGTGCAAAAAAAATCGTTCGGTAACGGGGAGTGACCGCTATTTAGGGGTGTCCGTTAGTAGAGGTTTCACTGTATCTGTTTATTTTTTTAAATAGCAGTGGCAGTTGGATCATTAGTCCATGCAATAGAAACCATGTAAAGACTTGTCTATTAATTGTATAAGTGCTAAATGTTTTATATTTCAAATTGTAGACTAATTCTAGTTATAATTTTTTATTATTTGTATAGATTTTTGAAGACTTCTTAAATAAAAAAATCGCTCAAGAATTGTCGTCCTTACAATTTTGCTGCCCGGAGGTAGTTCCCCTTAGCCCCTTGTTAAACAACAAATATTAATTGAAGGCACCTGCCCCCTCCCACAGCATTTATTTGTTGTGCCCGTGAATAAAAAATAGAAGTTATCCATATCAATTCAATGGAAGAATATGAATGTACAGTGGTAGTCAAAAGTAATTGCACAAGCCAAATATTGGCCCTAAAGTTATATTGGATTGAAATAAAATTACACAATTTTTCCAATTGGAAAATCTTTTATTTACTATTATTTTATTTATCAAGCAAATATGCACGCTAGGATTACAAGGAAGAAACCGTTTATCAGTAAGGTAAGGTAAACAGAAGAAAGAGACATGAGTTTAAAAAAGAGTACATTAACAAACCTATAGAATTTTGGCAAAATGTTCTATTTAGCGACGAGAGCAAATTTAATATATTTGGGAGTGATGGTAGAAAGGCAATACATTGGGCGAAAACCTAATAAAGAATTAAAAAGACTAAATGTTCGACCAACTGTGAAACATGGAGGAGGTCATGTTATGGTTTGGGGGTGCACTTCATTTCATGGAGTTGGTAAACTCCTTCCGATTGAACACATCTTCAATGCAGATGGATACGTCAATATTTTGCGCCATAATCTACAGATCAGCACTCAAAAATTGTTGATTGAAAATTCTTACATATTTCAACAGGATAATGATCCTAAGCATGCTGCGAATAAGACCAAGTAGTGGCTCTTGTATAATGTACGCAGGAGGCTTCTAACCCCTCCCTAAGGTCCGGACCTTAATGTCATATTAAACCTATGGCACATTTTAGAACAAAGGATTCGAAAAAATGTCATTACCTCCAAAAAACGCCTGATAGAAGTTTTGCTTGAAGAGTGGGAACAAAATCGAGCCAGAGTTTTTAAAAAATCTTGTTTATTCTATACCAAGACGTCTTCAAGCTGTTATCGATACAAACAGATTGCACAGAAAATATTGAAAAATGAAAACAATATTTCATAAATAATATTGTGCATTATATCATAAAAATTTTAATTTGTGCAAATACTTTTGAAAGGTCCTTTTTTTGTGTTGTATTTTTTTTAAGTAATCAGTTTTATTTAATTGATGTTTTAACACTTTAAAACTTGTCTAAATAAATGATTTTTCTTTTGAAAAAGTTGTGTAATTTTATTTCATCCCAATATAACTTTAGAGCCAATATTTGGCTTGCGCAGTTACTTTTGACTTCCATTGTACATACATAAATGACTGAAAATCAAGAAAACTGAGTCATTACCAATTGTAATTTCCCTATGGTAGGGATTTTATTTTCCCTTATGTTGGCAATACTGATGCCGTAGTATAACCCGGCCTACTGCTGTCGTGGTTTCGCACATCTTGGTACTTCTCATTGGTGATAACCTTGTTGGAATATTTAAAGTTCTGTTGTATTTTTTTTTGTTGTTTTTTTATTTCTAAAAAAACAAGCATGCTTAAGTTAGGCCTTCTCCTTCTTTTAGTAGGTCTCGTTTGTTTGACGAGCTCAAGAAAGATCTATGGCCATCCTAGTGAACTTAAGTAAGTAGTATTTTACTGTTAACACTATGTATAAAAGTATTAATATATCTTCAGCATTAGTTAAAAGACAAATGATCGACACATTTATCTTCCATGCCTTGTAACAAACAATTTATTTCTAGAGATTGGAATAGGCTTAAATTTGTTTAGAAATTGATTTTTTACTGGTAGTAAAATATTTAAAAATATATTTAGGTAAAATATTTTGTTTGTACCAGATTCTCAGAACCTTCCTTCTTATTTACGATGTAAAAAATATATAGATTTTTAGTTTTGTTAATATTTCTGATCCTCATCTTATCAATACTTTGTTACGAGTGCTTAGTATAGCTCACTACTTCTTTTAAATTGAAAGGTTTATATGATCTGTTGTGGAAACATCAGAATGTTAGCAGAGTACAGTAGAATGTCCTTTATTCAAACATTTTATATTATGAGGACATCACAGTCATAATGTAGAATTTTGTGTTATTTCTCGAATTTCCCTATATAAACAGGATTATTTTAATATTAAAGATTCTTGTCTTATCAAATAATCTTACCAACAGTTACTTAGTATAGCTCATTATTGTTTTTAATTTGCACATTAAATTTTAATGTATTTGCAAACAATAGAATATAAACTTCATACTAGCAAATTTAATATTATCTTGTCATCCCTGTAGTAAAAATTGTATTTGGTATCTGTATTTTCCAATTCCAACAGAATTTGTTTAACGTTATCATTAATAATTTTAATTTTGGAAGATTTATTGCTGTAATTCATAAAACAAAATTTATGTTTTCTGATTAACTTAGTGGTAATAACATACTAATTTATATTTGTTTTTTGAATTCCCATGTACTAACAGGATGAATCTTGTCCTTAAAAAATAATGTGTAATATAATATATTATTTTGAAATTGCTATGTATGTATGCTATGAACATTTATTGAAGTGTGTCAAGATAAAATTAGTTAAAACTATATGGATATAACCAATGTTTGGAATTGTGTATATTATATTGTTTATTTCAAATGTGCAAATGGTATTAGTATGATATAATGATTAGTGTAGTGATAAAAAACAAATGGTTACATATAGTACATGTACAATACACATATACAATGTATATAAAATATACATGATAAACATAAAGTCATCCAATTTTAGTAGAAATTAAATTATTCTGCCGTTTCCTATTTATCATGTTTTATAAATTGGTAAGAATTTTTGTAATATTTAACAGGTTTAAGTATTGGTTCCCAAAGTTAGTTTTTACTAGTAATGGTGGATTTATTTTTACTTGGATTTTACACTAGATAAGGGTATGTCCATCTTATTTCCTCTAAAAAATTCAGCATCTATTATATGCTAGCATTCTCGGGGAACATTCTTAAAACAATGAATGTTTTTGTATTGTTTACAACTTTTCTATCTTATACATCTTATCATGATTACTAAGATAATTGTATTATTAATTTTATGAAGTTTAAAGTCTTTGGTATGATTCTAAATTACCAAAAAACAAAATAATAGGATGAATTTTATTGTCATGGCGAAGGAGTAATCAGCAATATTTAATTTTATTATTATTAGTCGTATAGCTCCCAAAGTGGAAGACACTAATTAAAGATGGCTCATATTTGGGCTTCTTGATCTTTTTATTTGCCGCCAAGTTTTCATTCTTTGCCAGATTATTATTTATTAATTGCATTTATTCTTTTGATTCAATGAAATTTCCTTATAAGGATTACATTTTTAAAAATTATATTTAACTAATTATACATTGTTACTAAATAATTTAGTCGTTTGACACTCTGGATTGTTATTTTATTCATTTAATTTTTCTCCTGAATTTTTCGGTTTTGGTTTATAATCTTCACATCAAAAAAAAAAAAGAAAAAAAAAGCCAATCTTCAGTGTTTGATCATTTAGATATGATTTATATTGTGTCTATATCTATAAAAAATTGATGATTTTTGAAAAATAGTCAAGGTGATGATTATCATCAAGAGAACCACAGGGCTATCACTGGAAAAGAGTTGGTTTTTATTTTAAAGAAAACTGTTAGAATTAATAATAAATTGGCCTAAAATTATGTTTTAAATAAATAAGCTTACAGCTGTTTCTTTATTCACTGATGAAATCATCACTTATCACTCATCGATTCCAGTGATCGTTTGAGCTGCTGAACAGATGTGTATACCCTAATTACAATCTTTATGTTTTAAAATTTTCATTTACTGGATAAATAAATTATCGACACAATTGGCTCTCAAGGGTTACAATGAAATGTTGGCCTATATGGAATACATAATATACAATATAAACTTCTAATTTTGTTTTTTCTTATTTCTTCTTCCTGTGGGTAAAAACCTGCTCTAATCAAATATTTTGTCTTTATTCTCAACACATATCACTGTCTGTCAGTAGATTAATTCAATGTTGTTTTATTTATCCGAACCATGAAATTATTGTCAATTTAGAAATTTACTCGAGCTATTTATAATATGTAGGCAAAAACAAAATTATTCGTATTAATTTTCATGTGGATGTTATTGGAGTAAATGTTTGTAAATCATTCATTAAAAAGAGTAAAACCTTTTTTCCAGTAAAAATTTTTCTTTATTTTAAAAATGTTTCGAGTTATTAAGTCATTTTCAATTTTCTTTTCATAAATATATTCTTACTACTTATAAGTCCATTAATACATGAATAATTTTACTCATAAATATGTTCATTATATACCTTCTTAATGACTTAATAAGTCGAAACGTTTTTAAAATAAAGAAAAATTTTGACTGGAAAAAAGGTTTTACTCACTTTAATGAATGATAAACAAAATTATTTAAACCATCTTTTAATTCATCTTTGTTAGTATTCTTGAATTTCGTCGTTTTTCAGGTTTTCATTAGTTTTCAGGAATAATATCTTCATTTGTTTGTTTTGAAAATAAAAAAAAGTTCAGAATTCTTTAAAAGTTGTGGAGCCGCTTTGCTTTTTCTCTGGGAGTCATGAAACTGTCTAATCTTACATGGAATATTGAAATTGCCTACAATATGTGATAATTACCTGCTTTCAGTCAAGGGATGCTGTTTTTTAGGACAAGGAACAATGTTCATTTACAGGAGTTTTGTAGGAAACTTTACTTTAGGAAGCACTGTGAGAGGGCTGGGCCTATTAGTGTTTTGTTTTTTTAACATTTACTTAAACCTTGTGGGGCACTAGAATTATTTTCCAACCACTAAGATATTTAATCATAAATTTCATTATTAATAAATATGTTTCTGACATAGTTACTCACACTCTGTGTTAGTGTATTAAATGTATACTTGTCATACATAGTGGTGTTAGTGTATTAAATGTATACTTGTCATACATAGTGGTGCTAGTGTATTAAATGTTATTGTTTTATCAGTTCAGAATTGACTGCCAATTTAAAATAAAATATTTCAATGTAAATAAGGATACTTTTTAATCCTGATCGATATTTTTATAATTTGTTTGTCTTTTGTTTATAATGTTTATATCCACATTTTTTACCTTCATAAAAGTAAAAAAAAAACATACTTTTAAAATTATTATAATCTACAATTGTAGAAAAAAATTTCATGTTTTTATTTTTAAATTTCATATCGATTTTTAATTAATTAATTTTTAATGAATTAGCATAAGATATTGGCTGAGTAATCAGAATTTTTCCAAAATTTGTTGCATTTCTGCGATAAATTCTGAAATCTAATGCTTATGCTAAAATAATTATAAATAATTTTTGGTTACAAAGGTAAGTAATTAACCTGTAGTAAACCAACGATAATTTAATTCAATAAGTGTTAAAATAGCGATAGCCATGGACTAAGCATACAAATGTGGCTATCTCTAATTAGTTATCTTTTCTTAAAAACAATTTGTATAATTGATATGTTAGGCAGAAGGTTGGGTTTTGTTATCATATTCATTAGCTCTGTCCAACGAAATAACGTTTTATCTAGTTAATTTTGTTCTTAGTAAATTTATGATTAAATATATTGGCTTGATGATCAAAAACTGAATTTGTCTGACTCAGGTAATATTTTTACAACTTTTCGATATTTTTAATTTTAATTTGTTTCAAAATACCTAAGCATAAGGATTTAAATTTCGAAAGAATAATTTAATCATGCAATATATCTGCAGCACCGGCGATTAAATGGTTAAGTCGGATTTTGTTCAAAATGGGTTTCTTGTTAGGGAAGCGGAATAGTTTCATTGGCATAGTGCATAAGTGGCTAAGTCAAGTATTGCCTCGAAATTGATTTATTAATTTTATTATTATAACTCCTTCTATTTCTAGTCAAGAACTACGAGAATGACATGGTTTCCATTCCATCAATACAATTAACTCTCTCTGGACAAAATTCAATACAATGTAGTTACATATATTTGCATGTATGTGTATTGTTAATTATTGAATGAGAGGAATGATTTTTAATACAGAAAATCATATGACATATCTTGGTCCATATTATAATATTATAAGTCATCCACCTTCTTCTAAATAGTCAAATTATTTATTTGATAGCTTGAAATTATTAAGGGTAAAGTAATAATAAATGTAATTTACTTTTGTATAGTATAAATATTATGTTTATTATTGTGCAATACTGGCTTGCAAGGTCCCAGTTACACAGTTATTTATGCTCTCTGATTGACCATTTCCTCAAACAGATGCTAGTTGATAGGCCTCTTCCTGTTCTTATATCCAGTGCAATTTAATCAGTTTCAAACACAACTGTGGGCCTGTTGTCCTAATCGCGACGGAATGGGCGTATTTATAGCTATATAATTGACCATCGGTAATTAGTTCTATATTAGTCGGGTCAACAGGTGATCCAGAAAGGGTCGGTGATAGCTCGATAGCTCGAGCATTTATTTTAATGGTATTTTTTTTTTTTCGGGTGTTAAACATTAGTTGTGTAACTTACAGTTTCACTTACTTATCACTTATGTTTTGGTTATGAACCTAATATGTAAAACATTGTCAATTCGTTTGTTAATAACATTGTTTTTTGTAAAAATTTTATATTATATTTTATCATTAGATCTCAATTAATTACAAAAGACTCATATACATAACAATCATTAGACCCATCTGGACTTACGGAATAGAGTTTTAGGGCTCCACTAAACCATCGAATTCCTCTCGGATTCAATCCAAACAATCCATAAGGCTTAGCGAAACCAAAAGCTCGACGCCGATACCACCAATCTCTGCTTCCTAACCTCTTTTCACGGACCACTACCCATACCCGAATCCTTCAGATCACTCTTAATGCAATCTTCCCCACCTACGTCTCGGCTACTCCTCAGACGCTTCCCAGTCGGTACAACGCTTATTAAAATCTTAAGAATTCGTTCGTTAATAAGCCCAGCAACTTTACAGGACCATCTTGATCTTCACGACGTAATCAATTGAATGATATTTACTGGATACATGCTTCGCAATTTCGCGTTATGTAATCTCCTCTATTCCCCTGTGGTCTTTTTTGATCCGAATATTCTACGTAACACCTTATTTTCGAATTCCTGAAGATGTTCATCGTTCAGCGTCAGCGGCCGTTTCTTATGTTATGTTTATTATAAAAAGTATCTGCTAGTAAGTAGTTGCATTTCCTACCTCGTTGTATTCAGTACCTTTAAATTAAGTTAATTTCGCTTTGTTGTGGTACTTCTCCCAAATACATTATCAGAGTTGTAAACAGTTCGCTTGCCTTCTTAAGAGCGCTAGTTATGAACTTTCGGCTACAACTCGCTCTGAAAGAAGGCAATTACACAGTATTTTTTTTTTGTAGCTTATAACAGGTGATAAATGTAAACTTTTTAATAATAATAGTAAGGCTTTATTTATTCTGGGACAAGTCTCTTTAGAATAACAATATATAGTCTTAGAGTATATTTAATTAATTACTACAATTAAATTAATAAATGAGTAAGAAATTAAAAATGTCAAAAAAAAAGCCAAATATAACCTGTGTTATCACTCATAATCGATACATCGAATCCAATATACCACATTCTCCCCCCTCTAATTTCCAAAAATCTGAAATTTGAAACATTGCCAAACGCATAATTTTATATGTACAAAAACAAAAATTATATTTCTTCTATTAGTCCTCTTGTTGGCTTCTTCATTTGTTGAGGGCGAGCAGATTCATTGATTTGGTCCTCTTCACAAGTTTTACGACTTAAGCTTAAGCGGAAAAGTGTCAGATTGACTGCCTGGAGTCTCCTGAGTTGGCTCCAAAGTTGCTTCATTAGACACCTGTGATGATGGTTCTGCAATACTGGAACAGGACGTCAGACACACTCGTGCAGGAGAAGACCCATGGATTTGATCCACATACCTAATACAGTGTCTATTCAATGATGGCAAAAAAACTTGGCGTCTTCGAGGTCCTAAACATTTGACAACAGATGCCGGAATCCATTTTTCCACAGGATGGCGATAGTTTCGGACATAAACTGAACCTCCTTCTTGATAAGAATCATTAGTGGTAGGTGACCCACGATAAGCGTCTACTTTTTTTTTTCGGAACCATTTGCACTTTACTAGATATAGCTGGAGGTCAAGTCTGGTCCTTGCTGACGGCCCATCCATCAATGCTTGAGCAGGAGAAACTCCAGTATAATATGTATTGGTAATATGAGGTGTATTGCGATAATCCAATAGGAATCTATTAAGAGCCACATCCAAATCTGAAGCAGAAGAATCTACAAGAGCTGTCTTCAAACTGCGTTTAATAGAACGCACAGCATTCTCTGCTACCCCATTGGGCATTGGTGAAAAAGGCGCTCCATGCTTGAGATCCACACCAATGTGCTGAAGAAAATTCTTAAAAGTCTCACTATCAAAAGCTGAATAATTATCAGAAACAATGGTTTCAGGTAATCCGAAACGCGCAAAAACCTGTCTCAAAATCTTCATAGTGGTATCCGCGGACATTGAATGTGTAGTAAAAGCATCAATCCACTTTGTGTGACTATCGATGATAACGAAGAAATAACGTCATTCCAGTGGTCCCAGATAATCTATCTGAAGTCGCTGCCAAGGTTTCGCTGGCCATTCCCATGGTACTAAAACTGCCTTTGGGGGATTATCCTTAGTTGCATTGCATGCCTGACAGGATCGCACGATCTCTTCGACGTCCTCATCCAACTTTGGCCACCTATATGAGAAGCGTGAAGCTCCCTCAGGACCTCTGGGGTCCAACTGCGTTGCGACAATAACACGATATCCCCATAAAAGGATATCCTTTTCCGCAAACAACTCGTCCTTCTTTCGGAAAAAGTGCTGAAATTTCGCTTCAGCTTTGTCTGGCCATCCGAACTTTAAAAAGGTTAATTACCTTCATAAGGATGTCATCCTTCTTGGTTGCTGCCAAATTCATTTTATAATTTAATGGAAGTTCACTGCAAACGTCAAAGATGTAGTTGATATATAGGTCTGGCTCATTTGATGTAGGATATTCCGGAAGTGGAGCTCGAAAAAACCAATCGGCTATATTTTTTTCAGACTTAACCCATTCTACATCATACATGTAGTTATACAGAATAAGTGCCCACCGCTGCAACTTATTTGCTGCGCAAGTTGGAATACTATGCTTTGGTCCAAAAATTGATAGAAGGGTTGATTATCGTTCACTAAAATGAATTTCCGTCCGTACTAGTAGCTATGAAATCTGCTAACTCCAAACATCAAGGCTGCCCCCTTCTTATGTAGCTGAGAGTAGGACTTCTCCGCTTGAGACAACATTCGACTGGCAAACGCCAATGGTCGATCCAATCCATCTGCATATCGCTGGTATATTACTGCGCCCAATCCAAAATCAGATCCAACGACCGCTAAACGAATTGGGTAAGCTGGATTATAATGAGCAAGACTTCGGTGCTTCTGAATCAGCCTCTTTATCTTCTCAAATGCTTGAGCACATTCGCTACTCCACCTCCAAAGGTGTCTCTTTTTCAGCAAACAGTACAGTGGTGATAGAACTGTCGACAATCCGGCAGAAACTTTGACAGGAAATTTACTACTCCTAAAAAGCGCTGGACTTCCTTAACATCATTTGGTACTGGTGCTTCCAAAATCGCACGAACCTTGTCATCGGTTGATGACGCAAACCCTGAGCATCTATTCTGAATCCCAGATACTCGATTGAGCTCTTCCCGATGAGCCAAGTTTCACCTAATTATTAAGAAAGATAAAAACACACACACACACACACACACATATATATATTTATATATAGTAAGGTAAACATAAGTAAAGTAAATACCAAAACATATAAAATAAAAGTTAAAAAGTTTGAAATTCCTATCCTATTTTCAAATTTTAATATTTAAAGAAAAAATATTTCTCTTAATCTAAGTTGTTTAAACTACAATGGACAGGTTTTTGTTTGGTTTTATAATGCACAAATGGTATCGGAATTCTGATAAGCTATAAAACTATTGAAAAAAAAATATGAGACCATAAAAAAGCAGTAACAAGGACTATAGATAATAAAAAAATACTTTTAACCTTATAAATTATTGAGGATATAATAATGATGTGCCTCTTTTGGTTAGAGGTTAGGTTGATTATTTATGGACATTTAACATCTAAGGTCTTCAGTGTCCTTATTCTATAATTTTTGTTCTATAAGATTTTATGAAATATACCTTCTTTTTTGAGGAATTCAATTATTGTTTTAAAATTTGTGTCATTATAACCCAGCATCGTTTGAATTTTTCTCTCCATTCCTAATTCTTTTGGTTAGAAATGGATTGAATATACAGCCTTCTGGTGTCTTTGTCACTGAGCTAGTCAATTGAAAACTAACGGTAAAGGAAAGGTCGCTGCCCTCATTCACTCCTCTTCTCCCATTACATAGTTTCTTATTTTAAAAATATGCAATCAAATTTTTATTTTATACGACACTTTGGAACAGATGAAAAATGAGACACATCAATTATTAATTTTTATTGAAAAAGCAAAATTTAACCAAAGCTAGTTTTTTTTTACAACGTTTTTGTTGCATTATATGAATATCCCTGCAGTACGATGTGGATTTGATGGTTTCACCTCTGGGTTAGAAAGGAGAAATGAATTATTCCTGCTATTGACCACGACACAGAAACCAATAATTTTTTTGGATGCCAATTTGGTTTTGGCATGTGTCCCGGTGTTGTGTGTTTCCCCGGTGGTAATGTTTCTTGTAGGGCTGCCGAGTATCCAAGTTTAAAAAAAAAAAAAATGAAACGAATATTGCGTATCTCAATGGCCATATTTGACGGCACACTAAGCAATATTCGTTCAATTGTAGTATTAGTAAATATTATAAAAATAGATAGGATTAGTTGCAGCTCATGACTATATGTAAACATAAATATAGTAAACAAAAAAATCCACCAATTCCAATTTGAATTTTATAAATAATAAAAACATATATTACACAAGAAATGAACTCATACACATTTGAACCAGAAATTCCGGCATGGCTACTCAGTGCTCTACCACGGAGCCACCCCGCTCCCGATAGAATAGAAAAAATAATAAAAATAGTTAATAACAAAAAAAAAAGCTTTCTAACCAGAAGATATACATATTAAAATATCAAATTTAAAATCAAATAATATGAAAACAATTAAAATAAAAGGAAACTATTTTTTATAAAACAACACGAAGAAGTTACTACAACAAAGAGAAAAATATTTTATTATTATTAATTGATATTTGGTGTTAATTATTTTTAAATATTTTTGTTTTGAATAGAAAAGATTTTGTCCTGGCCGGGATTCGAACCCGGAGGTCGTCTGCATCTCCTGGTGCAGTGCTCTAAACCACTGAGCTACCAGGTGTCGTATCCATGTCAGACAAATCCGTTCTCTTCACCGATCCTTTATCCTCGTGTTTTCGCAATTTTTGCGATCTATACACTGGGAGAAATTTTCATTGAACATTAAGCTTTTTAATTAGGATCTTGTTGACTCATATTATTAATAATTAATTTTTATTAATTGTTATTTCAAATAAAAATAAATTATAAATAATATATTGACGTAAACCCAGAACCAAGAACTAAGAACCCAGAAAATAGAGTCTACGGAAAGAAGGGAAGAGCTCACCATAGCGGTGGGACACATGAGACTTCCTCGGGGCGTCGCACAGTGTGAAATTTCACCAATCTAGGAGGACAAAAATCGAAAAATTGAACTATTTTTTTAAGGATTTTTAATACTACATATGACATGCACAATGTCTGAGGGTATTGGAATCGAAATAGTTAAAATTTTAACACTTAAAGCGTCGTACTTAACACCCAAACTTGCCTGTTCAATGTTCACATACAAGGAATTAGTGCAGACCTTCACTCATTCGTTCTTTATCATCAGTGCGCACGGTTCTGTTTTCCAGTTATTTCAACTTGTGAATTTTTCTCTGTTTATAAATCATTTGAGGTAAGTATTGATATGGTTACATTAGAATACGTGTAATTTAAAGGACTTAAACAATTTGTTCAAGTTAAACGAATAAAATTCAAAAAAATCATACACTTATTGAATTTTGGAGGAAGGTAACTTCTTTATTACGTCGATTCAGGTCTTGCTCTATGTATTAACGAAAACTTAGGAAGGTAGAGAAGAGAACATGGCAAGAAAAGTTTGCCCATATTTGCCCGTTTTGTCGAAATCTTAAAAAATGTTACAGTGTTTTAGAATGGACGAATTAGTCACTTACGAATTTCTGTATGAGATATGGAGAGAGAGTGAAAAGGATGCAAGATTTGACAACGTTCTTAGTTTTTGATTGAGAAGAAAGGCTGGGGAGGATCGCCTGAGGACATGTCAGTAATGTACAGATTGGAGTGGCGCTGGGAAAAATATCATCGCACAGCTGAACGGTTTCTAGCAATGAATGTCTCCTAGTTGCGGAACAATTTTGTTGTTTGATTTTAATGAAATGCAGACACTCCTATTGCAGAAATACCATTAAGTTAAGATATAAGTTACAAAAAAATTATTAAAATTATATATATATATATATATATATATATATATATATATATATGTGTGTGTGTGTGTAATTATTAACATTATACCTGTTGTGATATAATTCTTGATAAATCTCATTAATTGTCTTAGTTTGACAACTTAAATATAAAAAAAATTATTAAACACTCATTCTGAGGACGTTTAGTATTTTTTCCCTCCTAGATTTGCAAAATTACACACTGTGCGTCGGAGACAAACCGAAGTGAGCTGTTCATAATTCGCCTGTCTCTCCGCGAGCTTGTTCGTGAGCCCGCCATAGGCCACACAGCCGTTGTCTTAGAAGTGTGAAAAGATGAAAGAAGTTATTAGTTTAAGGGAGAGGTAGTGTTAGAAGATGCCGGGAACGATGCAATAACTTTATGGAGCTTTAAATAAATATATTATAATTCTAAAGCAATATATACTAATAAGTAAAAAATAAATTGAATACTTAAACATATATTACTAAGAATTTATTTCATTTAGATGGCTATTTTATAATCCAATGTAACCGATTAATTAATAATAATAAAAAATTATATCCAAGAAATTAGAAAAATATAAACTTTCCATTCCCATAAAAATATCCATTTCTAGGTATGTTCCCATCATCAATTTTGTACATAATGCGCATTTAAACTGTAAATTATAGTACTTCCTTGTTTTTTTTCCTGTATGCATATTGTACACTCTTTTTGGGAATTAATTATCACATTTGTATTATTGACTGAGACCTTAATCATATATTTTACTGATAGTTTAAAGTGCATTTAAATTCTGTCATTTTAGAATGTTCGCAGCAACTTGAAGTCTGTAAAAGTTCCATTTATCCTTTTGTTGCTGGTAGTATGTGTGTTTACGTATTATTTTATTCAAATCAGCTTTATCAAGGCCGAATCAAATTTCAATCAATTTAATCCTTGATATTTTTTAATTGTGAACACATTATATTTTAATTAAATTATATTTTAATAAAATTAGTTTGATGAATACAATTTACGTATGAGAGCAGTTATCTTAAACCTTTTTGGAGTGAAAGATTATCTCTATTTGTTTTGTATATTTTAGAATTTTTATGTGAGTACCATTATTTTATATAATGGGATCTGTATAAATTAGTTGTCTCTTTTATACCAGTTGGTTATTCATATGTGTAATTGATATTTGAGAAATATTATAAAATCTTGTTACAATATACACCATTAAACTGAACGCCAAGCTGCATTCCTTACTTACTTACTTTTCTTACTTTAATTATTTTATATTTTTTTATAATTATTGGTAAATTTTTTTGTGTTTAAATATTTTTATTTTTTAAAGAGAAAAGATAGGCCCTCGGCCGGGATGCGAACCCGGAACCTTTGTCTTTCCGTGTCAGCGCTCTACCATTTGAGCCACCAAGGCCGCCTGCCGACAGAGGACAAATCTTTTCTCTTATCCGATCCCATGTCCTCGTGTTCTCGCATTTTTTGCGATAAATACACTATTATTATCAGTCAGGCCAGAGACGGCACGCAAATTATTGTTCAGCGGTCAAATTATTGTTTAGAAGTGTTAAAGTGTTTAACTATCAGTGGAACTAATTGTTTACAAGTGAGTCGCGAGTGAAGATACAGAGCTAATCCCAGAGCTATAGAGGATTATAGTACGCTAGGACCTAAAAATAATAGAAACATACAAGTGTGAGTCATTATTATATATTTTTTATTTTATCAAGTAAATAAAGATGCACTCCAGTTACAAAAACAAGATATTTAGAATAACAAGTAAATAAATTAAAATGGCCCAATGTTCAATCTGCAAATCAAATGTGACTAGAGATGACAAAAATAATTTATCATGTATTAAATGTCACATGATTTTTCACGGTCGATGTGTCAATATCGACGATAAGGAATTAGAGGCCGCAAAAAATAAAAAAAATTGTGTCTGCAATAATTGGGAGCAATTGAAAAAATCTGGCCTGCAGGAAAAAAAAACCAGCCCCACCAGAAGTCCTGTGAAGGAAGTATCGGAGCCGTCCGCGAGTGATATTCTAGCGGCGGTAAACAAAATGAATACAGAGATTACGTCACTAAAAACGTCTTTAGACAAATATGGCGAGCTGAGCTTCGAGCTCAATGACCGGCTTTCTAAAATTGAGAACCACCTCAAAGGGCAGGCCAAATTCATCGAGGACGTGACATCAGAAAACAAGGCCCTCAAAACTAAGGTGGGTGGCTTGGAAGTCCGCCTTAATAAGTCCGAATCAGGCGAAACTCCCGCAGCACTGGTGGTTAGTGTCGGAGCGAGTCTCGGGCCGAAGGTGGCGGTTGATGACCTTGACTTCGTTGAGCGTCGCAGGCCGCGGAAGGACGACCCACGACCACCGCCAGTCATCGCCAGGTTTGTCGGGTAGTCTTTGCGTGAAGACCTAGTTCAGCGTCGGAAGGTAAAAAGGGACTTGTCAACACGGGACATTGGGTGGGAGGAGAACGATTTACCGGATTTACCTGGAGGAAGAAATGACTCCTGCCAACAGACGTCTGTACTGGTTGGCCTGACAGAAGAGAGCGGCTGGGAAGCTGAAATACGTCTGGTTCGCCGGTGGTAGAGTGCGGTGCCGGAAAGATGATGGCCTTCCAGTGGTCTACGTTGACCAATCTGCGGACTGGCTTATGTGTTCGGCTGACTTTTTGGAATCGTTACATTCTCTAATGGTTTTTCAATGGAACTTTCTTTGTTCCTGACTATTTTATTTAGATATTTTACATTCATATATTCCGGTTCTCATTTATCTTTATATACAACTATATTTTTTACTTTAATCTCGCTCTACTATTCATATGAATAGTATAACGTTAAGGCTTATATTTTAATTTTCACTATAATTCACCCAGTAATTTATTCTTTTTGCACAGCATCTTTCCATCTCATATTGATTATTTCTCGTCTACCACCCTCCGATGTCTAGGCTCCTGATTTCCTGTCATGTTAATTCCCAATCCTTACTGGCCCGTATCGACGAATTCCAGCAATACTTCACCAACAACTTTTACCATATTATAGCAGTATCTGAAACATGGCTCAAAACACATATTCCTACCTCATCCATCACCCTACCTGACCATATGTTTCTCCGACATGACCGGGTTAACCGGACTGGTGGAGGTGTAGGTCTTTACGTCTATCATACCTTGAAACCCCGAATCCTTGAATCCTCTCTCCCGTCTGATGTCCCTCATATTGAATTCCTTTTCAGTGAAATATACTGTAATGGACGCCCGCTCCGATACATAGTGGTATATCGTCCTCCTCTAGTGCCGTTTGACTCTACCTTTGAATCCATCCTTTACAATTACATTCCTTTCTATGACCATATCATTATTGCTGGCTACAAACCTCCTTGCCAAATCCAAAGACACTCTATACCTGGAAAATCTCTTCCACTCACTAAACCTCTCTATTGTTCCATTTTCTCCTACCCATCATACTCACCGATCAGATACATGGTTGGATCTATTCGTCATCGATTCTCCTCATAATCTACTCTCCTCTTCCCAATTGCCAGTCCCGTTTCTCTCCTCTCATGATCTAATCCAAATTTCTTATAACATCCATACTCCGAAGTTACTATCTAAAACCTTTACCTTTCGCAACCTAGATGCTATCAGTCGTGAAAGCATCCTGCCTTCTCTTGAATCCCTAAACTGGAGTGAAATCTATTCTTGTCCTTCTATTGACTCCATGCTTGATACACTCACCTCCTATCTTATTAGTATCCTGAACACCCATGCTCCTCTTAAAACTTCTACCCTCCATCGATTGCATGCTCCCTGGATGTGTCAAAACATAAAAGAACTGCAAAGGAAGCGCGACGCAGCCCGGAGACGCTATAGACGGACAAGACTGACTGACGATTATCTAGTGTTCAGGACTCTCCGCAACTTAACACAATCTTCAATAAGGCAGGCGGAATCCAAATACTTTCATGAAGCTCTTTCCTCCGCACCCGATCCTAAATCCAAACGGCAAATCCTTCGGAAACTCTCCCTTTATAAATCCCCTTCTTCTGTAGTCTATCCGGTCTCAGCTGATGAACTGAACGTACATTTCTTGTCTTCCTCCTCTAACAACTCACAATCTACTTCTCCCGATTTTTCAATAGTACCATCATTCAACTACAACAATTTTTATTTCTCTGACATATCACCCACTGTCCTTATCTCCTCCCTTATGAAATCCCACTCTAATTCAATAGGTTCTGACGAAATTCCTGTAAAATTGTTAAAAGTATGCCTTCCCGAAATCCTGCCCGCTCTTCTCTACATTTACAATTTTCCCCTACAAAATGCAGTTTTCCCTTCCTCCTGGAAAAAATCAATAGTCCATCCTATTAACAAATCATCTAATCCCTCGAACCCGAATGACTTTCGTCCTATCTCTATTCTCTCTAACCTTTCCAAACCTCTTGAGAGAATAGTCCAATCCCAAATGTCAAATTTTCTGGAACAATCCAAACTCTTTGATCCACTTCAATCAGGGTTCCGTCCTGGTCTCTCCACACAATCTGCTCTAGTTAAAATCACCACGGACATACATACCTCCATGGACGAAAAAAAACTAACTGTAATAATTCTTCTCGACTTCTCAAAAGCTTTCGACTCGCTTAACCATTCCATCCTTTTTTCCAAATTAAAAGCTCTTTCCTTTCCAACAGTTCCATACTGTGGCTCCAAGCTTTCCTCTCGGATAGGACTCAGGCAGTCTCCATCCCAAATCAACCCCTATCCTCTTTCCTTCCGCTGAATAAAGGAGTGGCTCAGGGTTCTAGTATTTCCCCTATCCTTTTCAATTGTTACATTAATGACCTTCCTAAATCTATCCAGCATTGTTCCCACCATCTATACGCCGGTGGTACACCATCTATAAAAATCTCGGTATCGTTTTCGACCAAAACCTTTCCTGGAAACCCCACATTGCCCAAATTTCCCGTCGTTCAATAAGCTCCATAAAGTTATTCCATCGTTCCCGGCATCTTTTAACACTACCTATCCGTAAGCTCCTCATCACTTCTTTTATCATTCCACATTTTGACTATGGCTGTGTGGCTTATGGTGGGCTCTCGAACAAACTTGATGAAAGACTGAGACGAATTACATTCAAAGCCAAACTATTCCTACATCTCCTTAATTCCCCAAATGATGCTTTCTAATCAATAAAATAAATGAGCTATATTCAATATAATACATTGAGTAAATACTGTAAAAATTCCACCCTCATTTTATTTATATTTATTATTTTATTTTTAATATGTAAACAATTAATATTTGAATGTTTTATGTATGTATGTGTGAAAATATGCCACACTCAATATGATAATATTATTCGTATTATTAGATGCTCCTATCTACTTTATTATTTTTTCCGTTAGCCGATTTCTATTTATTGTAATTTTTTACTTTTTTTTTTTTGTCTAATGTAGGTATATATTTTTTTTGCTTTCGCTATGAAAACATATGTTTTAGTTCATATTTAATTGTATTATAATGTAGCCGTTTGGCCAGAAATATTTCTATTAATTTTTGTACAATATTGTTATTCTTAAGGGACCTGGTCCCAGAATAAAGTTGGTTTTCTATTCTATTCTATTATTGTTATACTATTATTATTAGTGTATTCATATAAAAAAATTGCGAGAACACGGGGACATGGGATCGGATAAGAGAATACATTTGTCCCCTGCCGGCAGGCGACTCTGGTGGCTCAAATGGTTAGAGCGCAGTCACGGAGAGACAGAGGATCCAGGTTCGAATCCCGGCCGGGGGCATATCTTTTCTCTTTAAAATAAAAATATTTAATATAGATATTTTTATCTACTGGGTACCGAGTTCTATGCCACTTCAATCTTCCTCTGCGTTTTTAATAAGATACGAATATGCTGTGGCAAATCACTCTGTTGAGAACTATTAATTTTATGTTTTAAGGTGTTATCATGTAAACTGGTTCTTATTGATGTAGTTTTTCTATGGCTGTATGTCTAGTTTTGTCTTAAGTGAAATTTTTAAGTCGTTTGTTCTCGAAATCATAACAGAAGTTGTCCCAGTTTACACGTCCTGTAAGCAATGTAGGAAGAGGGAGGAGGATTCGGAGCAAAGCTTGAATGTAATAAAAGGAGGACTGGGCTATGATCTGATGAAAGGTCGTACAAGGATATGATATTGGTTTGGTTGGTGGAAATCTGGGATGTGATAAATATCTCAAGGATGATGGGACGTTTGAGGGATATAGGTCTATAGGTGGGGTTATTTGGTGCCAGGATGGAATAACTCTTTGCGGATGTTACAGAAGATATGATATTCTCACGGTAGTTGGATGTTCGGCAAATCCCATCGTTGGTGTTTAGCATTGTAGTCTCCTCCAATAATGAACTCCAGATCAATAGATCGTAAAAAGGATTCAAGAAAGTTATAAGAAACAAAAATTCCGGGAGGACAGTATACAGCTGAAGTGTGATATGGAAAAGACGAGTTGCTATATCTACTGAGGTAGATTTAATTGCATCAGGTTGAGAGCATTCCTCAGAAAGAGTGCTCATTGTGGGTAATTAGGTGGCAGTTCGGTCAGGATTCTGGTGAGTAGATAGATGGTCTCTTGGAGATCTTTCACGAAGGATGGCCGGATAGAATTTATGTCGGTAGGGTTTTGGATTTGGGCTGGATAATTAACGGGTAAAGGAGGGTTGGCTGGGGGTTCTACCTGAGTGCTAAATTTGCGTTCAATTTTTGTTGAACTAATGGATTCATTTGAGTTGGGGCGGTAATTTGACCCTTAATGGTAAATGGCGGGGAGGAATTTGCTGACTTGGAGGTTGAGGATTGGTATTGGCTGTCTTTGGCTTGGGTTGGGAGGTCTGGGGCTTGGTTAAGGAAGGCTGGGATTTGATTTGGGAGTTTTGAGGCGTCTGGGTTCTAGGCTGTGCTCGATGTTCTCCAAGTTCTGAAGTCTATCTGTGGGGGTTATGGTGGAATGCTGTTGTGATGCTTGTGGTTTAGGCAATTCTGGAAAGATTGCTTTATTGCCTACTTCAGGTGCCTGACTTGTGCACTTCTCTTGGTTTCTTATTTGATTGTTTTTTGTTCTAATTCGTTGAAAGTTTTTGTGGGCCGACAGCGTCTTTAGTTTGCTAGGTGGTCTTCACCAAAGAGAGCACATTTTGCAGGCTCATTTCTTGATTTTTGACAAGTGTCAGATGGATATTGACCAACACATTTGACGCACCTAGCTTAGTAGTGGCCTTGGTGTGACCTAAATTTTGACAGTTAATGCATTGATACTTAAAATATTTCCGGATTATTTCGTGCTGGTTCCACAAAGAACAACGGCAGGGGATACTTTTCGGTGGGGTGCAACACCGAAGAAATATTTCTAACATTATGACCTATTTCTTCACTTTAGAAGCTGTGATCAGACCGCATGGTGTAAGAAAATAAAGTTTATTGTTCCTAATAAGTGTTTTCTTATAGTAAATACCTACAATTGGTGACCCCGAGACGTTTACGAACTCATTTGTTCAAGTGATTCCCAGCATGGCGCCGCCGGGAGAAGAAAATGAGAAATCTGAAGATCAACGTGAGGACCAATCCGAGGTAACTAAAGTTTCAATTAAAATTCCTCCGTTCTGGGCCGATAAACCTGAATTATGGTTTTATCAAATAGAAGCCCAATTTAATCTGATGGGTATTATCAAAGAAGACACGAAGTTCAACTATCTTGTTTCTCAGCTAGAAGCTAAATACATGGAAAATATATGGGACATTATTAAATGTTCTGAGACTAATTAATATACTCTAGCTAAGGAGCGTCTTCTCCAGCTGTTTAAGGAGAGTGATAACCAGCAAATTAGGTGGCTGTTGACAGGTTTAGAGTTAGGTGATCTCAAGCCTAGTCAGTTGCTCCGTAAAATGCAGGCTTTGGCTGGTGGTGATATGACAGACAAAATTCTGAGAACGGTGTGGTTGGAAAAACTTCCTGATGCAATTAAAAATATTGTAATCATTAGCGATGAGACATTAGATAAGGTGGCAGCTATGGCATACAAAATAGCTGAAGTTACCCCTCAATCAAGTGCCTATTCTGTTAGTCAGGACTCAATTCTCAATGAACTAATGAAAAAAAGTGCTAGTGTAGAGATCCAAATTTGTTCTTTGAATTCTCGAAATAGGTCTCGCAGCTCGTCCATTCAAGTCGTGGTTTCAGCCCCAAAGGTAACTTTTGTTATTTCCACCATAGGTTTGGAAAAAATGCAGACCAGTGTAAACAACGTTGCGCTCACTTATCCTTGCCCAGACTATCCATTGGCACTTGTCATCGATGCCAGCGATTTTGCCGTGGGTAGTGTTGTCCAACAACTTGAACCTAAGGGATGGAGACCTCTAGCTTTTTACTCTAAAAAACTAAGTGATGCTAAAAAGTCTTATAGCGCATATGACAGGGAGTTGTTGAGCATGTATTTATCGGTCAAGCATTTTAAACATCTGTTAGAAGGGCGTCATTTTGTGATTTTTATAGATCATAAACCTCTTATTTTTTCTTTCAACCAGAGAAATGATAAAGCTTCTCCTCGCCAACTAAGACAATTGCAGTACATATCTGAATTTACCACAGACATCCGTCTATTAGTGGAAAGCAAAATATTGTTGCGGACACTTTGTCGCGGATCGAGGCTCTAGACATGTTAGACTTTGACAAGATAGCCGAAGAACAGAAGACTGACAGCGAACTTCAGGATCTAATGACATCTGATTCTGCATTGAAATTCAAAAATTATCAGCTTCCAAGTGGAAATCAGCTTTGGTGTGTTGTCAGTACGGATGCTATCCGACCATTCATTCCCAAGGCATTCCGGCAACAGGTCTTTCATCTTATTCATAATAGAGCTCACCCTGGTATTAAGGCGACCGTTAAGCAGGTATCATGTAAATATATTTGGCTCAATGTTAAAAAGAACATCCAAGATTGGACTAAAGCGTGTATACCATGCCAACGTAGTAAGATCCACCGTCATGTGAAATCTCCGGTAGGGCAATATCAAGTGCCTGATGAAAGTTTAGCTGAGATTCATATAGACTTAATTGGTCCTCTTCCCCAGTTGGTTTGGTTGGTGGTCCCCAATTGATAGATTCACCAGTTGGATGGAAGTTATACCACTCATCAACATCACTGCTGAAACAGTTGCTAAGGCTGTTTATAGTCACTGGGTTGCACGGTGTTCCCAGACGCATAACGAGTGATCAGGGTTGTCAGTTCCACTCAGGATTGTTTAAACACTTTAGTGCGTTACGTGGCGTCAAACTCTACCGCTCTACGCTTTATCACCCTCAATGCAATGGCAAGATTGAGCGACTCCACTGTACATTGAAAACAGCATTGAAGGCCCATAATTCCCGGAGGTGGACGGAAACTTTGCCAACTGTGCTGTTAGGCTTAAGAGCAGCAATTCACCCGGATTCTAATTCTTCCCTATCTCAAATGCTCTATGGAAAAACTATCGCATTACCTGGAGAATTTTTTGCAAATGAATCACGGACATTCTCAGATTCACAAGATTGGGTTGGAGAACTTTAAGAGGAAATGCGTCAGCTGAAGCCTGTTCCTGTAAATCACAAGTCTTCTAGAAGCGTTTTTATCTACAAGGACTTAAACAAGGGCTCACATGTTTTTATGCGCACGGATCGGATCAAGAAACCCCTAGAACCAGCATACGAAGGACCTTTCCGTGTCATCACCCGTTTAGAAAAATATTTTCGATTGGAAATCCATGGTAAGGAAATTGCAGTTTCAATTGACCGTCTAAAACCAGCTTATGTACTGGCCGATGAAGATATGAACCAAGAGGACTCTTCGACTGAACCTTTAGCCCAATCTCCAGATGATTTTCCATTATTGATGACGCAGCCTGCAAACCAGGAGGGACAACAGAAGCGACCTGAAACTGTACCAACCTCTACCAAGAGTGGTAGAACTGTGCGGTTTCCTGCAAGATATTTAGAAGAAATAATTATTTGAATGGATTTTGTATATATACTATATTTTTATTGTTTTTGTATTTCCTAAAAAAAACAAAACAAAAAAAAAAAAACGTTTTCACTGGATAGGGGGTAATGTAGGGACTTGAGGTACCAATTAATGTTTGAATCCAGCCAGTCACTAAGATATAGAATCTCTTATCTCTTTGTACTAGGACCTCTTTGTATAATATATCCTCGAATAACCAGTCGATTATTAGAAGCTGTGATCAGACCGCATGGTGTAAGGAAATAAATTTTATTGTTCCTAATAAGTGTTTTCTTATAGCAAATACCTACATATCTGTGTTTTTTGTCCCAAACTGGAGCCATTGCACATTAAGGCTTTCAATGAAAAAGTAGAAAGTTTAAGTAGTTTTACAGATATATTCTATTTGAGATTGCATGTTGAATCATAGTATGAATTGAATTAATTAAATGTATTCACAGGTCAAAAATACTCCTATTTGCTTGTGTGTGTGTGTGTGTTTTTTAAAAATAAAAAGTATTTCCAAATTAAGTATTTCTATTAAAACGTATTATCATAATTTCGGCAAAAAATATTCCGCTCTTTTAATTAATTTAACAGATTTAGGGTTGGGTTTGCAATAATCGAGATACTTTTCTATCAATTTTAATTTTAATAATGATGTATGTATATTGTATATGTTATTGATTCTCAATATTCTGCCTGCTTTTTTATTTCTGAAAATGCAATAGTTACAAACATAACCTTAATAAATACATGATATCCTTTACAATTATTTGCTTTTATGTTCCAGGGTTAGCGCTCTAGAGAAGAGAGATGTTAGCAGAGAAGAACTGGAAGATGACAAAGGCATCACTGACTTATCAGCATCTCAAGGTAAGTTATCAAGGGCGCCTTCACGCCGAAAGACGTGAGGGTTTCACCCCCCCCCCCCCCCCATTCTCTCTCCTCTCTAATAATTCGGAAATCCACAAAAGTTGTGAAAAGTTGTGAATTTGAGATTTGAGAAACCGACTTCAAACTATTTTACTCAAATAGTTACTACCTTATTTACATTTCCAATATATTTAATTTTAAAAAATCGTATTTTATTGACACGATTAATTAATATGAAAATTTTTGTTTAACTTACTGATTATGTTTGATAGATCAATATTATTGGCAACTTATAGATTTTACCCTCTCCCATAAATTGCATTAACATCCCTGAAGTTGGCTCAGTTGCTTGTCAGCACCTCCCATCATAGTCGATATAATTCTTCTGTAATAATATATATCTCCTCGTTCACCAATAATATTTTAATAACATTTCACATTTTGAGAAATTGTTATTTTGCGATAGAAGACAGTGGTTCAGAAATGCACTAATCACTATTTATTGACGACCCTATTTATGTAATTACTTTCAAAAGCATAACCTATCGACAAAAATGCAAAGGGAGACTCAAACACCGTTGTCAAAAGTGGAATGCGGAAGAAAGGTGGATGAGGCTAATAGAATCATTCAATCGTGGACCTAATTCATAATTTAGATTAGAGTCATATGTTCATTTATTTTGTAGCGACATCGATCATCGATAATCGATAAATCGAGTGTAGTATGATAACAAGAAGATAACCTTCTGCTATTGTTTTACTCATTGAATTGAATTGATGTTTATCTAACACCACTGAATGTATTACTTTTTATTCCATATCTCGTGTTATTTGTGTGATAAATAAAGTGATTCAACTATCAAGAACACGTAGTGTTAAGATCCTTCACTATCCCTATAAAATCTTAACAATTGGTGACCCCGACGTGATAGAAATAGTGAAATTGGTTTTTCTCTCCCCACTCACGAACATTAAAAATGCCTAGTGATACCCCTTCTAAGGAAGAATCATGTGGAGAAGGACAGTCAATTAACCCACTGCAAGTAGATGCTTATCAAGGCCCAACTTCGCGGATACCTCGATTTTGGAAAAATAACCCCGCCTTGTAGTTCGCTACCTGCGAAGCCGTATTCGCAACATCAAAAATTACATCGAGCAACATAAAATTTCAACTCCTGCTCCCTAATATTGATTATAATGTACTGACTCAAGTTCAAGACCTCTTCCTTGACCCCTCGAAGCAACTTTACGAAAATTTGAAAAACTAGACTGTTGCAAACTTACGGAGAATCGGAAACACTGCGTATCAAGAAGCTCCTCGAAGAAATTGCTTTAGGTGACCAGAGCCTATCACAACTGCTGAGAAGGATGCAGCTGCTATCCGGCACCAGCGTGAGTATGGATTTCATCCGTATATTATGGTTGAAAAATCTACCCAATAGATTTCAACCAATTCTTGCAGCGACCGAGGACACAGACGTAAAAAAACTCTCTCATATCGCTGACAAAATCCACGAAGTTTCAACGGCGATGGATAGCTATGCTGTATCACAACCATCTATCTCGCGCACGCCAACCACAACGTGTGAGCCCTGCTCTGCCGACTTGCAGAAACTCCGTAAAGATGTGGATGAGATACTCCGTATTCTGAACGCGAATAATCGCGGGAGAAGTTCGAGCCGACGACCACCGGAATCGCACTCCAGGACAATATCGACCGATAACGGTGTCTGTTTCTATCATCGAAAATATCAAGATAAAGCGAGACGCTGCTCCAAACCCTGCTTTTGGGAATCAAATTTAAACTCCAGTCAGTGAAAGTTGCGGTGGAAACCGTAACTTTCACTGACCGCCTTTTCATCAAGGATAGGACTGCAGGCAAACCATTTCTCATCGACACAGGAGCATCCATATCACTGCTTCCGGTTCCTAAAGGACGACGCAGAACCCCTTCCGATATCACTTTAGTAGCCACTAATAATTCGACAATAGCCACTTATGGTGAGATAACGAGAGAAGTGGATTTAGGTCTAAAGAAATCACTTCGGTGGACTTTTCTCCTAGCCGACGTCGGTAAGGCGATTATAGGAGTGGGCTTTTCTGGTACCAACTCACCGTCGATCTTCGTAATCGAAGCCTGATTGATCAACGGAATGGGTGCCGCACAACTGGAAATATTTCATCAGAGGAACTTCGAGTTTTTTCAGTGATTTCTACTGATCAGCGTTTCGCCAACATCCTCAACGAGTTCCCGACCATCACTAAGGTTACACCCATCCGTGGACCTTCCAGTGGAATAGTTGAGCACATCATCGAAACGAAAGGCCGACCAGTGACCGCAAAGTGCAGACGTTTACCTCCAGGAATCTATGAGGACGTCAAGAAGGAAGTCGAGAACCTAATCAAGGAAAGTATTTGCCGCCCTTCTAAAAGCCCCCGGTCAAGCCCTCTCCACGTCGTGAAGAAAAAAGATGGAAGTCTAAGACTATGCGGCGACTACCGAGCTCCGAACAAGCAAACTATCCCGGATCAGTATGGTATTCCAAATATACGCGATTTTACGATGGAATTAAGCGGAAAGAAAATCTTTTCCAAGATCGACCTCCGCCGAGCGTATTACCATATTCCGATTGCAGAGAAAGACCGCGAGAAAACTGCGATTATTACACCATTCGAACTCATCGAATACACTCACATGAATTTTGGGCTTAGAAACGCCGGCCAAGCTTCCAACGATTCGTCGACGACAAGTTCCGTGATCTTGATTTCCTCTTCAAGTTTCTCGACGATTTCCTCATCGCATCAGAAAACGAAGACCAACATGAAACCCATATTCGAGAAGTAATTCAACGTCTTGACCGCTACAGTATAGCTGTAAATGCTGCGAAATGTACCTTTGCAGTACCTGAACTGGATTTCCTTGGATACTATCTCACGAATACGGGTATAACACCTCTTAACCATAAGGTAAAAACAGTACTCGAGTATCCACCTCCGCAAAACCTACGTCAGCTCAGACAATTTCTTGGTATGGTCAACTTTTACAGACCATGCTAACCCAATGCAGCAAGCATTCAATGGTCACTCCACCAGTTCACTCACAACAAGCCGAAAAACGACAAGTTCTCAATACATTGGACAAAGGAAACTTTAAAGGCGTTTGAGGACACTAAAAGGAATTTAGCCGAGGCATCAGAACTGCTACATCCGGATATGAATGCTGAAACCACCATCGCTAGCGATGCTTCTGATACAGCAGTGGGTGCGGTTTTACAGCAAAAGAAAGGAGATACATGGTTCCCTTTCAGCTTTTTCTCTAAAGCGCTCACAAGGTCTCAGAAGAAGTATTCTGTCTACGATAGAGCTGTTGGCGATATACGAGGCTATTAAGCACTTTCGCTACCTTATCGAAGGGAAGAATTTCTCTATCATCACGGACCATCGACCGCTTATTCACGCTTTTAACCAGAAGCCTGAATCCTCAACCCCACTCCGCACTCGTTGGCTTACATATATTAGCCAATTCACGACTGAGGTTAACTACAAGCCGGGGAAGGAGAATGTGGTGGCGGACGCGCTATCTCGGGTGGAAGAAATTCACACACCAAATGATTCTATCGCCTTATCAATAGCTCAACAAAATGATCAAGCCGTAACGGAACTCGAGAACCAGAGCAACCTAAAGCTAAAACTCGTCGAAATCCCTGGAACCGATAAAACTCTCCTATGCGAAATGTCGACTGGAAAGGCAAGACCTTACCTAAGACCCAGTAGATTTCAGGAACGGAACATTCTTAAAGGTACACAACTTGAGCCACCCGGGTGTACGAACAACAAGAAAAATGGTAGCGCAGCGGTTCTTTTGGCCTAACTTAAATAAGGACGTTGCCGAATGGGCTAGGCGTTGCATAGCATGCCAAAAATCAAAGATACACCGCCATACAATCGCTCCGCCAGGAACATTTCAACCTGCTGCTCGATTCCAGCACATTCACCTCGATCTAATCGGTCCTCTCCCGCCATCTAACGGATATAGATACTGCCTCACCATGATTGATCGTCATACCAGATGGACAGAAGCTGTACCCCTACAGGACATAGCGGCAAAAACAGTTTCCGATGTATTTTACAGCCATTGGATTTGTCGATTCGGTGTGCCATCCAGAATCCACAGACCAAAGCCGCCAGTTCGAAATCCAGCTATTTCGCCAGCTCACATCACTCTTGGGAGTTGACCGTAACCGTTCAACTGCATACCATCCGAAATCAAACGGATGCGTTGAACGATGGCACAGGGCTTTGAAGTCTGCGATAACAGCTCATATGAACAGTGCGAACTGGACCAGAGTATTGCCTACAGTGCTCCTCGGTTTACGTGCATGCCTACGAGACGACTCATCCTCTAGTATAGCTGAGGCGTTGTGCGGATGCTCCATCAGACTTCCTGGTGAATTTCTTGATGAACACCCCATTAAAGATCCGCACGTTGCACTCCAAAAATTAAAGGATCAAATGGCAACGTTTCGACCAGCAGAAGCACGTAGTTCTGCAAGTAAAACATTTGTGCACGAAGAACTCCAAAATTGCTCACACGTGTTTATCAGAGAAGACTATGTTAAACGTCCCCTGGTGCCACCATACTCAGGCCCATACAAAGTTCTGGATCGACCCGACAAATACTTCCTTGCACAACTGCCTGGACGTGACTCCAATATATCCATCGGTCGTCTGAAACCAGCATTCCAACCATCTGAAGACCCACCTATAACATCACCACCATCTCAAATAAGATCCGCAACAAATAAAATTACTGAGGATCCCGATCTGATTAATCAGAAGAAGCAAAGAACCGTTCGAACCCGTTCTGGACGCATAGTCAAGCCTAACTTGAGATTTTGTGACTCCGTCATCAAGGAGGGGAATCCTGTAGCGACATCGAGCATCGATAATCGATAAATCGAGTGTAGTATGATAACAAGAAGATAACCTTCTGCTATTGTTGGGAATTGATGTTTATCTAACACCACTGTCTGTATTACTTTTTATTCCATATCTCGTGTTATTTTTGTGATAAATAAAGTGATTCAACTATCAAGAACACTTAGTGTTAAGATCCTTCACTATCCCTATAAAATCTTAACAATTTATTGTTTTGTTCAAGAGATTATTAATATTAGCAAGTTTAAAACATCTATTACTAAAATATAGGCGTATAATTAAGTGAAGTGGTAAGGAAGGAGCTTGCTGTAGTGGAAAAAGTTGGAGATCTTCTTCTTTCTCGGAACGTTGAGGAACGTCTGTCTGACGACTGGGAATGGCCCGATCCGAACTGGAAGCTTTTCGATCCGAAGCTTGTTGCGATTCAACTTATTTCCATTTTCGACGTAGACCAAATTAGCAAAGTTGAAAGTATGTTCTTTTATATTGTTATTGATGTTCAAGCTCCTCGATAATTCTGGAAGGCTACCTTGCGGTATTTTTCTAGAGAAGATGGAGTGTTCGCATCAAGAGGAGATATGGGAGATTTGTGGCCAAGCAATAGATACGATAGTGCAAAATGGGTGGAACTATAGATGGTATTATTATATTTCTTTACACATTCTTCTGCCAAGGCTCTTCTAGTGTCATCCTTGATCTTACATCGCAATCAAATAAATCAATTAAAGTTTGATTTAATCCTTTGGATGTGGGATTGTCAACGCATATGAAAACAATCTGAGACCCAACACTCTTCAAATACTTGAGGAAATCGGTTGAGTTTATGCCTGGATATTGGTCAGCCAGGAGAATTGAGACATTATTTCGTTTAAGTATGGGATCGAGTAAGTTTATGAAATCTTTGACGATTTGACCCTTTGTTGTTGAGAGGGTCGCACCGATACCTTTGAAGCTTGTATAGGTCTCTCAGACTTCTCAATTTCATATATAGCCGGGCTCGGAGAATTACACAAAAAGTTTTTGATCATATTGAAAACTTGTTCACATTCACCTGACCACTTGAATTTAACGTTTTTCTCCAATAAACGATGCAGTGGTTCCGGTTTTACAGCACTGTGTCCTCCTCTTCTTTTTTGTAGGCCAGTGTGACGGGCGAAGCAAACGGGGAATCTGACTCTTCGATGATCCCAGCTTGCAAGAGTCCTTTTATTCGGCTTTGTATTTCTTCGTCATCCGGAATAGACCATTTGTAGGGGCGAGAAGTGACAAATTCATCTCTGAGTAGTTTTATTGTGAGTGAACTTTACCTATGTCGAACTCGTCTTTAGCAAATTGTTTCAATTAGATGTCAAATATCTTGCCTGTGCTCCACTAATTAACATCAAATTTATGAAAGTTAAAATTTTCGTTTGAACCACTTCCTAGGTTCTTACAAGAGGTTGTAGTCCGCTTCTGATGAGGACTGGATATCTCAATCTGAACAAGTTTTTACAATGTTAAATTTATATTTTTATCACTACTATAGAGATCTTCTGATGTTATTACCTTGATGTTACTGGTACGCTGTAAACTTCTCAAATTCTGATCTTGTAATTATTTAAATTTCTTGATGGCATCTATACCTAGTAATGAATCATAGAAGAAATTATTTTTCTTGACTACACATGTTGTAATGTTTTGGATACAGGGTCTAATTTATTATTGGATAATTAAGTCCGCTGATAGTTTTTAGCGCCGCAATTCGTTGATTTATTAATGTTACTTTGGAGTCACTATCATAAATAGCCCTTATTTTAATAATGCCATTTATAGCAATATTTAGTTTAATCAGCGGATCTAACTTCGCTCGGCTTTCTAGTTTAAATGTTCTGAATAAAAATCGATTTCGCATAAATCGAGATCAGTTGCATTTTTTTTGGTTGATTAGAAGTTTTATTTTTGTCACGACATTGAGATATTAAATGGTAACGATCGTGAAAAGCTAGGGTTTCGCATTGAGAACATGGTTTGCTCTGATAATCATTCTTATGCTGGGGTTCACTTTTTTTTAAAGAATTTAATTCGTGCTTTTCACTAAATTTTGGACTTGATAGTTTTTCTTTCTTCTTTTTCATTTACGCATATTCTAATTTGCGAAGTTCAGAGTATATTTTATCAAGATTACAAATTTTTTCTTTATCAAGTTTCTCCTGAGCTTCATTTGGCAAACCGAAAACAATCTGGTTTATACCCATAGGCTCTACGTCAAGGCATAATTTCTCCTTCGTGAGGGCATAGTCGATAAGGGATCCGCCTAAATATTTGTAGCCGAAAGCCCTTTTCACAGGAGACCAGCCTTTATCAACAAAAATATTTATAAAAGAGCCCTTCCACATACCCCCTGAATCGTTCAGACCGATCTCCTTTAAATTATTCTCGTACCAATGTTTACCCGGACCATTAACAAGATCATACGATCTTCTAATTCTGACTGAGTGCCTATAGGTCTGAAAGGAACTGTTTTTGAAAAATGGTTACTCTCGAAAACAAATATTAGTAGATTCATCAATACATTCTCTTTGAATATCATAATCCATCTTAACAGTTACTGTTTTGTAAACATTAAAGTTTTTAATAGCATACATAGCATTTAGTATATGTATTATACACGGAATAGAATGAACTTTTCTTTCTTTACTGCCTTGAATATTATAACGACTATAACATAAAAAGACTGTTCCTCTAGAACTCATTATCCTTCTTGAGTTCAGCAATTAGTAATAAAATACTGGTTTTAACCAATATTTATTTAAATGTGTGATGTGGCCAATATCAAAGTTACGGCACATAGATATATTGCCCTACATATGTCTATCCTCAGTTCTTCATGAATGCATTGGTTTTTACAGAAAATACCAAAGAGGACACTACCAAGAAACCGGAAATAGATGAAGATGATAGTGATGAAGATCCATTTGATCTTATTCCGGGACGCAGCATCTTCGACAACTTACCCAACATTTTTGGCATCTCCCAACCCAAGAGCTGGTGGTCTGGGTAAGTTTTACTTTCATCTACTTGCCTAATATACTTATCAATCAAAATATGTATTTGTATCACCAATAAAGGTTGACATTTTGGCGATATTATTGCCACATCGTTTATGGTTTGGATAAAAAATATGTTTGTATCATATTTTGTATGGTTGTTATATAGTCCTTCAAGAAAAGTGTAGAAAGCATATTTTTCTCCAAAATGGGGGTTTGATGTACAGTCGGCTCATTTGCATGCTGTATTATTTACAACTTGTAGGTTTTATAATTAACCCCTGATAAATTGTGTGAGGACATTTTCTTTTAGCTCTATGCCAGAAGAGTTTTGGAAATAAATCTCACGCTATTAGATTAGGATGGTATTTTTTTTTGTAATGATAATGAGCAGTATTTTCATTGAACCCTTCGAAGTTAGTTTCATTTCATTGAAGAACATAAATCACTTAATTTTATTATCTTGTTAAAATCCTGTTTGATTCATGTACTGTATATAATATTTCCCTGAAAATGATTCTTTAAAGGGATATATTTTGATTCATTAATGAAAAAACTAATATCAAAGAAAACGACAACAATAATTTCAATTATGTGGAAGGAGATTTAAATATACCAAAAATTTTACATTGAACTTTTTAGGTTAAGGAGTTACCACAAACCGGAAAGACGTCGGTCATACTTGAAATGCATTTGACATGCGTCCTTGAATAGCCATCTAGAATGTTCTGGACATCTAAGGCCATAAGATCGCAACCGTGTTATATACGAACGGGATATCTACTTGATAGAACCTAACCCGATTTTGATTTTCTAAACAGACTGGAGAATATATTATTTAAAATATAAATTGAAGTTGGCCGCACGGGGGACTGTCAATGATCCAAAGCGACATTATCTGGTTAACCATTGTCGACTTTGTTTCCGCCTGGTTAAATAGGGTTATTCGACTAGTGCCGAAATCTGGAGAAATTTCTTTGACTGTTTTATTGGTTAGTAAATAGAAGTTTAGCTATAGTTTACTATACATATATGGTTAATAGTTTGTTGGAAATCAATAGACATGTTAATGAAGTGAATTTTATGTCTTGTATTTAAGATTTTTTTAAATCTGCCATTTCATGAGTGACAACTCAGGACAATTAGTCTCAATAGTGTTTCGAGAGAGATATTTAATTTTCTAAAATTCAAATTAACAGTGATCTGTGGAAAAAAATGGTATTTGTTCCGGTTGTCGCTTCGAGTTAAGTTACAAGTTTTAACTGTTTATTCATTTCATTTTTAATATTTTCCAAAAATGAAAGATATCTTGAGCTTCTTTAGTACTGAAAAGAGAAAGTAATTATGGGTGATAAGGAGTTTTTGGTAATCATTTCATAAAAAAATTCAAGTTTCGACTAACATTTCGAAGTATAGATGATATTAGTGAAAACAGTTGAATGGATAATTCTAATAATGGATTGATTTAGTGAGGGGGGTGCAGAAGCAAAATATATTTTAATGTCCCAACATTTCGACCTAAGATGTAGGCCATCTTCAGAGCGGCCAGTAGCGGGTGCCGAGTCTGACGCGTCAAACTATCAACTGTCAACTCTGCGGCTGAATCATCAGCCGAATCGTTGGCACATTAGAATAAGTTTTGCTTATTTTGTGTTATCTTTGGCTGCAGCTCCTCACCAAATCAATCCATATTAGATGACATGCGTTTGTCAAAACGTTCATCTAGATAAAATGATTGCCTAAGTTTATACATTTCCCACAGTTATATCCTATTTCCTATATTAATGCTCATAATAACGTGTATTTTGGGAAAATATCAAAAGGGAAACGAATGAAAAGTTATAACCCGAAGCGACAACCTGCGGAATACTTAGCTACTACACAGATAGGCACTGTTTAGGATACAGCTATATTCGCTTCCCCGTGAAAGTCGGAAATTTCCGTGCTGATGAAAACATGTTGCGTTGGTAATTGCGACCTAAGTTGAATGAGCGTATCTCCTGCCTGAAGGAAGGGGGTAGCTGAGGGCCAGTGCCCCCCACAGTACTTTCTAAAACGGCAGCAGCTAACAATTAAGCGGTTATTTACCTCTGCCTAGTGAAATTGTTCCATGGCCTGGTTAACGCCCATCATGTTTTTCTATGGAAATCTTGTTTTTATTATTATTAGTTTTTCTTAAAATCTAATATCATGCAATGATTTATATCTTAATTTTGTTATATGAAAGTTTTGGGGGAGGGAATCATTTATTTTTACTCTTTATTTGTTATTTTTCATTGAAAATGCTTTGCAAATACTTCGTAATTGCAGGAATGATATTCGCGCCTCGCCATTAAATACAATGGGTCTTAAGGAAGATACTTGGGAACTGAATGTGATTGTTTTGTTTTTTTGCAAGCAATCCAGACCTTGAATACGATAAACGCTTTTAACTGCGTCATTCCATCCTTTGGTCAGAGGCCCAAGGACGGAAAATCATTACTCATCCCATCAATAATCGAGTATTTCTTTAATTGGATAGTTTAATAATTTTACCTTTCTTTATTTCAAATATTATCTGTCATTTTAACGCTAGAAGCAATTGACGCGTGTACAAAATTGCAATGTGTCCGTGTTATAATGTCTTTATTATTTTTAAATATTTTATTTGAAAAGAAAAAAATATATCATATAACAATTAAATAAATTATAATTTTTTTTACCTTTTTATGTATCAAAATTTTTCAACATAAAACCAAAATATTTGTTCATGTTTTCGACCATGACATTTAACGGGATAATTATTTTGGGGTACTCTTTCGTCGGAGATTTTAATGTTATTTATTTCATTAATTAATTACTTTTCAGATTAATTGCTCTGTTTTGCAATTATTGGAGAGAATAAAATTGAGATGTTCGTTCATTAAATTCGTTTCTAGGGTCTGGCTATAATAATATTTTAGGCTTTAATTAACTTAAAAGATTAAACTAAATTTTTATCATGAATTATTTCCATGTTGGATTGCCAGTAACTGCCCTTTTAAGGCATTAACATAGAGTATAATTACAAACGTTATATTTTTTTATTCTAAAACTTACAAAAATGCAAAATAACATAATAGGTTGGTTAGCAAAACAAACTACTATGCTCAAGATCTTGGGTCACAGTCCGGCAGGTGGCCCTAGGATTTTTCAAAGGGAGTAAAAAATCGTGTTATGTCGTCCTTTGAAATGGACATAGTATGGGGTAGTCTCTCGCCCTCCCCTTACCACCCATAGGTCATGTGACATGTGTTTGAGTGGTCCCGTAAACAGTCAAATGATAACATCATCACTCATCATTTTTTGAGAGCTGATCCACAAGGGATACAAGTGACTTCTTACAAAAGTAAAGTTAAGTGCAATTATGGACAGTCAAAGCATATAAGATACTTTTTATTGCTTAATGTTCAAGGTAAATGCAGTGGAGAATTCAAAAGATATAATATATATTAAAAAAATAGATGTATCAGACGCCAAATAGTTATTGATTTTTAAAAATAACATCTTAAAAAAATAATTACTGAGAGAAAAAAATACAATATCACACAAAATAATTAACAGACAATAAATATCAACTGAGGGCAAAAAATACAATATTCCACAACTCTTTGTTGACTTAAAAAGAACAATCATTCTTCTAGAGATTTACTAAGTCTAAACTATAACCATAAGGTTGTTGAAAAGTCCTTACTTAAGCGGAAAATAGTACAATTTCACAATTGCTAGGATGGCGCAATGCTTATGGACATTCAAAACATTTTAGAGCACCCTTATTTATGTTGGATGTGTGAATAAAATGTAATATTTGGGAAATGAGGATATCTTAATGATGGTATTTCTGGAGTTTCAGTTTAAATGAATTTTATCACAGAAAGGTTAACACCTTGAGTAGGTAGTGAGAGAGAGAGGAATTATTTACCTTTATCTAATCAATATCAATGAAGTGTATATATCAAAGCATTTAGTGGCTAATTAGTTAAAATTTTGGTTGCATTTATTGCAGAATGTTTTCAAGATTTTTGTGGAGTATGTAGGGAAAAACATCATTGTTTAGATATCACTTAAATAGATATTACCATTCTTATTTTTATTTTTAATTAATTGTTTGCACAATAGACCCAATGTTTGTGTTGACCGTGAAGAAAATGAGGAAAAGTCAGACGACATTGGAAGTGATTTCATTGCCTTTGGTTCGGCCCAGTTCTCTACATGCCAAAATTCCCCATCCAGATATACGTGCAAGACTATGTAAGTATTTAATAGTTTTCATTATAGATATGAATTTAAAAAAAAGGAAAAATTATACCACTGGTATTCTTTGTAGAACTAAGAAGAATGGAAAAACTAAGACTGTTATGGTCTCATATCAGTGCTGCCATGGCTACAGGCGAACTGGTGGTAATGCAGGATGTTCCAAAGTGGAGACCAAGCCAATAGCTGACATAGCTAATGAATTAGGGGCTAGCAAGTTTGCTGATTTAGTCAAAACTACTGGTCTCGAGAAGGAACTCGAAGGAAATGTTACTATCTTTCTTCCTTCTGATCAAGCTGTTTCAGAGCATCACAATGATATAGACTCCATGGTTAGTTACCTCTTTTTTTTTTATACAATTTTTTTTTTTTAAATTGTTAAAATTAGCAGATGAAAACCATTTTCATGGGAGTGGGGTGTAATAAACTCATATTTATTTTGTTTCTGATTTATTTATTTTTTATATAAATTACATTTGTGAATGAATGCTTATAGACTATTAAGTATATAATTAAAATGAGTCTTTCCATACCGAGGGTAGAAAAACAGCATCTTAGATTTTCTTTAAATTTGGCATGTACTTATAATTATAATAGATTTTGAAAAATCCAAAATTTCACCAAGTTATCTACTCATTTTGAAAGAGCTGTCAACTTCTCATAAATGGATCCAAAAAAAGGAAGCGGCTAATTTTGGAATTGCTGTTTAAGCTCTCTTAATACAGCTAAAGATCTGATATTGGAGTCACTTTAGAGAATATTTCATATCAAAAAGTGTAAAATTTATTTACGATGTTAATGACTTCATTATTACAAAAAGATTAAATTGATTGAGGAGTATTCCACCAAAAGCTGTAGTATACATTTTTCTATTTTTAATTGTTTTTGACACTTTAAACTTCTGAACTCTGAATGAGAACCTTTTCTTTCAAAATTTCTATTATTCAAAAGTAATGTTTTGCCCATATATCCCTTTATAATTCTCTTAAAATAATAATAAGTTGCATAATGGTTAAGCAAGGTTTGTTTTTTCATTTGATCTCAAACCAAGGAATAGCAATTATTCGTTAGATGTGGCTGTTCTTTGTAGAAAAAACAAAACATATTTAATTAATTGTTCACACTTTTGGACCTAACAATACAATTTTCATCAAATACAGTTTATTTTATAATCAACTGTCATTTTTTTTTCTATTGTTGAAGTTTTGTATTCATAATGGTTATATTCACTTATATTATTATTTTTTCATTTAAAAATTTTCATTGTGTTCATTATGTTTGGTTTCAGAACCAAATATTGACAAATGAAGTACAAGTTAGTAATTCACCAATTCGTGATGAAAAAGCTCTTGTCCGTGCCCATGTAGTTGATGGTGTGTATGAAGTTTCAGACATGTTTGATGAAATGGTAAGTAGTAAAACTATACTATTTTATGTGTCCACAATTGAAGTGGACCACATAATAAAACAATAATCTTACACATTAATATATTGTGTATATAGTTGCCCTTGGGATTAAATCGGGTGAATGATGATCAGATGGAGGTCAGAATGGAATGTTATTATAATATTTATTTTATTTTGCCTACAGCTGGGCATATATAATTGGTTTTCATTATGCCTAATAAGTTAAGAAGTAAGAAATAACATGTAACACAATACCTAATAATAAATAATAAAAGGCTGAATGAACACAAAGGCTCAATGCCAATAACATTGATTAGTGTTTAAAATGTTTTTCCACGGATTACCCCCTATTTACTGTAAGATCATACTTCCCACCTAGGTCTTGGTCAACCCCTCTGATGTTTTTCAATCATCATTCAATCAGTCATTAACTCATTCTTCAATATTGGATCATATGTTTGTCTCTTTTTTATTATGAAAGGCTAAGTCAGTTTATTAAAATGTCTGTTGTTAAATGATGAACAATTAAGGTGTGTTCCATTATAATAATATGACCTACCATGATATTATACCATTACTCAATTGTATGGTGTATTATAGTCATATTAAAATGTCGGTGAGTGATTAAAATCTTTACTCCAGATAGTTCAAGCTGTGATCATTTAAAATTCTTTTTGTGAATAAACAGAAACAATAAGGCATTGAATATATATATATACTTAAAGTTGAGAAATTAGGGAAATATTCAGCTAATCTATAATCTTAATTTTGTTTCCATGCGATTGTTGAAAACAACTATTTATACCACATTGTTTCAAAAGTCCTTTTCAATGATTCATAACCCTTAATTCCAATTATCATAATTAATTCTATAAGAATCTTTTTGTTCCTATTTATGTCAATGTTTACTTTGACTAATCCTTTAATTTCTTGTGACTTGAATTAGCCTTATGGGGTCATTAAAATTTGTCAACCTGAGTTTATATGACAGTTGATAGTTTGATGCGTCACCTCAAACTCGGCCCTGCTACTGCCCTGAAGATGGCCTACATCTTAGGCCGAAACATTGGCACAATAAAATAAGTTTTGCTTATTTTATGTTATCTTTGACTTTACCCTCTGACCAATTTAATCCATTATTAGAATTATCCAGTCAACTATTTTCTACTTAAATATACTTATGCACAAGTGCTTTTGTAACAACCTGGTAATATTAAGTAGTCTTCTTGTGATAAATATATATTGAGTTGTATGGAAAATATTGCAGGATTTTATGTTTTCTTTAAAATACTCCTCCAAATAGTTAACTGTTTATTTAAATGGAAAATAGTGGACTCGATCATTCTAAGAGTGTTGTAAAATGGTCAGGGGGTACAGTCAATGATTACACAAAATATGTCGTTCTTATTTTTTGTAATCATTTTCAAACTGTCATATGTGTAATCAAACTGTTTATGTTTATTTGTTTTTTATAAATGTAAAAACTTATTAATCCTCTTACAAACAAAACGTTTGTTTACCACTGTAACATTTTGTTTCTTGGAAATAGAGATGGGTTGATACTGGATTTTCCTGTATCTGATACAAGTGATACTGATCCTTGTCTGTATCTGATACTTTTACTTGATACTTTTGTATCAATTGATACTTTTACTAGTCATGGGTAGATACTGGATTTTCCTGTATCTGAATACAAGTGATACTGATACTTTTCTGTATCTGATACTTTTACTTGATACTTTTGTAGTTGAATACAGATATCCCGACTCTTACTCTTCTAATATGCTACACAGAAGCCTTTCTTGGGGCATCAGTTTTTTTTATCATTTTTAAAGGGAAAAGAGTTATTCGCCGAAATAGTAACATGCACAAGGCATCAATGATTAAAATCATATTTTTCATTGGTTAATTATTTTTTGAAAGCTATGGAATTGGACAATAAAAAATAGATTTTAACCCTACCTCAAACTTTTGGTATTCACGTTTCAAGACATGTAGAATTTGGGTTGTAATACAAAATTTGTCTATCTGCCGCCGCACGCTATTTCAAACCTGATTTCAATCATTTATGTCAATTGCCTTTACTTTATGGTATAGATATATCCATTAATTAACCCATATTTGCCCGGACATAGGTCGAGGTTTTTTTTGAGAAAGTTGCTTGTAAAAAATCATATATTAGGAGGCGATGTCGGAAAATGTTATTTCAACCACCCTTTACTGTTAGCTAATTTCATAGTTTATTTTTGTTTCTATATATGTGATAAGCGACTAATTACAGATTATATTGATAATAAGTGAAAACTTGTTCACTAATATTTTTACTTATTTGTTTATTAATACTAATGGGAGATGCAGCGAAATTGGTCTTTCGCCGGTAATCAAATCTGGAGAGCTTAAATCAGTGGTCGACTTTTGCTCATTATTTATTTATTTATTATTAAAAGGACCGTGATTAATTGTAGATAATAATTTTTTTGAATCCGTGAGATAATGTAATTTTTTTGCCAAAATGAGCCTGGTTTGTTTTGGCGGTTCCCCATCATGAGTACCGGATTTCCCAGGTTGGAAATTTCAAGTATCTGTCTATTGGGTATTTCCAAATTTTGTTTCCATTTTACTCTCAGTTTGAAGGTACCGTTCGCCTTAAATGTATCATAACTAATAGCGAAAGAGTCTTCGTTTGTTACAGTTGTTTTTGTAGAGTTTACGTTTTCGTTTATCGCTTTTTATCAATTATTTTTATTATGGATAAAAAAAATCGTTTATCTGGAATTTTTTTTACATTAACGAACGTAAATATAACATGCAATTTATGTAAGACCACATATTCTAACAAGGCAACGACTTCTAATTTGAAAAAGCATTTGGAATGCAAACATCCGACGGTATCTTTGGATAGGTTTACCAGATCTCATCAATATAAATCTTCTTCTATATCCTCAAAGTCAACTGAATCAGCCACCACGTCTACAACCACTTCACTCACACCAATTTCTACATCACTAGTTTCGCCTTCAACCTCTACAGAATCTACATCGAGTATTTTAAATGTTGAGTCGTCAGTGCCTTCGGATCATCCTGTCACAGCAAGTTCTCATCAACAATCTTTAAGTTCCTATTTGAAACGCAAACTTAGGTAAAAAAAAGTGTATAGATGGCGGACTTTTATATATATTTATTAAAGACTTTCAACCATTTAGTGTTGTCAAGGACAGGACGAAGGGTTTCGACTTTTTTGTTCTGTTTTTGAACCCCAACTATGTGTTGCCAACGCGCAAAACAATATCCCGTACGTTAGTACCTGCAATGTACGAACAGGCAATCACCAAATTAAAAAATATTTATTCAAGTGAAGATATTTTGTCAGTGACTCTCACAACTGATTGCTGGACTTCTGCCAATGTTGAGAATTTTATGGCAGTAACATCTCACTACATCAATGAAAATTTTGAGCTGACATTTAATGTCCATGAATGTTTTTCTTTTCCTGAAAACCATACTAGTGACAACTTGACAACCGAGTTAGACCGAGTGTCGCATGAATGGAATATTCAAAATAAAATTTTATTATGCATTACAGACAATGCAGCCAACATAACTAAAGCTGTGAGAGATTTGCTTAAGTGGAAACATTTCGGATGCATGGGCCACACCATAAATTGAATTGTAAAGGACGCTTTGGGAAATGACCAATCCAATTTGGCAGCAATTGTTTTAAAGGTCAAAGCAATTGTTGACCATTTTGAACTCAGCACTAGCTCAACAAAAAAGTTTTTAGACGTTCAAAAACAAAACGGACTTGAGCCGAAAAAATTGATTAAAGATTTGGCTGCGAGGTAGAACTCTACCTAAGACATGCTTTTGTGGTTTACTTTGCTGGAAACGTCCATAAGAACCACTCTTGCTCTTCTTGACAAAGAGATTATAACGTGAACGCCGTATGATTGGATTATTGCGTCCCAATTGACCACTGAGCTACAACCCATGAAAGAAATCACCGAACATATTAGTGGGGAAAATTATGTAACGGCATCATCGGTAATTATTCTTATTCAAGAGGTTACAGATTTATACAAAAAAATATTGAATGAAAATCCAAATTTCCATAGATCCATTGCAATTCTAATTCAAAATTTAATCCAAGGCCTTGGAAATCGCCTAGGAAACCTGCATGAGAGCAACACTCTAATTACAGCCACCTTTCTGGATCAAGGTTTAAAAATATTGCCTTTCCATCAGAAGAGATAGCCGATGCAGCAAAAAAAAAAAAACATTATAAATTTAATGGCTAGCCAAATATCTCTTGAAACCGGAGATGTCGGTTTAAATATTCCTGCTGATAGTACTGCATTACCATCAACAAATCAACAGCCCAAACTTTCTGTCTTTGACACATACAGAAAAATCGCTGGGAGTCACAGGCCTACTGGAACGTCAAAGTCACGGGCTATAACAGAAGTCCAGTGGTATTTAGATGAGCCTCTTCCGGAAGAAAACAGTGACCCATTGAAATGGTGGATGCAAAATGCGTACAATTTTCCATATTTATCAAAGGTACTTTGTAGAAAATTGTGTACAGTGATAACATCAGTGCCTTGTGAAAGAGTTTTCTAAAGTGGGAGAAATTTTAAATGAAAGGAGAACACACTTGACGTCTGAAAAAGTATAAAAAATGTTTTTTTTGAAATATAATATCTAATTTGATAATCTAGGAAAAGTAATTAGCTCATTCCCATTTAAGCCCTGAAGAAGTCAGCAGCATGGCTAGCGAAACGTTGGCGAAAAATTTATCAACCTGTCTAAACCAGAAAAAACCAACAAAGTCTTTTGTAATAAGCATTTTGTTAGGTTCACTTTTGTTTATCTTATTTTAAATCTAACTTTTTACCAATTTATATTTGAAAAGTATTTCATATCGACATACTAAGTTTTTACTGTTATAGTGAGATAATAAAATTTGATAATGAAATGAACTTTTTGTCTGCCTCAATTAACTCTTCAAAATCATCAACTTCCATCTTTCAACCCGGACAAACAACTTTTATGTCTTAAAAATTTCACCCACTGACATTATTTCCTCCGTCCTGAAATTCCACTCCAGTTCTACAGACTTTGATGAGATCCCCATCAAATAGCTCAAATTATGCCTTGTCGATATCCTGCCTGTCCTACTCTTCATGTATAATTTTTCACTACTAAATGCAGTATTATCTACTTCTTGGAAAAAAGCCTTAGTCCATCCTATAAACAATACCTCTAACCCGGTATCCCCCAAAGACTACCACCCAATCTCCTTTCTCTCCGTCCTCTCGAAAGAATAGTCCAGTCTCAAATATCAAATTTATTGAACAGTCCAAACTTCTTGATCCACTTCAATCAGGTTTTTATCTCGGCTTCTCCACACAATCTGCCCTTACCAAAATCACCAGTGAGATACATACAGCTATGGACAACAGAAAATTAACTGTTCTAATCCTATTTGACTTTTCTAACGCTTTTGATTTCTTGGACCATTCTATCTTTTTTATGTGGAAATCTAGGAGGTGACAAATATGTCCAGGATGTAGAGAAATTTTTTTAGGGATGCAGGCCAATAGGTGGAGTTATTTTGGGCAAGGATAGAGTAACTCTTAGTGAAGAAAGGATTTCCTGACAGAAGAAAGGATGTTTCCGTGGGAGTTGGATGATTGGCAACCCCACATTGGTGTTTAGCGTTGTAGTCTGGTCCAGCAATGAATGTAGGATGGGACAGGATTTGGATGATGTGGCTGCAAATTGACTCTTAAGGGTTGAGGATGGGGAGGTCTTTGCTTTGACGTGGAGGTTGGCCTTTAGGATTGATTGTCTGAGGCTTGGATTGAGGATCTCGGGGCTTGGGTTGGGAGGTTTGGGGTTTGATAAAGGAAGTCTGGGGCTTGAGTTGGAGGTTTGAGGCGCCTGACTTCGAATCTACTGCTGGTTCATTGAGGTTGTTGAGGTTCTGTTTTCCGGAACTTGAACTATGGTGGAAGGCTGCTGTCTAAAGTTTGTTGTTTTCGGCAATTCTTGAAAAATAGCGGAGTTGTTGACTTCAGGTGACTTCAGGTGACTTCAGGTTCTCTAAGCTTCTACCTTATGAGATGTATAAGCTTGTAATTTATGAGATCTCTGCAGCATGAAGCTTTTATACACTGAGCATCCTTTATAGAGGGATGGTCTTTACCACAAAGAGCACATTTTGCAGGCTCATCATGCGAATTCTGTTATGTTTCAGTTGAATGTGAGCCAGCACACTAATGCATCTGGCTTGATGGTGGCAATAGGTCTTAGTGTTACCTAAGTTTTGACACCTAGAACACTGAACAATTATGTTTTTTTTGCGTTGGTTCCTCGAATTTGACTGTCGAATTTGACTCGATCTTGACTGTCCAAGTCTTGTGACTTGAAATATTTCATGATTATTTCTGGCTGGCTCCAATTCTGGGAAAAACCGCGTGCTGTTGGCAACTAACTTAACAGTTAAACAAATAAATACATAGCTGGCTGTACGGATGGAAATATCCAATGCCATAAATAAATTAAAAAAAATTCCATGAAGAATAACGGCAGAGGATATTTTTCAGTGGGATGTAATACTGAAGAAATGTTTCTGACATTGTGGCCTATCTCTTCAAAACTCTTTTAATGGCTGACGTAGGCGTAGTCAAGTGAACCCTCTTAGAACCAATCTATGTCATTTGTCTTGCTTCAGTTGATAGCAGTGAAAGTCAGTTTTTAATTGTGTGGTGGTTAATCATTTTTTTGTATGATTCCTTATTTAACGTGTTTATTTTTATGTCTTTTGCTCTTGAGTAACATTGAAAGTTTAGCTGGCCGATCAACTCCGCTGTTTCATTACCAAAGCTATATAAATCACTGATGTTAGAGATGAATAAAGGCAGTGGCTGAGGATCATTAAATTCTGGACACTCTAAATTCTCGTTACGAGCGTTAACTGTTGGGCCAGAGTTGCTGCTGGTTGAGGCCACAGGTTGTTTGTTGACTGCAGTAGATTTACGGTGGGTTTTAGAAGGCTCTGTTGTTAAATTGTTCTCTGTGGCTGGTTTTTTTGAACTTGCCGATTTGTTTGTTTTTATTTGATGAGTTGTCCACTGAGCCAGGGGCAGATTTTCTTTGACGTTTCTGGAGTGTCCGTCATTTTAAATACTGTGATTCTGTCTCACTTATTTCTGAAAACTTCAGAAATTCAGAGTCTCTTCCTCTGACACTTCACTGTACGAATTGTCCACATTCATGTTCAATATTGATATTTAATAAAACAAAAAAAACAATAATAAATAAAATAAAGTTGAAATTGTTTTTGTTTTTTAATCTAAAATCTTAATCTTAAACTATTATTAAAAATATTCATGTTACCCAAAATAAGCATATTTAAAATTAAATTAAATTGTGAAGAGAAAAAAAAAGTTCATGTAATTGGGATTCGAATGAAGCCCGAAGGAGGCAGGTAGTCAAGCCTTGACCTTGATCTTGGTAACTAAATACTATAAGTCCTATCTTATACTGTAATAGGATTATTTGCTGGCCACGTTGCTGCCTATAGCAGCCGATCACTAATTTATTCACTGTCACTAGACCTCACTGATCTTGATTAAAAGATGTGTAATAGATTGTTCACTGTTTTCTGGCACATTTTGATGATTTAATATTAACAAATATAATGATAACAATGTCTTGAACACAGAGTAATGAGATCACTTCACTTGCGGCCATGACACTTGTTACTTTTTCAAAATTAAAACTAAATTCAATTATAATCTTTATTAAATCAATTGACCTTGTAAGAAAATCAAATCAGATATAATAAAGATAAATGTATAGATGATAGAAAGTATATATAAGTCGTCTGGGGGTTCAGTCACTTAATACGAAATTTTATTTTATTGTCAGCCAATGTTTTGGCCCAAGTTTTGTTATGCCATCATCAGGATATTAAGGCTAAGTCCCAACTCATATGCTAGTTTCCACATGATTCTATTTCAAACATTCTGCAATATAGTTTTACATCCTATTAATTTTTTTTATTTATTATTATTGCCAGGTTCTACGTACAAGAGATAATTCAACTCTACGTGTCAACTTTCTTCCGAATCGACCCATTACTGTCAATTGTATTAGAATGAATGCTACCGACAGACTAACAGAAAATGGTGTTGTCCACCTTGTTGACACACTGATCACACCAGTTAAGGGTACCATTGCTGATCGCCTTTCAGAACCTAAATTTTCCAAGTTTAAGGAACGTAAGTAATATCTATTTCAAAACTGTATTTTAAGAACTGTAATATCAATTTATGTAAATGAATTTTTTAATTTAGTTCTTGAACTAAGTGATTTATGGGACATCATGTCAGGAGATAAAGCCCTTACAGTTTTTGCTCTGGAGAATGAAGCTGTCGAAAAAATAGGAAACAAATATAAAATGTGCATGAAAAGTAAGTATGAAAATAAATTCACTTGTTTTTTAAAACAAAATTTATTTTTGAACTACTGATTTTAATCATTGCCCAATTTTAGATGTCCTTGCACATCATATTCTGCCGCACAGTCTTTGCTCCCTTGCTGCTGATTCCAGCAACTTAGCAACTCTTGACATTACAAAAAGCTGGCTGCCCTTTACTAAAAAGGATGAAGTCATAATCATCGGCAATAAGACCAAGTTAATAGAGACTGACTTTGTTACAACCAATGGTATTGTACACACTGCTGATTCTTTTGTTGTGCCATCTTCTGGTAAGTGACTATGTAACAATTGTTATTTAATGTAACTATTTTTTTTTTTAATTATAGCAACATATAAGCCATTAACTATTTTTTAAATTATAGCTCGGTCAATCTCGGAACTTCTTGAGCAATCTAACCATAAGGAATGGCTATCAGTTGTACAAAAGTCAGGCCTTTTGGATAGTTTAGAAACAACTGAAAATGTGACCATGTTTGTTCCAACAAATGAAGCTGTCAAGGAAGCTATTGGCAGTGACATGAGCCAAGATGAACTGGAAAAATTGGTGAGATTCCATATTGCTAAAGATCAAGAGGGCCATAGTATCAGCACATGGCTTGAAGGACAAAATCTCACTGTTTCAGCTGAGAAAAATGTGAGTTTAAATTTTTAAAAAACAAATTAAAGGCTGTTGTAATAAATTAAAATAAAATATAATAATTTTCTGAGTGTTATATTTAGGTAATATTGATCACTGTTTTACTATTCACTGGTACCACTTTGAATGTATATTATTATTTTAATACAAAATACGACAATAATGTATAAAGTAAAATAATGGTAGGAAAGACAGAATAGAATAAGCATAAAGATAAAACCATAAAATACAAGATTTATAAAGATGAACAGACTGAATAAAAACCAGAATACTGTGGTGAAACAAGTGATTAATTTGAGGAAAGAATTTCTAGCATAGTGACTCTTGTGAAACAGGAAAGAGTGCAATGGAGAGGAGTATGGATAGAAGAGAGAAAGGTGTGACATTCTGAAAGAATGGAAGAAGAAGGGAGTGATATAAAAAAACAATAAAAACAGAATAATTGTAAAACTTACTGATTAAATTTCTAACCCATGATTAATTCTCTAGTTACTCTCACTGTGATATTTAAATTTTGTTTTCATATAGAGATCATTCCTCTTCTTCAAGAAAAATCATCATATTAATTACTGTCTGTTTTTATAAAATAATTTGCAAAGTTTTTCTATCCGTAACTATGATATTTCTGAGTTTTATCTTTTAAACTAAATGGTTTAGAATAATGTTTAATCAGCCCGTGTTCCAGCAAGAGTGGGGCCAGTTTGTAATATGTGTTTTTGAGATTTTAGTTTAAGCTGTTGTATTGGGTCGTTTCATATCATATGAAATGTCCCTTTTCAAAGGAATGGTTATTTGGTAAAACAACTTTATGAACTCAAAATATTTATCCTTATTTTCCCGATGTGTTATCAGATTTTCAATCCCAGAAATGAACAATTCTGGTTTTCGTTATGAAATAATGTCTGAAGATGCGTTTTTGACTTAAGAATCATTTTCAAAAATTTTACCCTCAAGGAAGTCTAAATTTCTGAACAGATAGAAATCTGTTAGAGATAAGTATAACGAATAAGATGGGTGTGGGAGGACTTTGTAACCCAGATTTTCTGTTGTGAAAAAATAGAGCTAGAGATGTCGTGTAATAGTATAGGTCCCTTTTGATTAGCCAATGCAGGTTGTTTTTTTTATAAGTTTTTATTGCATTATGTCCATATCCTCATAGTATGATGTTCTTTGGTAAAAAGGAGAAATGAATTATTCCTGCCATTCACCATCACTCATAAAAAAATATTTTTTTGGTTGGCGAATTTCTCAAATCAATGATAAATGGTACGTTCGTTACAACACCCTTCCCTGAACATGGTGGTAATGTTTCATGCAGCTTTTTTTTTTTTTAGTTTAAACTTGGGATAGAGTGTTAAATTCATAAAAAGGTTAAAATTCCATCCAAGTTTGGATTCTTAAAAAAACATTACACAAAAATCTCGTGTTTCCATGGTCATATTTGATGGCATACTAAAAAAATGTCCGTTTAATTGTTGTGATTGTATATATTATCAAAAAGGGGGGATTAATAACAGTTTATTACAATCTGTAAACTTAAACATAGTAAATAACAGAAGTCCACTAATTTCACTTTGAATTTTAGAAATACTAAAAAAGGACATTCCATATGAAACAACCCAATATATACTTATTATCTTTTATGAAACGCTATTGTGTGCTTCAAATATTGAGGTAATAATCCAGAAAAAAATCTGTAGGTTTTGAACTGCACCTATCCTCGAATAATCGTATCTCCCAGATCACACAAAAATCTTTAAGTGCTTAAAAATTTCTTAAGATTTTTTAGTTCCAATCCATTCCTTCTTTCAAACAACAATATCTCCTTTATGTCTTTCTTTTCCAAGTTCTTAGAACTAAAAAATAACTTCTTTACATCCTTACCCTACATTCTTCGATTCATTTTTAACATAAGGTCTCATCCCATCCATTGCTATATTAAATCCTTCACCAGTTAAGCTACTTTGTGGAATCCTTATGATATTAACTTTGTCCTTTGCTTTGTGTTTTATTTTTTGGTGTCATTGTTTCAGATAATCTTTTTAATTGAGTGGAATAAAAATATAAGGTTATTCTTAAACAAAAGACAGATAATTAACCTTGTCCTTTATCTGTGGTTTTTACTTCTTCAAAAATCCTTAATCTCTGAAAATAAATGACAACATTAATAGAGAGGAATAAAAATATAATGTTATATTTAGGCAGGAGCCTCACAGCCATTTGGTAAAGAGGAACAAATTGTTATGATCAATCATTTTTTTTTCAGCTTTTTCCTAGCCTCCTAGGCATGGGAAGGTTCATGTCCGTTCAGTGCACTCCAATAACAAAAATTGGAGGACGAGTTTGTAATGGTGTTCTCCATGAAATTGGATCGGTTATGAAGCCAACAACTCAGACTCTTTGGGAGTTGATTCAATCTAATGAACAACTGGGAACACTAAGAAAAGTTTTAGAGGTAAGCTATTTCTTGAAAAATCTAAAGATTTTCTAGTTTTATTGAAGGATTTGTTTTTTCTTATCAAGGATTTGCAAATTTCATAACTAAAATAAAAATAAAATTTTCTGTTATAAATTAGTTGAATAAACTCAAGTATATTAAAATTAAAGGAAAAAGTTGTTTTAGTATAGTTTTAAAACCATGATCATGGATCTAGATTCTTTAGTTAAAAAATAAATGTTTTATAAATTATAATTTTAGGGTACTAAGATTGAATCAGAAATGAAGAATGGTGTTTTTGAAGATGCTATTACATTTCTTGCTCCTGTCGACAGTGCCTTTGAAGATATTGGATCGGAAACATTGGAGGTGCTTTTAAATGACAAAAATCTTGCTGATGAAGTAATTCGGTCACATATTCTTAAAGGTGATTTAAGTCTGATAAATTAAACTTTATTTTTAATATGCTTTAGCCCCACATAGCCATTGATACCACAGAAATATATTATTTTTATTTTCAAATGTTCTTTCAAGTTTTAAGGTTTGATTGTAATATTATTTCCTTGAATAGCTTATGTTAGTGTCTATAAATGCATAAACAATATAATGAAATACTTCCATGGAAACAAAATTGCTAACATTTGAGCCACACTAGAATCAAGTGATAAAAATATAGATAATAATAATAATAAAACCTGGGACAAATAAATAGAAATAGAATAATAATAAATAGAAATAGAATAATAATACAAAAATAAAATATGGATCATAATGTCTAAGAGTAGAATAAAATTACAATTTAATTAATAAATGAAAGTGAATTATGGGTTAGCTCCCAAAAACAAATTAATAGAAAGAAACGTAATTTAAATATAATAATAAAGAAAGAAACAATTAATATTTACATATATACTAATTTTATGGGGAAAAAATGAAAAATAATTATAATAGCTTATTCTAAAAAGATGTAACTGGATGTTTGAACGGCGAAATTAGAAGAAAAAGATGTACATTCAAAAGAAAGTAGCCTTCCAACCAAAAAAAAAAACGTCTATAATAAAAATTTCTCTCATAGAATTCAAAAATAAGTATTATGATATGATAAGGAGATTGGAAAAGTATGGTGGTCAGCAGGATTGAATAACTTGATAACAAAAAGCAGCTAGGATGTATTTATGGTGTTAGGAAGGTTAAAGCCACTTCGACCCTTCATATAATCAAGTGACAGGGGCCACTCTTGTGATCCTGAAGTTGAAAAATATACAACAATTGACAAAACATTTTAGTTCTGCATTGATATCTCCAGAGACACCTCCGTACTCTATATGTATTATGTATTATAAAAATACATTACATTACGTTACCAAGAATATAATAATATATGTAGAGTAATAGAAAAGTAAACGAAATAGTGAAAGAATTATATGAATAAAAATTATCACAGAATAAATTTACAGAAAGGTCATAATGCAAACAAAATACAAAGAGAAAAAAAGAAGGTAAACAGAAAGTTACAAAATGAAAAAAGTATAAACATAACAAGGTGAGATATAAAAGTATGGAAAATCTTGTTTAATACAGATAAAATATATAATGTATGATAATAGACTCCTAGAGAGTTAACATATGATGTTTGTAAATATGTATGTAAACTGAAAGAAATTTGTAAAAATATGATGCCAAAGAATAAATAATGGAAGAAATATGTAGAAAGCAAAGATAAGAAATATCGTGAATGAAAAGTAGAAAAGTAAAATATAAATATAAAATTGAAAATATAAGTATGGGAAGTTATACAGTATACAATTAGAATGAAGTTGCATTAATATAAAATATGATGTAAATATAGAAGAAACTTATACTTATACTAGAAAATAGGAATACAAAGTCAGTTAGAGAATGGAGATAAAATGCAAAAATTATGATGCTAAATAATAATGAACTCTATGATATTAACATATGATGGATGCCAAAGTGATGATGTGAGAAATAGGTGTGAAGAATAGAGATGGAGAAGGATGAAGAGAAGATATAAATATTCAAAAGTGTACGAACCAAATAGGAGCTGCTGCTCGGGAATCGTGTAACAGACAACTAAAATATGTTACAAAGTAAGACAGAAGTGCTAACCGCGATCTCTGATGTCCAAAAAAATAACTAAGAAAGAGAGTACAGGAGAATGCATAATAAAGTCAATATTGTGACACGTAAATAATGTAAAAAATTAAAGAAATAAGGAAGAAAGAAAACCAAGAGAATTAGTAATTAAATGAAATTAATAATTAATTATGATATATAGATAATATGATAATAGAAAATAGGAGATCAATGTGTTATAGGAGAGAGAATATATAGACATGTAACAGAATGAAAGTGGGAAGCAGTAACTAAGTAAAAGAATTTAAGGTTTTTTGAGTAAATTAAAAATTTGGGAGTAGGTTAAGGATAGGTGATGGGAGTCGGTCTTGAGATTAATAGTGGAGGAATCTAAATTGATGTGGATGGTTTCCGAGAGGATGCGTTTGTTATGAATGTTTTTGTTATGTTTATATACTATACGTTATAATATATTATACGTTTATTGTTATATTTATTATGAATTATTTATTATTATTATGAAGATGACCTACAAAGTAGGTCGAAACGTCAGCACACTTAATAAATAAGTATTCACTTGTTTGGTGTTTCATGAAGAAGAGGTCTTCTATGTCAAAGGTTTTGGAAAAATCTATAAGGATTAGAATTGTTAGTTTTTGTTGTTCAATGGTGGTTTGGAGGTCATAGGTTATTTTGAGGAGAGTGGACTGAGTTAAATAGTTTGGTGAAGGTTAATGCTGAAACTTTTTTACTAGGCGTTCTAATGGTTTTGAAAGGTTAGAGAGAAGAGAAATGGGAACAAAGCCACATTCCGTGGAAGGATTTTAAATTTTATTTTACCATCACACTGAACGGTTTTCCAAGGAGTAAGGAATATAGAGTTTTGTTAGGAAAAATTGTTGATATAATACATAACAGACATACTGACTGGGAAACTGCATTTTACTTGGAATGTTGTCCGGGACCATAGCCATTGGTGTGGGATTTCAGGATGGAATTTAATAATTTATTAATCCAATCTACTATTTTTATATTACATCCCAATCAATTTTTTATATTACATCCCATACTTATATTTTCAATTTTTTTTACCTTTCTAACGGTCATTCTACGAGATACCTATTCATTTCTTTCTACATATTCTTGTATTATTATGTTTCATACATTTTACTTATGTAACCTCTATAAGTCCATTATCACACATTTTATATCTTTAATTTACTACTTTTTTCTAAATTCCTTCATGTTCCAGCCTTTTTTTATATGTTAATCTTCTCATTTTGTATCTTTCAGTTTACCTCCTCATTTTTATTTCCCTTTATATTATTTTTACTTTTTTATCCTTTCTTTACATTTAGTTTCTGTATTTTGTTTTATATTTGTTATCTTTAATTATTATATCTGTCACTATTTTAATTTCTGTTCATTATCTTTAATTTTATTATATCTGTCAATATTTTAATTTTATTATATTCTCTCACTATTTTAATATTCGTTATCTTTAATTTTCATATCTGTCACTATTTAAATTCTCTACTTTACATGTCACCATATTCTTGTTACTGTAACGTTTTTATATATATTTTTTGTTCTGTTTGTTTCTCTCTCATAGCCCTGAAGATGGCCTACATTGTAGGTCGAAACATCGACACTAACTAAATATAAGTCAAGTACTTATTTGGTGTATTTTTTTTTAATGCACCCCCCAACTATCTCCGTTCTTCGTTTTTTTTAAATGTTTTTAATAATAAAAAACAGTATATAAAGTTATAACATGAAATTAAGTATGTTCCACTGAGATCTGTTGGTGTGGGGATAAGGTGGGTTTGGATGACTGAGGAAGTAGTGGACCCAAATGACTTGGCCTCTTATCTGCTGAAACTCATATCTGACTTTCCAGTTGTCTGATGTTCTTGTAGCACCATTAAGCATTCAATATTTCTGGAACTTGAGGCAACCAAAACAATAAGTTCACAATAAAAAATTCTCTGAAATCCTCTCCTATTTCTTTAGTAGACTTTGATTTAAATTATGTAGAAGAACACCTAGAATCTCAAGTTAATGTGATACATTGATGCTTGAGAGATGAAAAGAGAGATCATTTAGAACTTGACAATCTGGATTATATTAAAAAGTAACTGAGTTTTTAAAATTTACCTTTTGTTTTGTTATAAATATACTATAGGTATTTATATATTTAGGAGGGGGGAAGACAATTTCTATGTGTAAAGTACATATTTTTAGTTTTTCATTAGGACTATTATTTAGCTATACTTACCTATCTCAAGTGAGTGATATCTGACATTTCACAACAAATTATTTTGCAACAAGAGTTTTTATTGGTCTTAACCAATTATCTACCAGCATAATCTATATATATATATATATATATATATATATATATATATATATATATATATATATATATATATATATATAGGGGGAAGACAATTTCTATGTGTAGAGTACATATTTTTAGTTTTTCATTAGGACTATTATTTAGCTATACTTACCTATCTCAAGTGAGTGATATCTGACATTTCACAACAAATTATTTTGCAACAAGAGTTTTTATTGGTCTTAACCAATTATCTACCAGCATAATCTATATATATATATATATATATATATATATATATATATATATATATATATATATATATAAAGGTCTATCAACTACGCCACTGTGGACATTTAAACAGAATGGATGACGACAGGCTGTCAAAACAGATCTTCGAGTATCTCTGGGAAAAGGAATTAACTACAAGCCGGAATTACACTATATAAAAAAAATTACATGGTGAAAAGGTGAGAGAATATTGGAGGAAAAGAAAGTAACAAATGAGAAGAAATTGAAATTGACACATGGTCCTTAGTTGGCCAAAATAAATAAAAAGGTCTATCCTTTCTTTTATATCTTTTTTACACTTTGAAGCCTTAATGAGTTTTTTTTTATTTCTAATTTTCTTAAATTGTTTGGAGAGAATTAATCAAGGTATAAAAACTTAACATGTCCTCAAAATGTGGAAAATTTGGTCCCAATATTAAATTTAAATTGTTTGTAATATTTAAAACATGTAAAGTTGTTTATTAATGAATATTGTTTTAGAGCCCATATGCTGTAGTAACATTGCTACATCCTCTTGGCCGTTCCTACCTGTCTCTCAAAGTCTTTCTGGTCGTGTGACTGAAGTTTACAGAAAAGGGAATGTAGCTGTATTTGGTCAAGTTCCTACTGTTAGTTGTGACCATGTTGTCCATAGGGGTGTTGTGCACCTTGTGGATGGGGTAAGTTATAATGTGAACTTTTATTTTTATAAATTGTCAATGTTCTTTAATATGAGATAAATATTGACTAACTTATTATGTTACTAATATAATAATTTTTAATATTTAATAATTGTTATGATAAATCATTCATTTTAAATATTTAAAAAAAATATTATTTGTTAAAATTATATTAATATGTAATGTCTTAATTTGTTAGCATAAGAATACTTTCTAATATTCATCAAACTTTTTTACACACTTATAAATAATATTTTTTTTTTTTAGATTAAGCTTACAAGCCCTAAGCCGAGGGACAGAGAACTAATCCTCAGGAAGCCAAATTCAGAAATCATCTTGGCTGGGATCTAAATGAATATTATGTATACATGCATTAATATAAGTGTGGAACAGAGAACAGATAACATAATAATCCTTAATACTTATCGCCTGCCTTGTGATTTAGAGACAATTATAAATACAGTGAATAAGGGTATTTGAAAATTGTATATGTGCATTATTATTTTTTTTTTGTGATTATGTGGGTATGATGTACATTATTTTATTTGTTATAAGTTTATAATAAATGTAGTGATAATACTGGTGGTTTTTAGACAATTATATTATTGTTGATTTATTTATTCCTATAAACCTAAAGCAGGCCTGGAAGCTTCAGAGTAATTGGCCAACCTAAGCGACTAAACCCAATAAATATTGTTAAACAGATTTTTTTTTTGTAATAAGTGTATTACTATTTCTATAGATAATATAGATATTGCTATTACTATTCCTTTCATTATCTGCTATGAACTTTTAATTTAAGCTATTATATTCCTATTGAATTGATATTATTCCTAGTAGGACTAAAACAATAACTAAATTGTAATCCTAAAATCCAATAAGGTTTAATGAATAAGAGCATTCTTAGATAAAAATTAGAGAATAGAACTTTTAAGTTATAATTTTTTAAGTCAAATTTTTAAAAAAGAATATAAATAGGTTATTCAAGAAACCTTCATGGTTTTACGACACTCAAGTCCTGCAAATTCCACTATTTTCATACCATATAAATAATAAGGGATAGGGAAGGTGTTTCATTATTTTCATCTGGACTGGAGTTTACTCAGTTTTATTTTTTTAAATATTTTGATTTTTTTAACCACAAAATTATAAAGATTTTTTTTAGTCATTCATTCACGTGAGTAAATTAAAAACCTTTTTCCAGTCATATATTATTTTTCTTTATTTTAAAAACGTTTCAACAATTCCATGTCATTCTCAATTTACATTATTTTTAAGTCCTTTAACATTATTTAATTTTAAAATTATTCTCTAAAATTTTTTTATAATTTTTTATATTTTCAACCTTTTTGGTTGATTGTCATATAATTTAAAAACAAAGCTTAGAGATATAGTGTACTCCATGGTCAATTAACAATTTTAATTAGCCATGGAAAATTGTTAATTGACCATGGAGTACACTATAACTCTAAGCTTTGTTTTTAAATTATATGACAATCAACCAAAAAGTTGAAAATGTAAAAAATTATAAAAAATTTTTAGAGAATATTTTTAAAATTAAATAATGTTAAAGGACTTAAAAATAATGTAAATTGAGAATGACATGGAATTGTTGAAACGTTTTTAAAATAAAGAAAAATAATATATGACTGGAAAAAGGTTTTTTAATTTACTCACGTGAATGAATGACTAAGAAAGATGTACTCCAGTTACAAAAACAAGATTATTAAAATAAAAGATTTTTTTTTTAATGGGCAGAAAATTGAAAAGCTAAATATTTCATTTTTTATTATAATTTTCTAATTAAAAAAATATTTGAATGTAGTTAGCCAACAGCTGATAATTTTTTTAATTTGTAAATTATTTTAAATTAAAGTAAACTATTTAAATTAAAATTATAAACGTATATATATATATATATATATATATATATATATATATATATATATATATATATATATGTTTCAACTCTTAAATTTAATTTAACTAACTAAATTTAATTAAATTGATATTTGGGAAGCCAGAGTATCATCCTGGAAGCGAGACTTCTTTTCTTTTCCAGATGTTATATCTTACTACTTTTACAAATGTTTATAGTTTTATGGCAATACCTTATATCTTTACAGTTATTTTAGCATCTATAAATGCGTACCATACAATTACTTAAGTATTTACAAATAATTTGTTCGAAAATATTTACAAGGTTACTTATTAGTATATTTTTACAATATTTTACTTACAGAATTTTATTAGATACACTGGTAATGAACTGGAATTAATAATGGTACATGATAAAATGATTAACATATTCCAAAGTAATATTAAGTGTCACACTTGTTTTTACTATACATACTTAAATATTAAATCTTACCATAATAGATTACAAAAGCTTGTTACTTAAATGTTCTATTTTAATTAATAATTTCAATTACTAAGTTGATCATTAAATTGGGAAACAAGAGGAATATCTAATAAACCTTACTAGAACAATAATACCGCTAGTTTTGTTTTAATCAACAGTATGGACTGTTTGAACTTAGCGTCTATAAGTATTCTTAATAACATATTTCAACCTTACATAAACAATAATACCACTAATTTCATTAAATTAGTTGCGTAAGGCATCTAAACCTAGTGTCTTGCGTATTAGCACATCTCAATATTATTATTTACTAAGTTCATACACTGGTATACCTAATCTTTCTGTTCTTAGGTGTTTCAGTTTACTTTTTACTTAAATATATTTTACCTTTACTAAAATTTGTATTCATGGTCAAGATTAATATTGATAATATATAAACCAATAGCTATAATATACAAACAAAAAAAAATCGACTGTACAAAAAGTTTGATTTAATTAGACCTAATAATATAAATAATAATAATAATAATTTAATAATTAGATCTAAATATGATCACCACAATATGACAGTTTCAAAAGTAGGGTGTGTCCTACCTGGAAGGTTCATTAGCCTTCACACAAATATTGTACAACCTGTATAGCGGGTTCGTTTTAACTATATTACCATTTGTTGCCCAAACAGTACTCTTTGTAGAGGCGAATAATGCACCTGTGAGTGTGACCTACAGAAGTTATACCTGCTCGCCCTAAACACTTATCTTTAACATATGTTTATGGCGTCCATTAGTAATAGCAAAAATATTTAAATTTTATAAATTATTAATAATCAAAATTTCTACTAATATTTATATTATTTACAACAAGTTGACTATTCTTAATTATAGACAATTTATGAATCGTTCCGTCATTTTAAAAATATTCAACTTACTATTTCAATCAATATCTAAAGTCCAGTACCATTCCTTTTAGTTACCAATATTCCATCCGGTGGTGAAGATCTTACAACTTTTTCTTCACTTACCCCTAAGATAATTAGAATCTATATCTGTGATTATTTCAAATTACTTCTATATCTGTGATTATTTCAAATTACTTCTAGATTTAGGATTGTCCTCTTTCAGATCTTCCACCGAAGTGTCTCCTATTTCACATTGGCCATCTGGCATTTCTACTATACTTGTCGATGTCAAACTATTATTTACCAAATCATTATTGTCCTTAGAAGCTATATCTGTGAGTACTTCACAATAATTTCTAGAATTAGGGCTGTTCTCTTTGAGATCTTCTTCAATAGAAGTGTCTCCTTCTCCATATTGACCATCTATTGGCATTTCTACTCTCCTTGACAAAATCAACCCATTATTAACATTAGAAGGTATATCAGTGAGTACTTCACGATCACTTCTAGCGGTAGAACTGTCCTCTTTAATATTATCTTCTTTCTTCTTTATTCCTTCTACCCTGTTCATGGTCTTAGCCATATCCTCTATCCTTTTCTTTATACTTGTATTTATTTCTTCCACCATATTATCCATTTTTTTTTTTTTTTGCAGTTTTCCCTAATTTCTTTCATCTCTTTTTTACTGTCATTCCTCATTTCTTTTAACAAATCCAATAAAATAGATTCCATTTTGAATTTAAAAGTTCGAATCACCCCACACGGGAATAAAATAATAAGAATAATCAACTATAATTAAGTCTCTAGAAAAAGTTAAGGAATAAAAAATTCAATCTATTAATCTGAATCATTAAACCAATCATTTTAAAACTATTGAGGACATAAAGTTAATAAAGATAAATAGTTAAACAAATTCTATTTAGTAAATTGGATAGTAAGTTCTTCACAAGCTGGATGCCATTTAATAATGCTATGTTTCTACTTCTAAATATATTTTGAATATATTTGATTGATATTTAGGATGCCAGAGTTTCATTTAGGATGATTACTCAAACTATTATTTCTATGCCTTAGTCTTAATTGGATTCTTTTTCAGAGGTCTGTTCTCATGTTTACCAATTTACTTATCTATTATACCTTCAACATATTATTCATAAATAAATAGTGCATCTGGGGTATATAAGCACCAAAAGCATTATAATAAGTATAGTTTATTTATTTAATTTTAAACAAAATTAATGATTCAATAGATATATTTTTAGAGGTACACTTAATGATTCAGATTTAGATATATAAAGAGGATTGCCATAAAATACATTAAAGGAATTAAATTACACTTATTTGTGATACAGGGGTACATCTAGAGTTCTTGGTAGGGTGTGTCTTCCGGTCTCCGATACTTCTCCGCGTCGTTCGCCGCTCCCTTCCTTCTTCCTCAGGATCTGTGTTGAGAGTACCTTTTCCAATGGAGTCTTCGACCACCCCCTTTTCTCATATTTTCAGCCATCTTGATCGTAAGGGGACCATAGGGGACACCCTTCTACCTGCGTGACCTGCTTCTCGCAAAACAAAATTGTTCTTTGTGCTAAACACGTGAACGTGTTCGCGTTCCTTTCGCGCCGCACCGCATATGGTCACGTAGGCTACTTCTATAGGTTTCGATTTTCGCGTCGATTTCGCTCACACAAGACGTCGCATTATAACCTTACATCATGCATAAGCGGTTCAACGCGAACGCGATTGCGAAGACACACGAATTCAGTGCGACACGGTGGCTATGTCCTACATGCCTGCGAAGTGTCCATACAGTTATTGACGTTGCGCAGTAAAACGTCATTCCCAGCGTCACTGTTTTTAAGCGTCACAGGATTTTAAGCCCCATATTTTTTTCATACCACAGGTCTTATATCCTTTCTTAAGGAGTAAACTACCAAATTATTTAATCTGTTTACCGCCATAGATAACCCCGCATGATCTGCAGACTCTCCTAGATATCACACATCTATAAAGTGGATAACCTTCGTTAGGAGAAAAACTTGGCCGTTAAAGATGATCTCAGCCATATCACCTTCCTGCACAGCCATTACCTCTAAAAGGGTACCAGGGGTTTTAGTAGTACAGATTTTTAGTGTTAAGTCAAATTTAGTTAAATAAAACATGATTTGATCTTAAACATTTTCAATTTATATTCTCTATAAACACCATTTAAATTAACAAGAATTAGTTTGCAAGGTTGCGGATAAATAATCAATAGATAAAATATGTTTGTAAGCTTAGACCAGTAAGTAATATATCATTGCAAAAAGTGGATTAGTCTTGATTTTGAGGTAAGTTATATCTATTGAATATATTAACTGTACAACACTGCAACTGGCAACACTGATTCAGATAGAACCGTTGGCGGTTAGAGAACAGTGTGTAGCTTGCCATTTCGATGTTGCTCTTTTTATATAAAGTTCTTGTTTGCTTATTAAACTGCCTTATATAATTATAATGTGTGGTTTACTTTAATAAGAAACCCAAACTAATTTTAACACCACGCAGGTTTTCGAAGTGGCAGGTCGACTATCAACCAGATTTTTTGCCTTAGGACCATCCTGGAGAAGGCAATCGAATATAAAATGCCCACACATCACCTCTTTATAGATTTCAGACGCGCCTATGACAGCATCAAACGATCCAAACTCTATGAGGCTATGAGAGAGTTAGGAGTACCCTCAAAGTTAATTTGCCTTGTAGCAATGAAAATGGATGAAACATATTGTATTGTTAGAATGCAGGGGAATCTTTCCTGAATTCAAGATTACAAGTGGCTTAAGGCAGAGAAATGCCTTGGCATATCAATTAGTTAATATTGCCTTGGAAAAGATTGATAGGAAGATAACAGTCCAGACCAACAACACAATTTATAACAGGCTTGTTCAATTATTAGGCTATGTGGATCATCTAGATATTGTTGCTCGCTCATTCGAAATACTGAAGACAACATTCTCATCACTGATGGAGGCGGCAGAAGATTTGGGTCTAAGCATCAACGAAGAAAAAACTAAATATATGAGAACAGGTGAATCTACAAGCAATGTAGTACAGGAGTTTGTAGAAATAGGTCCTTACATGTTCCAGAAGGTTGATAGCTTTACTTATCTAGGAAGTGTTGTTACCTCGTCAAACGATATTTCTCAGCAAATAAAAAAAGAGAGCCATTAACGCTAATAGATGCTATTTTGGGATGAGGAAGCATCTAAGGAGCTCACTATCAACACGGAAAACAAAAGTCATGCTGTATAAGACCCTGATTAGGCCAGTCCTGACCTCCACCTCTGAAACATTGACTTTATTTAAGACCAAGGAAAAAGAGCTGAATGTTTTTGAAAGAATGCTCGCGTAAAAAAAGAATATCGAGCGTGGCCTCTGCAACCGGATGAACATGTTCGTTACTCATACTGCCAACAAAAATGTTCAAAACCTATTACAATCGGGTCTTGCTGCAACAAGGATTTAGAAGGAGTTTCGTCATATGGCTAAGGATGGTGTGGTAACAACTTCACGTACTATTGTGAATTGAACATTGGCCTGTCGGCACCACATTTGCGAAATTGAGCTGCGGGGCGTTTTCGATATTAAATTAGGTGCAACCACTGGTCCCGAACCGGACGTCTTCAAACGCTTCCATAAGAAATGGCCGGCACTTCAGAAGGAACAGAAGCCAGTGAACACGTGAGAAAGCACTTAGTTTCTGCCATTACAACTCATTTTCAGTCAAAACTCTCACAATCTCATCCCAGAGATGATTATAAAGAACTGCTACAATTGGTACTGATATTTTTAGAAGCACTGGATGGACAAGTTGTTGGACTCAGATCTCCAGGGCCTATTCACCATGCAAGATGGACGGCGAAGGCTATCTATTGTTTAAAAATACACATGTTTCGGGGGCAGTTCATCTTGAGTGACAAAGAACGAAGTGGTATTGAAGCAATCTGTATCTTCCTTGTGAGAATTTATTGTAAATGCTGGTTCAACGCACCCAATGCTCGTATGGCTCCCAAACAAGATCTTGAACTGTTACAAAGTTTGATCCAGTACAAGTCAATGGTGAGATCTCATACAAAGGATTGACCAAATTCCAAAATTACTTGTGGTATTTAAGTCCAGAGTTAGTGGCTCTAGCGTTCTTTGATGAAACATTATTAGATGATCTAAAATCAGAAATGGTGAGAAAACTTCTAGCTGAGAGCTAATTTCTAAAATCGTCCTGGTCTTCCGTATTCCCAGTGCTTCACACATTCCTGTGAAGACTGCAGACTCAAAGTTTTTTAGTCCCTGGTCAGCGTGAAGTTCCATGGGTACTCTAAACCTACTGACGAGCTGCTTCACAAGTACGTCTGCAACCGTGACTGCCTCCTGATTCGGAAGGGCGTAAGCTTCCAACCACTTGTAAAAGTAGTCCATGGCCACGAGAATATACCGGTTACCTTCATCCGTCACAGGGAAAGGGCCAGCGATGTCAATTGCTATTCTCTCAAACGGTGCTCCCACGTTGTACTTCTTCATTGGGGCCTTCTTTCTTCTTATGGGTCCGTTAGAAGCCGCACAAGTCGCACAACGCCTGCACCAGTCCAACACATCGTCCTTAAGGTTTGCCCAGTAAAAGCGTTCACGTACCTTTTCCAATGTAAGGTGAACTCCAAGGTGGCCGCCAGATACTCCGTCATGAAGTTCCCTGAGTACTTCGGGCACTTTACACTTTGGAACGATGAGCTGTAGTCTGTGCTGATCTCCTTCCGCGTTCTCCAATGCCCTTTTCAGCAGCCCATTGTCCACTAGAATGGAGTCCCATAAGGCCCAGTACGTCTTCACATTCTTTGACATTGGAGGGACATCCTGCCAGGTTGGTCTTCTTTGCCCTGATAATTTCCATTGCTTTATTTGTTTCAAGTCCGGGTCCTCGTCTTGTTCCTTATGCACCTCTGCATCCTGCCAACTGTCCATGACCACCGTTGTCCTCCACTCTGTTGCCTGCTTCTCTTCTTGTCGAGAACAATGCCTGCATTCTTCGTCACAAGGCCTCCTTGAGAGCGCATCCGTATTTCTGTGATTCGTTCCAGCACGATGAGCAGATTCAAAGTCATATTCTTGATATGATACCATCATATACCATCTCGCCACTTGTCCTTCTGGTGACTTGAATCGCATCAGCCACATTAGAGCCGCGTGGTCCGTTCTCAGGAGGAACCTTCCTCCATATAGATATTTATGGAAATGTTCTATGGATTTTAATACTGCCAGTAGTTGCGTTCCGGGGCTGAGAGTGCTTTACTGAAGTATCCAATAACTCTTTCTTCTCCATCTTGGAGCTGAGAGAGGACGCTTCCAATAGCGGTGTTGCTGGATCTGTGTCGAGTATGAACTTGCCCTCGGGACGTGGATAGCTCAGAATGGGAGCACTACTCAAAATTTTCTTCAACTCCTCGAAGGATGCCTGACACTCGTGATCCCAAAGGAAAGTCCGCTTTTCCTCGGTAAGGCTGGTAAGAGGTTTTGCAATGTTAGCAAATCCTTTCACGTACCTCCTGTAGTAGGTACAGAGGCCGAGAAAACTTCTTACTTGGTGCTTGTCTCGAGGTACTGGCCAGTTGGTGATAGCCGTAATCTTTCCTGGGTCAACGGCAACACCGTTGTCTGACACAACATGCCCCAGGTAGTTGACTTGCCTTCGGAAGAGATGACACTTCTTTGGGTTCAATTTAAGGTTCGCTGCACGCAGTCGTTCAAAGACCTTCTCCAGATTCTTCAGATAGTGTGCGAAGCACTTTCCTAACACAATGATGTCATCTAAGCATACCAGGCAAATTTCCCAAGAGAGACCTCTTAACACGCTTTCCATCAGTCTCTCAAATGTTGCAGGAGCATTGCAAAGCCCGAATGGCATTACTGTAAATTGCCATAGTCCAGTTCCAATCGAGAACGCCGTCTTCTCTTTATCTCCAGGTTTCAATCCAACCTGCCAATATTCACTGCGGAGATCCAAGGTAGAGAAAAGTTCACACCCCTCTAGGGTGTCTAGCGTATTGTCAATCCTGGGGACCGGATAACTGTCTTTCTTGGTGACGTTGTTCAGAAGGCGGTTGTCTACACAGAATCTCGTTGTGCCGTCTTTCTTCTTCACCAATACAACAGGAGACATCCAGGAGCTACTCGAAGGCTCAATGACACCATCAGTCGCCATCTCCTTGATAATCTTCTCGGCGTCCTCCCGTTTGGCTAACGGCAGCCTCCGCGGGACCTGTCGGATTGGCTTAGCATTCCCGGTGTCAATCCTGTGCTGGACGATATCCGTTCTACCCCGTGGCCCTGGGCTGATCTCGAAAACGTCTTATCATCTTCATCGGTTAATCATCTTCCTCACTTCCTCGCTCTGTTCAGGCGAATGGTCGCGGCATGATTCATCCACAAATCCTTTTAATTCTTGCCCTCGCAGCTCGGTGGGATGACGTTGCAGCTGACGAACCACTGAGGTAGCGGTTGTACATTCCCCGACCGGTGTTCCTTTCCTCAGCGTTACCGGGAAGCTGTTCAGGTTCATTAGCCGAATTGGGGTGGTACGCCCGACCTTGCAACCATCACGCCGCGTCCAATCTCCTGTTCTTCTTGCCTTCCAGGTTCAAGTAGCACACATTGACCCTCAGGTAGATGTCCTTCGACCGCCCCATGCGTAACAATTTGACTCCGAGCAGGTAAAGTGGTGTCTTCTAGTAAGAGCACTCGTGCGTAGAGGTCCTTTCCCTGCCGAAGGATGACTTCTTCGTCTCCCAGCGTCATCACACCTTTCGCCATATCCAGCTTGATCCCGTATGTGATCATCAAGTACGTGCCCAATATGATATCTTCATCAATTTCTGCCACGAGAGCGCGGTGCTTCAGATGTTGACCCCCGATGTTGAAGGTGGCAACTGTCTCCCCGTAGACATTGGCTGCTCTCCTGTGACAGTCCGTAATGTCCAAGTCGTTGGTAAGACCTTCTCAGCAGGAACTGTCTTTGAGTTCAAGATTGTCATGGTTGCACCGGTATCTAGTAGCAGACTTCGCAGCTGCCTGTTTGCCACAATTCCATCAACATAGAAGCTGTTCGTTCTGCTCCCCAATGACGCCACTCTACTGGTCTTCCTGGGGCCTCTGACGTTACGGGCTAATAGTTGTTCCTTCCCATCAACCCTACTTCGTTCCTGTGGCTTTTCTTGCTTCTTGGATCGACACTTGCTTCTAGGGTGTCCAAGTTGGCTGCAGCTCCAACAACGTATCTCCTTCTTACGGGTCCTTAGGGTCTCCAAAACCTTTGTCACTATGTCTTCGACGCTAGGGACCACATTAGGCTCCGCATCTGCTGCTCGAACTCGCGCATGGCCCCGTACTGACCATGGCCTGAAATAATGCGTCTCCCAAAGTTTTTGGCCGGGCCAGCTTCACTGCTTGTTGCGTCTCGGCGTCCCGAAGTCCATCCAGGAATTTGTCGACAGCCAGGCTTTCGTAGACATCATCGGTGACCAATGGGTAGACATTCCTCACCAGCCGGGAAATATCCGCTTCAAATTCCTGCAGCGTCTCATTGGTCTTCTGGATTCTGCTTCTCAACTGTGAGCGATAAAGCTGGTCCATGTGGCGGTGGCCGAAACGCATCTCCAGTCTTCTAATCAGCTCCTCGTAGTTAGACCGCTCTGACATGAGCATCCCTTGCAGTGCTCCCAAGGCGTCTCCACGTAAGGGCAGGCACAACGCTGAAGCTCGGGTCTCTTTTGACCACCCGTGGATCGAACCTGCTGTCTCGAAGAGAGTCATGTAGTCCTCCCACGGTGTCTTTCCGTCGAATACTGGAATTGTGTTGTGAGTTGGTAGAGTCCCAGCATTGGCGGACATAATGGCGTTATGAAGGTTGTCCTCGGAGGAATGGTCGGTGTCGTTCGTCGGCGGGTTGCTCATACGTCCCTCGAGAGCTTTCATTCTTAGCCTAAGTTCGTTCACCTTTTCTCCTAGCCTAGATTCTACATTAGCTACTCCATTATTTACATTTTCCATTAACTTAGTTTCTAATGTGCCTAACTAAGACTCTAATGTATCCAATAAATCACTTTTTACAGTACCTAATTCATTACCTAGCTCATTTTTAACATTGCTTAATTCATTTTTAAAAGTTGCAGACAACTTGCTTAAATTAGTTTCAAATAGAATGTCATCTGGATTTTCCCCTGATTCTACAAAAAATAGGCAAGGCCGAACATTCTAGAGCACGAAAGTAGGAAGACTGTTCTGGAACCTTCTTAATCTTTTCCGACAAAGCAGAGGAGGTTCTATTATGCTGGAGAAGGTCCTAATCCAATCTTAATTTAATTTAAATCCAATCTTCTCCCGCCGACGACTTAAGGCGCTAATCCCTTGTTTTCGTCCTTCTCTCTGTGGCCGTAACAATAACAATCCCGATTAATGTAAATAATTCTTATAGACACTGATAACCAATTAATTATTAAACATAATGATCAATATATGTATGGACAATGTAAATTATTAGACTATTATTATTGTCGACAACTAAAACCTGTAAATAATTTATGTACTATGAATATTATTGAAAAATGCTTATCTTAATAATTATACTTATTCTTTGTTTGAAACTGGCCTTTACTTTAATAAATACTTACGTGTATACTTTACTAGTGGAATAAGAAAAGCTAATACCTGTAAAAATGATACTATATTTCTACCTGACATAGCTAAGGTTAATGTTAGTGCTACTGACGGTATACCCATATTTAACAAAACATAACTTGCATCATGTGTACAAACCATCATATAGAATATTCACTTAGAAACTGTAGAAATGTTAAATATTACAATGCCAGAATTTGTAGAAATCCCTCTTACACCTTATATTCCTGATAAACTGTTATATATCACTGTATGTATTATTATATCACTCATTGTAGTTATTAGTTATTATGTATACTATAGGAAAAAGCAAATTATACCTACAGCACCTGAATTAAATGAACTAGCTGTGCAACGACAGATTACATATGAACCTACGGTTCAATATAAACTATTTTCAAAATATTACAAAGCTCCAGGAGTAGCTTCGGATCTTCCCCCTCGAGGAGTTAAATGAGTTAAAAAGTGGAAACCAAAAGTGTAATCATTAGGGCTGTGAATTATATGCAATAAAAATAGTCAAATATGCACATATATATGTAAATATATTTGGTAAAATATGCAATTAAAAACAAAAAAATATGCGAAAACTTCATAAGAAAATATAAGAAAACCGTAATATATACAAGTATAAACAAAAATTAAAGCAAATGATTATATAGTAATTAGAAGCATAAGAGCAACATACTAAAAAAGAAAAGCACAAACATTTTAATTTTTTTAATTTAGAACATTATACAATATAAAAGAAAACACTAGTCTATTGGTCCAAAAAGCTGTTGCAATTGCAAATAACAACTTTTTTTAAGTTTTCAAAAAAAAAAAGCGTCTATTTGGCCTCAAAATAGATTTGAAATGGCTAAACGACCGCTCGACGTCAACTGATGTTAGTGGGGCATATTTGAAGACTCCAATTTCTGTTGGGCTGAGTATAGCTCCAGGATCGTCCTCCTCAAATTCAACCATTTTCCCGCACAAAGTTTCAGCTATATTCTGCATGTGCTTCCAACCTGGATTTTTCTCCAAAACATCTATGAATTTCTTCTTCATTCTGTTGCCATTTTCCCCTTGTGCCTCATCCAGTTTTTTTATAACACTATTAACTACAGCAATACTCTCTACTAATGGCATATTTCGTGTTTCTAGTGCTGTAATTTTATCTCCTAAAAATATGACATTAGAATACAAGTAAGTCAAATCATGTTTTAAAGTCGGGCTATCTATTAAAGTTTTGGCTGTTTCTATTGCAGCAGAGTCGTTAGGTAATTTAGACAAAATATCTTTAATTTCATTAAAGTTTGTACAGTAGTACTCAGCTGCACTTAGCCACGTCCCCCACCTAGTGATGATTGGTTGAGGAGGCAGTGGGAGATGAGGGTAGCTTGCCTTGAAAATCTCCGCACGACTTGGAGCCTTTAAAAATACTTTTTTGACAGTTGCTATCAATTGATGAATGTCTGGAAACATGTATCTAACAGTTTCTGCAACACGGTGGATAGCGTGAGCAAGGCTGGTCAGATGGATTAGTTTAGGATAAAAAACTTTTATTGCACATCCTGCTTTTATCATATAAGGAGCACCATCTGACAGAAACAGTAAAACAATTTCATGTTGAACTCCATTCGGCCAAAGAAGAGACATACATTCATTAAAATACCTGGCAATGTTAGCATGATTACATTTTTCAAGTACCTCACAGTTCAGCAAAAAAGGTTGTGATGGTGAATCCACAGAGAGTTTTCCGACGATTAAGTTGACAACATATCTGCCTTCAACATCTGTTGTCTCGTCCATCGAGACCCAGATCGGACCATTTTTTATTAAGTCTCTGATTTTATGGAGTGTTTCATTGTATATAAGATCCAGATGAGATTTCCTGAGGGTACTTTCGTGAGGTATGGTTTTTCCTGAGTACTTCTCCAAAAAACCCTTCAATTCAGGGTGGCTTATTTTATGGAATAGTATATCAGCTCTAAGCAAAGCTCGACATAAATCGGTGTCGAAATCGGGTTTTCCAGACCCACTTGTAGAAGCTTGCGTCAAAAATGTTTGTTGAAATTTTGATTTTTTACCTTTGTTGTCCTGATGTTTTGCCGTCTTTATGTGTTGTGTTACCAAAACACGTGAAGTTGCCGTTGAGACTGGTTTATCACAACAAACACAGTATAGAACGTCTCCATCCCCCTTAAAAGTCTCACTTGAAAATTCGCGTATATACTTCTGCACAAGAACTTTTGTCTTTTCTGTGACTTTCGGCATTAGAGATGTAAACAGTTAACAAGACACAAATAATGTTTCACTGTAAAAAACCCGTGAGAGAATGTCATAAAAGATCGGATGTCAAAGGAAGGAGAATCTGGGAAATATGTTACAGAGGAGGAAAGAAGATTTATATCCAAATGTCTAAATTAACTATTCGACGAAAACATTGATAGTGGCACTAACACAATATTCCTTTCTACTTCAAAGAGAAGCAAAGCCATTTGAACGTTCTTGGAAAACGACGAAGCAGCTATTGTTTCCGTCAATCTAATTAAACTAATACTGAACAAATCAAAGACGATATAAAGATCGTAGAAAGTGGTGGTGAAAAGCACAGAATTTTAATTTTTTAATTTTCTTTTGTGCTAAATGTCGAATATGTATAAACATATGTAACTTAAAATCATATATGCAAAAATATGCATTTATGATAAAATTTGTAGAAATATGCAAAATAAATATAGCTTAAATTGATTCCAAATACTTCAAAACATATGCATTTTGTTAAAACAGGATTTTTCAGTTAACCAAGAAAAATATGCAAATGCATATAATTCACAGCCCTAGTAATCATAAACAATTCTAGGAACTGTTGTGCAGGTGCGAGTTGCAGCTGCCTAACTAGTAAACAATACTAGGAATTAGAATCAGCAATGTAAAGCCTATATAGGACCTCTGATCAAGAGGAGTCCTCTCTTACTTTTATCATGTCATTAGCTCGTTAAGTTAGTTAGTCTTTAGTCTCTCCATTTAATGTACATGTTTAACTTGAATAAAGTTCTTTTTAAAAAGTGCTTAGTATATTGAAGATATTTAACTATATATTAAAAAAATAATATTCTCGTCAATGTTAAAGTCGATGTAATTTAAATGGTTTTGACTACAATTGAATTTAATGATACCTGAATGCAAAATCCTACATAGGTAGGGGATTTGTGTGTTTTTTAAATTTGTATAGCCCATAATTAATGTAGAGTAGTAATAACTATACTGAACATTAAACAAAATGTAATTAAAATATTACTTTAACTAATAACTGGAATTATATACAGTGTAAGGATGGAGATAGATGGGGGTGCAGTCAAATTAAACACCAAATACGTGAATACTTATTTATTATTTGTGCCGACGTTTCGACCTACTTTGTAGATCATCTCCAGGGCTATGAAAGAAAAATAGACAAAACAAAATAACTATAAAAATACACTGCAGTACCAAGAATATAATAATATAAAATTTTTGGCCGTCAGAGATCGCTGATAGCACTTCCGTCTTACTTTGTAACGCATTTTATTTGTCAGTTACACTGTTCCCGGGCAGCAGCCCCTCTAAATTTGTTCGTACACTTAAGAATATTTATATCTTCTCTTCATCCTTCGCCATCCTTTCCACCTATTTCTCACATCATCACTTTGGCATCCATCATATGTTAATGTCAAAGAGTTCATTATTATTAAGCATCATAATGTTACGAGAGCGGGAATTGGCGATTCCTGGAAGAGAACAAAGCCCCCTTGTCGGCAGAGATGAAAGAGGCCTTTTCGCGAAACTTCGGGATCCTTCCCGTATGATCTAGATCTGTCATTCTGTATATAAACAGCATCTCAGCGCGAGTAGAGGCAGAGTGTTAAAGCACGCGGTACAGTTAACATCGCAAACAGTGATAAGCCAGTGTAATAAGTCAGTGACAGTTTGTGAGTGTAATTGTGTGACAGTTTGTTATATTCAGAGATTCTTACGGTCGGTGGACTTTAATTAGTGAACTGTAAGTGTTAATTAGTAGTAATTAATTAGTTAAGTAGCAGTTGTAATTTTATGTGCTTTGTACAGACTTATGTAAATAGTTGAGCTATTTAGTAATAATAACATCGTATACTATTGTAATAATTAAATAGAAGTTAGGCCTAGATTATAAATATCTAAAATATTTTTATTGTAAATTTATTTCAGTTAATAATCAATTCGTTAGTAATTTCCTTGTTTAGTTTCTTTGTCAGTAATTGTTAATAGTTTAATTGTATTCTTTTATCACTTTTGTAAATAAATATTAGTATCTTTGATTAAGGAATTGCTTAATCCATTTTTAATACCCAGTAGCCCGTAACAATAAGTTTTGCATTTTATCTCCATTCTAACTGGAATTTTTATACCTATATTTCTATACGTTTCTTCTATAATTCAATCATTTTTTATATTAATACAACTTCATTCTAATTGTATACAGGTATATAACATCCCATACTTATATTTTCAATTTTGTATTTATATTTTACTTTTCTACTTGTCATTCACAATATTTCTTATCTTTACTTTCCACCTATTTCTTCCGTTATTCATTCTTTGACTCATATTTTGTTACAAATTTCTTTCATTTTACTTATTTTAACTCTCTAGGAGTCTATAATCATACATTTTATATTTTATCTGTATTAAACGAGATTTTCCATACTTTTATATCTCACCATGTTATGTTTATACTTTTTTCATTTTGTAACTTTCTGTTTACCTTATTTTTTTCTCTTTGTATTTTGTTTGCATTATCACCTTTCTGTACATTTATTCTGTAATTTTTCTTATTCATATATATCCTTCACTAATTCGTTGTATTTTATTTGCATTATCAACTTTTTGTACATTTATTCTGTAATAATTTTTATTCATAAAATTCCTTCACTATTTCGTTCAACTTTTCTATTACTCTACTGAATATTATTATAATATTATATTCTTCGTACTGTAATGTATTTTTATAGTTATTTTTTGTTGTCTGTTTTTCTTTCATAGCCCTGAAGATGACCTACAAGTAGGTCGAAACGTCGGCCCAACAGGAATTATATACAAGTTGATAATTAATGAACGATGAATTATTAGTAATAAATAATTAATGAATGATTATGATTAACTCAGATCAAAATTGTACAAATTCTAAAAGTTTTAGAATATGATTTGACCTTTTAAATGATTACATAAATTCACTTTTTTTATTACAAATGTTGATATTTATATGAGGCGCAAGATGAGAGGTTCTTTAGTTCAAGCGCTGGTTGCGCTCTGGGCAGAATTGCGCTCGATGTACCTTCAATTAGTTAAGAAATACAACTGTATAAAGTATATATATATATTTTATAATATATATATATATATATATATATATATATATATATAATAGAAAAGTAACTTTATTCTGGTATTAACTGCTAAGGTAATAAATAAAATATTTTTTAAACTCAATTTGTAATAATAAGTAAATTAACAAAAAATGTTGATAACTGCAAAATATATATATATATATATATATATATATATATATATATATATATATATATATGTATGTATGTATGTATATGTATAATAAATAAATAGATTCAAATAAATGAAATTTTGGAAGGGAATGAACATTTATATTTTATGAAACCATTGTAGGCTCATAAATTCAAATAAAGTAACGGTATCGAGCCCCGTGGTAACTGATTCCACTACTGCCTGTAATAGATTTCCAAATATTTTTTTTTACAAGTGTGTCATATATTTTTTTTCTACCTCCCCAATCCCACATAGGGCCGCACGCATCGAACTGGTTAAATTGTTGTCCATCGATCCAGAATTGCTTCAGAAAGGTGTTGCGCAATTGCGCTGCGCAGGTCACGCAAAGGAGTGGTTTCGTGCGCGTTTGAGACCGAAAACCCTTTGTATCGAGCGTTATACAATTCCCTTTTTACCCCCTCTACTGTTGTGAGGGCCATGACGCATGACCCAGCTCACAGGTGTATGTATGTATTTCCAACATTTATTTCCACTTTATTTGCATTTCTTTGTATAAATCAACTTTATATAAATAACTATAACTCGCCCCCCCCACTTAACCACAATGCAATTAGCACAATTAACCCGTCTTCTGTTATCGATTGGGAAGCGAAACGTCCCAGAAACAACCTTGGGGAGGTCGTGTGATTAATACAATTGAATAACAAACAGTTACAATTTACAGTCCTGTTGTATAATTGCTGTGTGATATATAATGCTGTTGCCAATCAAAGCTGAGTAATCTTTAATTCTTCAGGTTATGAATTCATTTGAGTTTCTTGTAAGAGGTTATACTTGTTTGATTAATAGTAGTTGACAGTTAAATGTTTTGAGGTAATTATTTTCTTCGAATTTTTAACACTTTCTTTAATACTTTTTTCTATCAATTAGTAATCTAGTTTTTTTCGTAAATAACACCCCATACTATTTGTCTTAATAATCAAATACATTTTCGAAAGTGTAGTGCTAATACAACTAATAACCAACAGTTTTCTTTTAAATCTCATTTAGGTGAGTAATGGACTGAGTTGTTTTTCATTTAAGGGCTTTTGAAGTACATAGTATAATCTACTTAACAGTAGATTTAACGATGTTTTTGTTATTAAGGCAGAATTTCAATGTTCTAATTTTAGATGGACCTTAAAATTTCTTAAATGTTAATAAAAATACTGTTTTACTCTGAGAGTGTCAGAAGTGTTTATAATCTATTCAGATTAGTTTATGATTTATGAAATCTCTCGTTACTGTTAAGAATTTATGTTTGTTTATCAAAGATAGATATTTTTTAACAATGATATGTACACATTTTTTTTAATACAAGGTGAATTTGGAAATTTTAACCGCGTTCTAAAGTTTGTTTGAATTGTGTATATGATGTGTTTTGTGGTTATTTTCTAATATATGTGGATATTTTGTGAACATTAAGATTAAAATACTTTGTGGATTAGCAGGACGACAGAGCTGTTATTGTAGCTTGTGTTTATTATGCTGAAGTGGACATACCCATCATGTAAGTTAACCATTAATTATGAAATTCCTTTTTTGTGTTTCTTAAAAGTATATTTTTAACCATGGACTTATGTATTATTAGTTTGTTTGTTCATTTAACATCACTAGCTGCTATGGCTAATCGGGCGATGTATTATTAGTTATTTAGCAGGAAGATTTATTTATTTTATTCTCCTAATTGATAGATGGTGAAATTTAATGAACAGATATTTGTATCAGTTCTACAGGCTTTGGCTTTGAGCTAAGTCAAAACAAGTTTCAACTTTTCATTTGTTTCATTTTTAATATTGTGAGTTTTAGTTTGTTAAATGAAAGTAATTGTGGGAAATGTGTATATTTCTGTATTTATTTCATTAAGAAAAGAGCATGTCAGCTAACATGACAAAATATAGATGATGATATACCTAACCTAAACAATATATGTAAGCCTATTCTTTAGTCTATATACAGTCAGTAATAGTTACTATACGCAGTCAGTATTAAAATTAATTTTATTTTCGAGAAATTGAAAAGGAAACAAATGAAAAGTTGAAAGTTGTGAGTTAACTGGAAGCGACAACCTACGTAACTAACTCATCGATATTTATTACTACTACCAGGCATTAGTTATTCCTCTTATGCTACTAGGAATAATAAAAAAAAAAAATTTCCGTTGTAGAAAAACTACAAATGGGTCTCGGTAATGAAATTTCAACAACTGATATATTGGTCATATTATTTTCTCCTCCACATAATCTTTTAAAAAATGTCCAATATGTATTTTCATCAATCATACAAAAAATTGAATATGTTTGAGGTACAAAAGCTGAGTTAATAATAATAATAATAATAAGTACCTGTGTATTTATGGCACATTCCATGTTAACCCACATAGTGTTATGTAAATTTGATAACTATTAAACATGTATTTTCATCTAACAGTATTTTTCTCATTTAAAAAAAAAAAATGAGTCAGCTTAAGAGTACTGCTATGTTATCAATTCATGATGCCGCATTCGTTTTTAAATCTAGCCGAATTTGTTTTAACTAGCTGCTTTATATTGAACTGCACATTCTTATTCATTATAATTATTACAATTAACACCGCTTTAATTTGATATTTTAAATTATTGTTGCTATTGACTTCTGCTAGTCTGGGGAAGTTTTCCTAAAACAGTTATGATTTAAATTCTAGTGAGGCCGCTGAATAAAACACCTTGAGCGATCATTAGTTTACTGCTGTGATCTGTTTCTAGCAGAAAAAATTAAAATTACAACAGTAAGGGCCTAACCTCAATGTTTTGGGGTTGTGCTCTGACCCTTGGGTTTCGTTAATCCTACTAGTGAGCATAATGACCTAAAGTCAACAGCAATACAAATTTTTAATTGTTTCAAATTAAAGCAGTAATAATTTTAATTATTCCTATGTGCTATGTTTCTACTCTTAAATGTATTTTGAATAAATATATTGATATTTGGGATGCCAGAGTCTCATTTAGGATGAGTACTCAAATTATTATTTATATGCCTTTATCTTGGGTTCCTTTCCAAAGGTCTGTTCTTGTGTTTACCAATTTACTCATCTATTATAACTTCACTATATTATTTATAAACAAATAGTGTATCTGGTGCATTTAAGCACCAATAGAATTACAATAAGGATTGTTTATTTATTCAATTTCAAACAAGGTTAATGATTCAGAATTTAAATATATAAAAAGGATTACCATAAAATATGTTACAGGAAATAAATTAAACTTATCTGTGGACAGGGGTAGATTGGGTTACAGGTCGGTCTTCGCTTTGCCGCTTCGGGAACTCTCCATCTTCCACCAGATCTATCCTACTTGCTGTACGTCTCCAGAGTACCTCCTTCCTTCTCTGCGTCTATCTCAAGAGTGACTTCTTCAGCCTAGTTTTAGTAGTAGCTTGCCCCCCTTTCCTTCTTTCTCCATCATCTTGGACCATAAAGGCTCCATAAGGGGAATATGTTCTTTGTCCAAAACATATTCCCTTTCATGTTTGCCGCCCGCATCAGTACATGGCATATGATTAAGAAATTTCAGTTGAATTCAAGTAGTTAATTAGCATAAATTAACTTGCAGCAGTACTTACTTATGGCATCATGAATTGATTACTTAGCAGTACTTAACAGTTGACCTAAAGTGTATTGGCTTTTGATTTTGTCAGATATTGACAATTGGCCAATGAGAGAATGTAAAAATTGGTAATGGTTATCTGATTTTGTTTTCTTAAAAAAGTAATATGTCTAGTTTATTTAAAATTATCATCATATATATAATAGTACATAGTACATTAAGCATATTGCTGTAAGAATTTCTTTGTAAAATACAACTTCTTAATAATTTTTCTCACTTTTTACCAGAGTGTGAGAAAACGTATAGGAGATACAGGAAGCTGACTCAATTAACAGAATTAACCTATTTTCCAAGAGCTTCAAGGTTAGTTACCTATTAATCTATTACTTTTTTTTCATACTTTCCTGTAAATGATTTGATGCGAAAATTCTTTTTGTAATCATTAGAATTATAAAACATCAATATCAACTGGAAGGGTGAAGGAAGTATTGTTTTTATATGAAATCGGCTTAAAGAATGATAAAATCCTGAAATATATACTTAATCTGAAACCGAAATTAAAATATCAGAAAAACGGTGTCTTTAGTGGTCAAAATGAAGTGTTGCTTTATGTTATATAATGTTATTTCAAATTTTGCTGCAGTGTTTGAATAGGATGTTCTCCGCTCACTAACACTTCTTCACCTTTGTTAAAAAAAATTTACAGGTTTTTTTTTAAACCCATTTTGTGATAGCCTAATTTTCTGAACTCGCATAGTTTTGATCATTGGCATACAATCTTTCATGCGTATTAATTTAATTTGCGTTAATTGAACAGTTCATTTTTAAAAAAAGGTCAACTGGACTCAATCATATAATTTATTCTTTAAATAGGAGAAAAAAACCTATTTCCAGTAAAAAAAAAATTTTATTCCTTATTTTCGAGATACGTTTAGGCCTAGGCCATTCTCAATATTCTGTTTAAATTGTTTCTTTTTTTACTTATTATATGGTTAACAATTCGACCATAAGTCATTCATCTTAATTTAAGTTGTTTTATTCCATTTAAATTTTTTTTTAAATTCAGAGGGAACCATGTCCTCTATAGTCATTTAATAATATTATTACCAGATCTCCCACCCATCCGTCGTGGTACTCTGCCACTTAAGCTACCCTGGCACATGCCCTGGTCAGACAAATCCTTTCTCTTCAACAATCCCATATCCCTGTGTTCTCGCTATTTGCGATGTATACAAGAGGAAGAATGTTCACTTAAAATTATAATAATTATAAAAAAATAAAATAAAATAAATTATAAACAATATAATGACCTAAGTCAACAAGATCCTAATTAAAGTAATGTTCAATAAACATTCTTCCCCTTGTATACATCGCAAATTGCGAGAACACGGGGAGTAATATTCAATGAACATTCTTCCCCTTGTATACATTGCAATTGCGAGAACAAGGGGATATGGGATCAGTGAAGAGAAAGTATTAGTCTGACCGGGGCACGTGCCAGGATAGCTCAAGTGGCAGAGTACCACGACGGATGCGTGGGAGACCTGGGTTCGAATTCCGGTCCTGGACAAATCTTTCCTCTTCAAAATAAAAATATTTAAAAATTGTAATAATTATAAAAAAATTAAATTAAATAAATTATCAGAGAAAGAATTTGATAAAAACGAAATAGTACATCAGTTTTAATCAATTTCTAAAAGGTTTTTTGATTCCATCAACCATCAAATAGCATATAACATTTTTTTGCCCTAGGATTATCTAAGAAGTTATTAAATCTAGTTGGTAAGAATGTGCATAACTAAACAATTCAATAAATTTAGAGTTGGTAATTTTTTTTTTTTTTTTATAAGTTTGTTATTTACTCGGGTTTAAAACAAGGTGATTAGCTGTCTTATTTGATTTAACTGTAGAGTATGTCATTACAATCAGAAAGGTGAATGCACCAAAAAAAAGTTTGAAAATGGGTGCTTGGGTTTACGGATTATTTAAGTTTTTGGGAGAAGTCTTTTAAAATATACCACTAAATACAATAACTTTGATGAAAAGTGGTAAAGGAATAAGGCTCAAAGTAAATAGGGATAAGTCTGAATATATTGTTGGCAGTAGGAACGGCTTTGGTGATATTGATACAATTCCTCCCTAAGTTTGAAGGAATCAAGAAATTTAAGTGTTGATTGATTCTATGCTAACTAAAATAAGCTTGTTCTCTTAGTTTGAAGATAACTTAGTTTGTATCTTCAGTCCTGAACTTTAAAATTTAAGAGTTAATATAATTGAAGCTATGTGAAGATTGAGACAGGCCTGTCAAGTTGATGGGCAGTAATAAATGAATTCCTAATAAGCTAAGCATTGAACAAACTGGTTAATGAAGGTGAACTTAAGTATTTTATTATTATTACCTATCTATTGTTTCACGCATTTTTGGGTTCAAATCATTATTTTTTGCTTTTATATTTTTCTTCTTCAAATCCTAGGACTCCATCTGGACAAACGTCTCACTTGGAATCCTCATACAAGACTGAAAAGACAAGAAACTGCTTGACGTTTTTGCCTACGACAACATTTACTGGACAAACGTTCAAAGCTCTCAATTAATTACAAAAGACTCGTTTACATGACAGTTATCAGACCTATTTGGACATACAGAGTTGAGCTTGGGGCTCTACTAAACCATCCAATTCATCTCGTATCCAATCCTTCGTAAAATCCTTAATGCTCCTTATTATGTCACAAACAAACTCATCCATCATGATCTTAATATCCCATATGTTGCTGATTTGGCCCAAACTAGATACCTATCCTTCCATGAAAAGCTCTATACACACTTGAATCCGCTAGTCTCTCAACTTGCTTCCTATACTATCCCTGATAACCCTCTGACGCGTCTGAATAGAATCCGAGATCTTCTACTATAGAACTTTATTGGAGTGCAATCAATGGATAGTTTCTCCATAAGTGTTTTTTTTTTCATGTCCTTTGTTCATACAGCAGATTTACTTGATGTAATATAATTACAGTTGTAAATATCAATAAATTATTCTATTCTATTCTTCTTCAAATGTTCAGAAATTTTCTGACGAGCCTGGCTGTGTCAAGGAGAACTGCCTGTTGAGCCTCCTTTAAAACCTCAAAGGGAAGTCCCAGATTCTCAGCTCCCTCCACCGTGGATTTAGGAACCAATCCATTTGTGGAAATTATAATAGGTGTTACCACCACACTTTCCATACAGTATAGCTCTTTTAGCTCAGCCGTTAGTTCCTGATACTTTCGAAGTTTCTCTCCAACAGTTGAATTTACATTATTGTCGTTAGGGATTGACTCCCTTGCTTTCCTCTCACTCAACTTTATAAGGAGGATCTCTGGTCTATTATGGCGCACAGTATTGTCTGTTATAATGGATTCATCCCAATATAGCTTACGGGAACCCTTTTGTAGAAGTTTGTTGGGATAGTACTTATCTTACTTCTTACTATAATATTATAAATGTGAAAGTTTGTATGTTTGTCTCTCTTTCACGCAAAAACTATTTTACGGATTTGGATGAAACTTGACAGTAATATAGGTTATACATCAGAATAACACATAGGCTATAGCAAGCGCGGATTTAGGGGGGGGGTACCCCCCCTCCCCCGACATTTTTCTAGGTACTGTGGAGAATCCGTTATAGGACATAAATAAAGGCAAATCACATGGTAATAGTTGTTAAAATAACAGAAAGAAGATGAGCGAAACTATTTGTTTTGATATCCTACTAATCTTACTAATATTATAAATGTGAAAGTCTGTATGTTTCTCTCTCTTTCACCCAAAAACTACTAGATGGATTGGGATGAAAATTATTGAGTAAAATAGGTTATACATCATAAGCTACAGCAAGGACAGATTTATGTGGGGGCACGAGGGCATGTGCCTCCCGTTATAGTACATAATTAAAGGCAAATCAGGAACTTAGCTAAAGAAATTTGTAGATAGGTTCTTTGTATAGTTCAAGAAAGAAATTTGGATAATTTCACCCCAAGGGTTTTCTCTTTAATATAATAGGGGTTCAAAGGTTGTATAGAATCCGTCAGTTTTGAAGTTAGACTCTGAAATTTTGGATGTACGAGTAACTTACATTTCAAAAAAATAATTAAATTATTTATTTTAAATGATCTTTCAAGAAACTTTATGTGGCAGACCAAATTCCACGTGAGCGAAGCCACGGGCATAATCTAGTATATAATATGGTGTCTTTTCATCTAGAAGGTTGTATAATTATTATATTTTTATTCTTATAAATTTTTATTTTTTTTTAACTGAATTTAATTCTTCTTTTTTTAGGGTAAGAGAAATAAAAATCATTTTCCTGTCATTGTTTATTCTCAATTTTCACTCTATTCGAGACGTTTCGACACGTGTCATTTTCAATCTTTTTTTTCCTGCATCTTTTAAAAATTCCTTTAAATTTTTTTTTTTTAATAGTCAATAAGTCTAAAAAAAATTTTGTAAAAAAAATAAATTAACAATAATTACATTACTATACATAATTTAACATAAAATGTCCAAAAATAACTCACTATAAGCATAGATACCTGGAAAGTCATTTTTTTAAAAACCCTTGGGAGATCATTAGTCCTCCATGGTCAATAAAATAATATTACATTAAAAGACCAAATCTTGATCTTTGAACTATTAGATCCCTTTTCAGTTCTATGAAACATTTAACTTTAATATAAAATACCAAAATATGTTTAAACAGCACATCAACAAAATAATATAAAGTAAAAACTATTTTTTTTTAAATATTTATTTATTTTTATTTTTTTAAATAGTTTTAAAAATATTTTATCAAATCAATTAATTTATTATGAAATTTTATAAAATTAATATATGGAAAAATTTTATAAGATCTAGTAGGTTACATGGTCAGGTTATTTCAACTATTTTCTGATATGTTTTCAAAGTATAAGGCATCTTATGTTCTATTATTTTTTAATTTCAAAATTATGGAAGAATATAATTTACTGATTTCTCCTGCTTCCTTTCTATCATTTACAGTATTTTCTAATTTATCGTTTATGAATAAAGCTTCTAAATATTTTCTTTTAATAGTGTTATTTTGTCTATGCAAAACTTTAGGCTTTTCAAAATCGAAAGTGTGTAATTCTTTTTTACAGTGTGCAGATAATTCGATACTTGTTTTAGCTTTGGGTTTAAGGTTATTTTGATGGTGATAAATTCTGTTTTTTAAATGTGTACTTGTTTGTTCGATGTATATTCCATCACAATTATTACAAGTAAGTTGGTATATTAAATTTTTGTTTTCTAGAATTGGTATCTTATCCTTTTGACTTGTTATTATGTTTTTGATTGGGTTTCTTGTTTTGTGTGCTTTCCTCATTTCTGGTATGTCATAATTTTTAAAAGTTGGTTCGATTGTTTCTGATAAGCCTCTGATATAGGTTATACTATTATGTTTTAATTCTATATCCTGTGCTTCTAATACTGTATAAATTTTATCATTGTCTATAAGTGGATCTATGTTATTGGTTTCTTTTATAAAAAATTTAGTTATTTTAGATTGAGAAGGTTTAATTTTTATTGCATTATTTTGGCTGTGTTTTTGAAATATTAGTAGATTCTTTTGTATTTAATTTATTTTTTATATTTATTGGTAGGTGATTGTCTTTTTTATTATTAATTAAATTGATTTGTTTATGCCATAAATCTTTTATTAGTTTGATTGGAAAAGCGTTGTTCAGAAGGATTTTGAAAATTTTGTTTTTAGTTTCTTTCAAATATTCTACATCTGTTAATTTTATTGATCTATTAATTAGATTTAATGCTATATTTTTAATTTGATGCCTCGGGTGATTAGAGTAATAATTCAGTAATTTACTTGAGGTGATATCCTTTTGATACCATTTTGTTTTAAGGTTATTATTATGGTTTTTTATGATAGTAAGGTCTAAAAAATTTATTGAGTTATTATTTTCCAATTCTTGTGTAAATTTTATGCTTTTATTTCATTCATTTATCTATGTATTTTACTATGAACATAGGGGGGTTGTTTAATTTTTGTAAGCTATCTTTAATAATGTAATTTAGCACTATACCAGATAAATTTACGTATAGTCTTCCTCCCATTGGTAATCCTTTTGTTTGTTTAAAAAATTAGTTTTCAAAAGTAAAATATCCGTTTTCTTTACATTTTTACCTAATCATCTGTTATCTCATATAATTAATATAGAAAACTGTTTTAATAAAAATTTTCTAAATAACACAAAGCATCATTTTTTTTAATTATATAGGACATAAAATAGTAAATTTAGATAGAAAACAGGCTTTCTGGTTAATAAATTCAATAAGGAAAAAATTGAAACTAACTTTAGAAAAAATTTCAGATTAAAATTCGCAAGCTGTAATTATAAATATATGTAAAAAATGGAATATTAATATCAAGAAAACTAAATTAAAAAACATTAATATTAAAAGAAATAAACCTAATAGGATGAACTTCAAAAACCTATATAATAGTAGCGAAATCTCAAATAAACACAAAACTACAATCTACTCTAATAATATCCAAGGAAATAATCAATATACCGAAAAACAATTTAATATTTTTTATTATTATAATAACTTATACTTAGATAATAGAGTAATTAACTTAACTTCTAGAGAAATACCCATTAATATTATAAATTTATTAATTATTAATTATTATTAATTTATTATTTTGGTATTTTATATTAAAGTTAAATGTTTCATAGAACTGAAAAAGGATCTAATAGTTCAAAGGTCAAGATTTGGTCTTTTAATGTAATATTATTTTATTGACCATGGAGGACTAATGATCTCCGAAGGATTTTTAAAAAAATGACTTTCCAGGTATCTATGCTTATAGTGAGTTATTTTTGGACATTTTATGTTAAATTATGTATAGTAATGTAATTATTGTTAATTTATTTTTTTTAGACTTATTGACTGTAAAAAAAAAAAAAATTTAAAGGAATTATATTTTAATTTTTCTCACAGATTTCTCTGGTACTAAATTCACATCCCGGAATTCAAAATTCAAGGGAAGTGTAAATGTTTTACTGATTCAAGAATTTTCTGATTGTTCTGCAGTTGTCCAACAGAACTGCCTTTTGCGCAAATTTTAATTTTTCTTATGGAGGCAAAGGTCTTCTGTACCCTCCCTTGTGTTTTTCAATATCAGGCCATTCAACGAAATGACTATTGGAGTTATGAGCACTTACTCCAAATGATAAGGTAATTTCAACCCAATAGACAGTTCCTGGTATTTCCTAATTTTTTTGGCTCTGGTGTTCATTATGTTTGTAGCACATGGGACTGATATTTCTATGATTCTGCCAATTTTTCCCGCATAATGGATCAACAAAATATCCAGATGGTTTATGTATTACCCTGTGGTCCGTGATTATTTGCTCATCCCAGTAAATTTTAATTTCATTATTTTCTAAAAGTTTTTCCAGCTGATAGCGATAGTAAGGCACCTCATCTCCGCCCAACAGTTTCTAATAGCCTGCATATACTTTAGTGATATATTTTGCCACATTGTTATGCCTGATCGAGTAGTCTGTCCCAGCCAGTGCTTCGCACCAATTTGCCACATGCTGTATAGACTCAAGAGTTTTCTAGCAGAGGCGACATTTATCTGTTATCAGGTTCTCCTTAAGAATGTGTTTTCTGTAGGCTCTAGTAACAATTACCTGGTCCTGCATCGCTAAGGTAAACCCTTCAGTCTCTCCGAGCAGGTGCCCTATTTTTAACCAATCAACTGAGAGTTCACTGTCAATCTCAGGCTATTGCATTTGATGGTAAAATCTACCATACAGTTCCTTCTCCTTCCAAATCGTCTCGTAGTGATACTCATCAGTAATATCATGGAGGATAGGGTCTTTCAGATTAAGGGCAATGTAATTTTCATCTAATTGTCTCATCTGCAGATTATTGACGATTTACTTGACATAAAATGCTCCTTCATGGGTTTTATTTGCTTTCTGCATGAATCTTCCATTGAAATTAGCCCATGGCCACCTTCTTTTCTGGGTTAATAGAGTCTAGCCACAGACGCCTTTGGGTTATGAACTTTACCATCTGTCATCATTGTGCGCACCATGTAATCCATCTGTTGTATTTTAGTTTTTGACCAATTTATTATGCCAAAACTATATGCTACCACTGGTATTGCCCATGTATTTATACCATTGATTTTATTTTTTCCATTCAGCTGACTTTGAAGAATTAGCTGCAGTCTTTTTTTAAACTTGGCAAATATTTCGCTAAATACATCTTTCTTGGATAGTTTTATAGCTTGCTTGATGCCCAGGTATTTGTAAAATTCTCCCAGCGATTGCTGTCTCAAGATGGCTCCTGAACTAATTTGTATAGACATTCTGTCCCTTATATTTTTTTTTGTAACGTTGACGGTAGCAAACTTTTCGATACCTTAAGACAAACAGATGGAGTTACTAAATCTTGAGACAAGTTCGATCATTTATTGTAGCTGATTCTTATTTTTATATATATTGAGGTTATCCATGTAGAGGCTATGGCTAATGGTTCCCTAATCGCCTACTTTCATCTGGTAACCAATGTCTCTGCTTTGGAGGATATGACTTAAAGATGCTAGGGCTAAGCAAAACCATAGAGGACTTAGTGAATCTCCTTGGTAAATTCCCCTACGAATTTTTATAGCCTCAGTTTCGTAACCTGAGCAGCCCCTACCTACTTTTATTTTAATGCTCCACGACTCCATTAGCTTCCTCGAGATGTTAATTGTGCCTAGGTGGATTTAATAAAGTTCGAGGACTTGCAGTAACCAACTATGCGCTACAGTATCAAAAGCTTTCTTGTAATCGATTCACGCCATTGATATATTTTGGTGCTTTTTGCAAACTTGGTTTGTAATGAATGTATCAATCACTAATAGCTCCTTGCAACCCTTTGCTCCTTTCCTGCAACCTAATTGCTCTGGTGGTAAGAGTTCATTATTCACCAAATGATTATTAACTTTTGCACTTATGATCGATGTCAGGAGTTTATATGTAATATTTAGGCAAGTGATATGTCTGAAGTCCTTAGCTTGTAGATTAGGTCCTTCCTCTTTGGGTATTATATAAGTTATACCATCTGCAAAATTTTTCAGTATTTCCGCTTCTTTAGTATCATTGATTGGGAGAGATCCGCTAGCCTCCCAGGAAGATCGTTGAATTGCTTGAGCCAGTAGGCTTGTGTATTATTTGTTCCTGGACACCTCCAGTTATGCATCTTCTTAGCAGGTTCAGTCACATCCTCCTTTGTGATGACTAATGGGAGCATCAAGGGTGTTTCTTCAAGTCTTAGCCTGATTTAAGGCAGCCATTCGGCATTTGTATCATGATACTTTTGTTTTTTCCATAGTTCTTTCCAGAACGACTCCATATTTTCTGCTGAAGGTAATGTTGGACTTATGGCTTTCCTTCTATTTGTTTGTAAATCTTGTGTTGGTCTGCTCCGTAAGTTTTACTGTCTCTTTTGCGAAGAGTTGCCATCGTATATCTCCGCATTCTATTCGCGTAAACAGCTAACTTTTGTTCATGTTTGTCAGCATAAATTTTGAAGGTTGCAGGGAGATCATTTTCAAGTATAAAGGTGGCAAGATGGAGAACTACAATTTCATCAATCTTTTTTTTTTGCTTATTTGAGGTCTGTTTTGGATCCATTATATAACTTATTATAATACCAATATGTCTTTGCAGCTCATTGATTTTACCCTCCAGCCTTCTTCTCCAAACAGGTTGCCTGTTAGACGATGATGTCTTTGGGATATCTCTTCTTTTACCTTTAAACCTAGAGGAGTTAGTATCGCTTTCGTTGCTATATAAACCTAGTGTTTAAAGCCGGATACGGTTTCAACGGAATCGGCATGTTTTTGTAGTATCTTGTCCATGATCTTGACCACTTTTCAACTTAGTGTTTTTTAAGGTGTGCGGGTAGGTCTTTCTTCAATGGGCAGGTCGTACCACTTCATGTGTTCAGTAATTAATTCCTATTCTATGTTTGCCTCCATTTCAGTATGTTAATTTGATTCATCATTACTCATATTTCTATCTGTAGGTCCATTATAAGCTGTCTCAGGTGAGGATCTGACAACAATGATCCCTGCATTGCCTTGTTGATCCCTTGTAGTACGTGTTGCAACCTCATCTTTAATTATTTGGAGGTCTGCAGGACCAAGAAATTGGGTACTTTTCCAATCTAACGACGACCTACCCCAGCGACCCAAGTGTCACTTTCGTTAACTACCTGCTACTGTTAGCGAAACCTTCCTTAGTCCTTTGTTATTGTTTGTGTCTAGTGGACGTTTATTTGTTTTCATGTTAATTATACAATATGAGTTGGAATTTGATGAAGATTTTTCGCTAGGTGATTGATGAAAAGTCAGCTGTGGTATTTCTACAGGAGCGGAACGTCATATTGTGTTTAATCAATATTGTTTATAATAAATGTTTTATTATATTTTATTATTTATTTTCTATTTTAAATATTTAAATTTTAAACATAAATAATTATATTTAACTACAATGTGATGTTTTTTGGTTAATTGTTTTGATTGTTCTGTATATACGACACCGTTTTGATGTGATATTGTTATTTTTAATGAATTTTGTTTATAACAAATGTTATTTTTTATCTTCTTATTTATTCAGTAGTTTATATATTTTAAATTTAAAGAGAAAATATGATATACAGCTAAAATATGATTTTTTTTTTGTATTTCTTTTATTTTTAGCTATTTTTCTTTTAAAGAGAAACTATTTGCCCGGGCTCTTTAAAAGAAAAATAGCTAAAAATAAAAGAAATACAAAAAAAAAATCATATTTTAGCTGTATATCATCTCCAATTATTTCCTAACAATCCTCTTGTCTGTTTACTATTTCAAATATATTTCAGGCATCATAACCTGACAGGCTGCAAATAGTTGAGGTAAGTGCCAGAGGAGCGTGCTGGGGTAGGTCGTCGTTAGATTGGAAAAGTACCAGAAATTGTCCCTTCATAATTAGTCTTGTCTGGTCTGCTAGTCTTTTCGCTGTCACTTCAATTTTTGGGTATTTTTCTAGCCAATAACCTCGGATTCTTCTCAGATATCCTGTTCTATTTTGTTCTAAATCTGATGCCAAGTAGTAGCCTCGGATGACCACTTTGTTCATTTCTTGTGTCCACTTCATCCTTGAAATTACTCATGGTCTCTGTTGCTGAGCATGAGCGGGAGGAGCACTCCCCCCCCAAGTGCGAGCTCAGACTACGGGTCGATGAAGGGAGCTTTGTCCATGGAACATTTGAAACCATTCTTCCCATAAAAATAGCCACTCACATTTCAAATCATTTCTGTTTCCTCAACAGTGTCTTACAGCTCTGACGTTGTGTATTGTGATCACTTTCGATGTAGGCTCCCTCATCATCTGATTCGAAAATATCAGCTTCTTCTTTCTCCAAGTCATCTAACAAGAGGCGAATTTTGTCAAAAAACCTCGAATCATCATTCCAAACTACAATTTTTGATGTGCTAGGTTGCGGTTCCATATTTGTAGTACAATCGAAAAATAATCCATAAATTCAAAAATAATAATGGATTGAATTAGTCTGGGTCATAAGTTATACTTATTTCGTGTTATCAATATCTACACCCCCTGACTAATTCAGACCATCAATAGAATTATCCAGTTAACTATTTTCCACTCAAATAAGAAAAATAGTTTATATTTTAATAATATTTATAAATTTAAAAATTGCAGTGATTAATATTAACTAATAATTATAAAACATTAAATGAAAGCTTACTTTGAAAAAATCAAAGAAGTCTCACAAGTACTGAGCTTTGGTCTTTGGGACCAGTCGTTTATATTATAGCAACTGTAAGGTAGTAATCTTAATCCATGTTTGTCCTCGTTAAACTCTCACATCCAACAGGCTTGATCTATGCCTTGAACTCACCAATGTGTGATCAATTTGATTATTGGTTACACCATCATTAGAGTGACATGTGGCAAGAGCAAAATGCACTCATTTGTGGGGAAAGAGATTACTCTCCACAAGCAGGCCCCTTGATGAAGCAATATTGAAAAATTTATAAGGCCATTTCATTATTTTCAATAAGTCATTGAAAACGCTATGCGAAATTGAAATAAATTGATTCTTAACATTTATTCTTAAAATGGATTGAGTTTTGAGTTTCAGTAAAAACTATGTCACCAATAACCTAATAATGGACCTCAATATTGAATAATAAGGTAAATCTATAATAAATCAATGTTTGAACAATCTATTGTATGTTCAAAAACTATGTTACGGAAAACTTAATGAACATCATTGTATAATAAATCTGATAAATGCTTTTTCATTTTAATAATTACTATTAATAATTATTCACAGACAAGGGAAAGTGTGGTTATCTTTATTTGTTATCATCAATTAATAAATGAATTTATCCCTCATCTATAATCTTTTATTGGTGTGGAAATGGTAGACTGGATATATCTTGAAGAGTGTGAAATGGTCAAAGGGTACAGTCAATAAATTTACTCGTTTTGGAGAGAGACCAGAGTTCGTACTCTCTTCGGCATTACATACACTAAAACTGGAACAATAAATTTACTCAAAATAAGTTAATATTATTTCTATATGTGCTAACGTTTTAGCCTGATTTTTTAGGCCGCCATCAGAGCTGAAAATAAAACAGAAAAACTATATTAACAGTGCTGTTCCAAAGAAAACATAGCAGACAAATTTAAACCGAAATGATAGGAATGAAAAGAAAGAAATACAATGAGCACAAGATAAATTATGAAATAATTGATGAGAAATAACAAGAATGGAAAAAAATCCAGAGGATAATAAAACAGTAAAATTACATAAGAAATGAATTTTATTACAAAATATAATGGTCGTGTCATTGGTGAAAGACAGAATGAGTTTGAACCAGATTACCGTTAAAAACAATCTTCTTATGGTGCCTTATTCAATAAATGAATGCTGGCGATTACTTCGGCAAGTTCGTCTCAATCTTTTGCTATTCTGATCAGTTCTTCGTAGTTCAAACCCGTCTAATGTCTTATGTTTCTGATCCAAGAGAGCTTTTTACTTCCAATTCCACGTTTTCCTTCAATTTTACCTTGTATGATCAGTTGCGGCAAAAAATAAAATGTCCTAGGTAAGATGTTGTACAGACCTTGATGGTATGGAGTAATTCTCTTTCTTGGTTTAAATGATCGAGAGCCTGCCTATTTGTTACATGGTCGGTAGCGTCTGTTACATGTTCCAGGGAATTTTTAATATCCTTCTGTAAGTACACATCTCGAGAACCTCTAATTTATTCATGGCAGGGACTGTGAGTGTCCATGAATCTGCTCCATATAGTAGTACTGACTAAACATAACATTTAACTAGCCGAATCGTAAGTTCCAAGTTTATATGTGGGTCGCATAGCAGTCCTTTCATTTGTGTGAATGCACTTCTGGATTGTTCAATTCTGCATTTAATTTCTTTATTTTGATCCAGTTGGTTGTTTATCCAGCAACCTAAATATTTTATCTTGTCTTCTTGTTCTAACATTTTACCATTCGATGTAACAGGCAGTGGTATATTCTGAGATCGAGAGAAGGAAGAACTTTTGTCTTATCATTAAAATCAAATTAAAAACAATAGACAGAGTTATATATTGAATTAATAAACATTAATGGTTATAATCATATATGGAGAAAAAAAGGATTGAGATAGAGAGGATGATCGTTATAATAAACATATTACTTAATATGTAGTGGATAAATTTAATGTTAGTAGTTAATTCCATATGATTTGCAGAAAAATTAAAATATGTGTGATGTAAAGGAGATAGTTGTGGGGTGCAGTCAATAAGAACACAGAATAAGTAATAAACTTATATTATGTGCCGACGTTTCGACTTACAGTGTAGGTCATCTTCAGGGCGATTTTGGAGAGCGATGTCGTTAGATTTAACGGCTGGCTAGTACTCAAATCACGGCATCGCTCTCCAAAATCGCCCTGAAGATGACCTACACTGTAGGTCGAAACGTCGGCACATAATATAAGTTTATTACTTATTCTGTGTTCTTATTGACTGCACCCCCCAACTATCTCCTTCACATTAGATCATCCAGTCAACTATTTTCATCTCATACATTCAAAAATTAAAATAAATTGATTTTTTTTAAAATACATTAAGATACTTAATATTCTTTTAAAACAAATTAACCCTGGTTCATTTAATATAATTTTATTTTAAGTCATAGTGTAATTTTATTTGATGTTTAAAATAAATTTATTATTTTACTTTATTAATATTTTTCAGTTTCATGAACAAGAAACCATGGAGGATGGTCAAACATCATCTCAGTCTACTGATGATAGCCAAGAAATTCCATCAGTTGATACGGTAAACTAATCTTCAGTCTTCTTGGCTTTTATACCGTTTTTCTTTTTTGTAGGTAGTTTGTGTCTGTAAGTAAAAAAGTAGATTAATTTATCAATTTCAATAAAAACTATATGTTTACCTGATACATAAACTTTCAAGGTTTTTTTATTTCATCATACTTTAAGTGTTTCATATGAAATGCTCATTTTCACAGGAATGGTTATTTACTAAAAAAAATTTATGAAATTTATAATGTTTTTATAGAAAATATTTACCTATATTTTATATATATTTTTCATTATTTGTTATCAAATTTTCAATCCCAGAACTGAAAAATTCAGGGTGTTGTAATGAAATAAAGTTTGAAAATGCCTTTCAACTTGAGAATAATTGTAAAAAAATGTACCCATAAGGAAGTTGCCCAAATTTCTGAACTGATGGAAATCTTTTGGGGATTAGTCAAGTCTGGCGAATAAGGTGGTTGTGGGAAGACTTCATAATCCAGCTTATGTGATTTCTTCACTGTCTGTTGTGACAGGTTGTTTTTTGTTGCATTATGTCAATATCCCTGCAGTACATCGTGGATGTGATGGGTTCACCTCTGGGTTGTAAAGAGAAATGAATTATTCCTGGCATTAGCCACCACAAAGAAACCACTTATATTTTTAGATGCCAATTTGGTTTTGTCATGTATTCCGGTGTTGTGTTATACAACACCCTTCCCTGAACACGGTGGCAATGTTTCTTGCATCTTGGGTTGCCAAATCTCCAAGTTTAAACTCATACAAAATAATTACACAAAAATCGTGTTTCCGTGATCATATTTGACGACATACTAAATAATGTTCATTCAATTAAAAAATAAAATTCAAGTCCAGTACCTAAAACCATTAATATTAAAAAATAGTAAATATTATCAAAAAATAGAGAATTAATAAGTTCATTATAATCTGTTAACAGCAGAAGTCTACTAATTCCACTTAGAGTTTTTGAAATAATAAAAACAGACATTACATATGTCATGACCCAATAGTTGTCTTTTATTCTTAATTTAACTAAATTGTTATTTAACTAAAAGGTTGTTCAATAGTTTTGCAATTCATATTCATAATAACCTGAAACATCAAAATCTAGTTGAACTTTTCGTTTTCCCTATAAGTTTCCATTTAAATTGTTTTTTAGGTGATCATTATTTGGATTTTTTAATTGTAGAATCATTGTACAGGACGATAGTGAGTGCTTTATATGCTTATATGTTAATGTAGAAATATTAATAATAAAAACAAATTATTCATTGACGAATATTTCCAACATTTTTTATAATCTGAACACTGGCAATTCTGATATTGATAATGCCTACTTGATTATTTATATTACTGGAAATTGTAATATACCGAATGCAATAATAAAATGCTGATCTAGCCACGTCCCTTTTCTCATAGAATATTTTACTTACTTACTTTCGATGAAAATATAGGATAACCTTTTTCACATAATTTGATCTTTAGAATTATTCCGAACTTCTGGAAGTATTTCACAGCTTATTCTTCCAAAGACGTCAAATCCTGAACTGTTATTCTATTCATTTTAAATAGAAAATAACAAAATTAATAAGACAAAAACATTTAAAAGGGAAAGCAATTTTATAGCTCACACACAAATAACTCAAAATGAGAAAAGTAATAAGAAGAGGTTACATGAAATAGATTTCATAGTGATCTGCTAAATCACAAGTTCCAAAATGTCTTGTTGTTTTTTGTAAAACGATTATTTATAAGCATGTATACTTCAATTTCACCATTAGAACATTCAAAAAGGTATATGATTGAAAACTCAGTGCTACAATATACAAAACAACGATTGATGCAGTTTTTGACTGATACATACTCAAGTTACCAAAAGCCTGTTGTGTCTTTTTCTGAAAATAATGAAATGATTGAAGATACTAATTATCTTACTTAATGATGGATGATCTTAAAAGAATAAAGTGCATTTATGTTAATATAAATACAATGTGTAATGTATGAAAATATATATAATTTTGCTCAGAGTGTCTACAGATGTGAAAAACAGACTAATTTTAATTCACAAATCATGAAATTCAAATAATTCAGACCATAATTGATTAGAAATTCAAGAAAGAACACAGTTATTAAAAAGTTATGAGTTTTCACTTCTGTCGGCAGTTCTCATGACTGCCTATTTTTATTTTTTTATGGTGTTAAAACTCAGTGACGATTCCAGGCTTCCTCCTGTCTTCTCTGTTTTGTGCAGCTGTCATCCAGCTCCTGTTGTTGTCCCAGGATATCTCTTGTGTCTCTATCCACACCATCCGACCACCTCAGTTTTTTCCCCTTCTTCTCGTGCTGTAGAGAGGTTCTGTCAATATCTTTTCAGGAACGGCCTCATCTTCCGTTCTAGCCACACAGCCAGTCCATTGTAGTCTTCCCATATTCAAGGAATAAACAACATGTGCTTCATTAGATATTGAGTAGACCTAATTTTTTCTCCTCCTGTTTCAATCGAGATAAACTCCACCGAAGATTCTTTTAAGGATTTATTCACTCTTTAGACTCATACTCAATCTTTTTGGTCATTGTCCATGTCTCCGAACCATGCAATAAAACTGGGCAGGTTAATGTGTTGTATAGATTGAGCTTGATCTCCATGGATAGAAGGTGAGAGGAGAATCTCTTGGGTAGACCAAACTAACACCTGTGGCTTACAGGATTAGCCCTGGCAATCCATATTCTTTTCTCTACCGCAACCTCAAGTTCATTATCCTCAGTCATTTTTTAACCCAAAAAACTGATTTGGGCCACTTTCTCGAAGTTAAATAATATTGATAATATTGATGGCCTCATCAGGTCAGGGTATTTCTCCTTTGATCATGAACCTAGTCTTCCCCTCATTTACCTCTAGCCCAACTGTCCTGGTGGCCTCCAACAGGGCTACCCCATGATGACCACATCATCTGTATATGCCAAGAGGTGGACCGTTTGAGTGTAAATTGTCTCATTGGTTTGCAAACCAGCATCCCTCACTGCCTTCTCAAGTGTAAAATTAAACAGGAGGCATGCTAGTGCATAACCTTGTCATAGTCCTTTTCTTGAGGGCAATCCTTATTTCCTTCGCCCACCAATCAGCACAGTACATATCACCTCAGGAACAGCTTTACGAGATGTATTAATCTATCTGGGATGTTAAACTCCTCCAGTGCCTTGTAATCTCCTCGGTTGCTATCATAAACTGCCCTACCAATGTTCTCAAGGAAAGTCAGATCCTTTCATCTGAATAATACAATATAATATCATTTCATCTGAATAATATATGGGATGCCACCCTGAGATCGTTATACTTAATATGTAGTAATTCTTTATCTATAATGAATAGGAGATATATCCCTCTCTTCTCCAGAGTTTGACGTGGTTGACTAACCAGGAGTGGGTTATTAAATTAAGATCATTTTTCATTTAATTGAATAACATTATATTTAAAGTGTGCTGATCATAGTTAAAAGGTAAATCTTAAGATAAAAGGTAAATCTTAATTAAAAGGAAAGAAAGGGGGGGCCCTTTTGCTAAATGTGGCAGTCTACTTGTTGAGTTTCCAGCTTCTTGCCTATAATTGCCTATTCTGAATAGAAAACGGGTAAGTTACCTGGTGTTATGACCCTAATCCTATTTAGTTAGATATTCCTAACTTTCCAAATAGTGTTACATATAGCAGTTTTATATTCGTTTCTTCTCTCTAGGATTGTTCTGAGGCAGAATATTGTTGTAGATCTTCCCCGCTGCATTGGTATGGTCCAAGTTTCTGCTCTGCAAAGGATAGTAGGCGCTGGAACTGGATGTTAGAGATCTTACTTCCGCAAGAGAGAAGAGATTCCCCTATAATTTTGACATTGGAGTTCATCACCTTTTTTGAATACAGGATATGTGACAGTCTTTTTACAATTTTCTGGCAAAAACTTTTCTTCCTAGATGGTTAATGGAGATAACCATTAAACTTCTGTAACTGCCATATATAAACTTTTGACAAGGATTAAAGCTATTAAAGCTTTAATAATACTTGATCTAAACTCTTGGTAGGTGGTCCTGTTGTTTTTACAATTAGATTTAGCTGAATTCTGAAATTGGTAAAGTGGAGGTTAAATTTTATGACGTTCCTTGATATTCAGTTTTTAAATATAAGTTATTTATGCCTTTTAGTGCCACCCAAAAGTTTCATTTTATTGTATCTATTATTTAGTTTGATTTTAATTGATTCCATTATGCATGTACTTTCTGCATTATATTCCTGTTCGTGCAAGATTAAGTTAGATCAACTCTACATGTTCTTATTGGAGTCAGTTTAAATCATTTAGATAGCTATAATAATGCTTTTTTCACTAATTTAAAAATCTTTATTACTAAAAATCATTCAAAGTCACTATAAATCTGGTAGTTGTGAAAGTTATCTTTGATATACGAATTGTCTAATAGGTTTTCAAGGCTATGAATTCAATATTTGATCATACAGACACATTTAGAATTATATCAGTTGATACGTTAAACTAACCCTCAGTCTTTTTGTTATTTAATTTTTACTTTCTAAATGTAAGTTAGCAAGTAAATTCAATTCATTTATGTGAATGAACTATATTAACAGTTAGTTGAGACATTATTTAAGGAATTATATTCTGGGCTTTGAAGTATGTCTTTTTTTATTCATATTTATATCTAATTATTCCCTTATACGAGTATATAACTAAAAGGCAATTTTCATTTCTATATAAGTAAGTAGTGTTGTTAATTTATTTTCCCTTCTGGATACTATGCCCCTTGTCATACCGGCCACATGGCCACCCAGTAAAATCTACTCAGCATTATCATTTTAACAATATCTGGAGTCTGGAATCTCAATATCATACCATTTCATTTATTTTGTTATTTGAGTTGGTGTTATTTTTTTTTTTTAGGTTTGAGCTTTTCGATTTGCTTATGATGCAAGATTAAGTGAAACTAAGTAAGCATTTTCTTAATTTGAGTCAGTGTTTAAATTGTTCAGATGGCTATCATAGAAACATACTGCTTTAGATCACTTATTTTCAAATCTTTATTTCTAAAACTCATTCACAATCATAATAATTCTGGTAGTTTTTGTAGTTTACTTTGATATAGGGTTTTCAAAGCTACGGATTTCATTTCTGATTATGCATACATATTTTGAATTACATCAGTTGATATGGCTGAGGGTTGAAACTAACCTCCAGTATTTCTGGTTTTTATTCAATTTTTACTTTGCATAGTTTCTATAGTAAATTTCCCTAATGCTCAGGTTTTCAAGTTTTGTAAATATTTTTGGTGTGAGTTTTTTTATTTGTGAATAAAAAAATTATTTTGTTCAAAGGTAACTAAACTAGTGAAACAAACAGATAGCGAGCCTACCGATATGAGTAAAGAAGAAGATAGCCCCAGTGACTCAGGAGTATGCAGTCCAAGTTCTTCAACAGATTGTAAAAAACAGGGTATATGATTTTTTATTAAGCACCCTTAATGTATTCATCCAGTTATGACTAATACTGGTAATTTAACTTTAATCAATATTACTTTTAAAAGGATTGTTATATCTTTTTTTAATTTTTTAAATTTTATTACGGGTCTTTTATATTTCAATTTTTAATTTTTATTAAATTAAATTATATTTGAGTGGTTATTAATTAGCAGTTGACTTGATAATTTATGATAATGTATTTTGAAAAATTTACATTTTATATATTGATAGACCCAATGTAGTATATTATTATTATGGTGTTAAAAGAGTTTTGAGTTTACTATGAGATTTCTGTTAAATGTATGGTTATTTTTTACTTATTAGGAAATGGGACTACCGAAATTGAAAAAATTTTAATCAAGCCAGAAGATGGTGTCGAGATACCAAAAACTCCAGAAACTGATAATGAGAACTGGGAAAAAGAAGCTACCCCTACTCTAGAAGATAACCATCAGAGACCTGTGATTAGTGTGAGGAAATCCGAAGACCTTTTTGGCATGGTATTTATTTATAAAGCTTACTATTCCTTTATAATTACAGTCTTTAAAGCTAAAAGTCAAGTATTTCAACATCAAGCATTGTAGATATTAATTATTAACAAGTTATTTTATGTGTTTACTCAGTGATTAATTAGACTGATACAATTACTTAATCGTTTTTATTATAGATTGATCAAATACCGATGATTTTTTTTGTCATAAAGCACCATAGCTTTTTAAGTCTATTGTGCACTATATCACTGAACTGTTTATAATACTTAGTTTGTTGATTCAGCATATATCCATAGGTCCAATGGATTAATTAGCTTATACATCGTGGGGCCCACTATATTTATGGCTACCGTCTGTACCATACTGTCACAACCATAAACTTGTCAACCTATCGGTGCCAGCAAATGATGTGGTAGTCTGTTTTGTCTTCAGTCTGACAGAATCTACACTTGGGTGGTCTTACCAATTTGAGGTTAATCACTTTTTACACTTACAGGGAACAGTATGTAAAAAAAGTAATGTTGCTTCTGTATCTAGAGGGCCCATCTAGAAAGATATTGGAATACTGTTGTATTTTATTTTGCCAGTATTACTTGACATTTTCTCCATGAGCTTTCTTTATTCCCTATTTCGCATACCGTATATGGAATTTTGGTGTATTAGAAATGCACTCAAAGCCTTTGTGCAAATGCTTTGTGCCCTTATCAATTAATCCAATTTTTCACTCTCTGGAATAACAGGATATCCAGTCAATATTTATACTATGTTGTGCAAGATTGTTTATAGCTCTATTGCAGTCCTTCACAACTCTTGAGTGTGTAATAAGGTTATTAAGTGACTTTTCCGCCTGGATGTTGTCATAAAATGTAATAATTCCAATCTTTAACCCTCCTATTGGCAGAGTGCTGGTATAGTAACTGTTGGCTAGCATTCAGATTGAAATGTATTAGTATATTTGTCTATGTAAACCAATATTTCTACTTATAGTTTTTTTTTCAGATGCCTTATCCTAAGCCATGAGGTGTATAAGAGCTATCCTTATGTCTGTTGAAACCATTATTTAGTTGATAATATTTTTATAATATTGACACTATGCTTTGTGCCCTTAAACTTCCAAATTTGTAAATTTGTTCATAACAAGTAATTGGTATTTCTATATCTGCTGACTTAATTTACACTGTTATTCCTATGCCAGTACTTTATATCTTGTTTTACAATCCTCTAAATGGTATTTTTACAAAGGAGGGTGATGATAATGTTTCTTTGATTGTTTGCTCATTTAACGTCACTTTATGCTGATATGGCTAGTCGGACGATGCTACAGTGGGAGCCCTAAATTTTGCCTATCCAGGTTTTATATTTTATGTTTCTTTGATGAAAACGTTGTGGGGAAAAAATCGAACTATCAACAAAATAAACAAGGTTAAATTTTCTTATGAATATTATTCCTAAACTCTGCCAAAAAAAAAAATCTGGTACTTGTCTATTAGAGGGGCCCCACTACTGGTAACAATGCAGGATATAGCATTCTTGTAACATTTTATTCTGCTATTGTTTGTTTAGTAGTGTGTTTACCACTTTTTTTGTTTTCTATTTCTAAAATATGATGCAAATGTGGGATCTTCCTACAACTGAGATTGAAGCACTTGCATTTTTCTAATAAAAAGGGATATCGCCGCGAAAGAAGCTTTGTCAGCAGGGCCACAATATGAAATCATTTACAAATAAAATGATTTGGAGGTGTCAATTAGAAGTTGCAGAACTAAGTGTGGTTTAAGAAGTGGAACCTTGTTTGATTCAACAAGAGTGCCATTTCTTATTGTCGTTAGATTTATTTATTTCTGGTGTAAAGAAATGACTTCAGTTAAATTTCGGTCTGAAGAACTTAAAATGTCAACAGCAGCAATCATAGATTGAAAAATGTGTTTTTTAAATTACTATTGTACTATTATGTTATTAATTATATATTATGTTGTATCGTTCATTTTCATTACTATTAAATTGTGTTATTATTAAATACTTCTTAATATTTTTAATAAAACGTTCCTTTTAATTTTATTACTATTATATTATTGTGTCATTGTTAGTTATTTTAAAGATATGAAGTCATTTTCACATGTTATACGTTTGTGTTATATATGGTTGTGTCAAAACTCCTAAACAGCGGCGCTAGCGTATGGATGTAAGGTTCAGCAAACTTATCACTGGGATCTAGAAGTGGGCAGAGTAGTTCCTTTTACTGAATTGCTTCTTTTGAGATAGTTCATTCTAATGAAGTAGTTCAAATGAACTACTAAGTTTATTTAAAAAAAAAAATAGAAATGTACTGAACCAAGAGAGGAATTTAACTATGGAAAAAGGGGGAGAAACTGAGAGGTCAAATGAACCAGAAAGGTTCTAGAAAAAATAAAAAACACTTCTATCTTATTTCTACATTTATTTTATATTATTTACACTTACGTCCGCTGTCTTTTTCCTAAATAATATACCTTCTTCCATATTATTCTTTATATTGAATTCACTCATTTTAGAAACTTTAATATTTACTTTCTTATTAATTTTCATACCCTGATAATTGGTTTTCCCTTTTTTCTTATAAACGATAAGAAACTCGTTGCAGATAATTGTCTTGGTTTAAAACACTAAGTGGGGCCTATCTGGCACACTTTTTCCTTCAATTACAAATATTTAAGAAAACTTATAAACCGTTCCTTCATGTTGAGTTGACTGTGTCTTCCGAATAGCTGACCTTATCTCTGAGAGAAAAGGTAATAAACCATAAGGGTCATTTTACTCTACCTGGCCTAGGCTCCTTACCATATTTACTTCGGTACTTCTAATTCTTCAGATAGTTACATATAGCATTACCCATTGCCCAAAAACCAAATATATATATATATATATATATATATATATATATATATATATATATATATATATATATATATTTATTATAAGGAAGAAATAGTTGGGGGTGCAGTCAATAAAAACACCTTAATAAGTTACACTTATTAAGGTGTTTTTATTGACTGCACCTCCAACTATTTCTTCCTTATATTAGAAGATACAGTCAACCAATTCTTCTCTAATATATATTTATTGATACAAATATATATATTTTTAAAAAATGTATAATATACAAATACATAATGACTCAAAACATAAACAAACGTAAACGATATTGTTTTTTATATCACATTTTTAATTATTCAATGTAAAATTTGTAATTCATTGGTAATTTAAACAAGCAAATAAATTGAGCTAGTAAGTGAACGAAGTACAAGTAGTTTATTGAACTAGATCGTTCACGGAGACTCTCCGGCTAGTATGTTTGCGAAGTACGAGTAGTTTGTTGAACTAGATCGTTGACTCTCCGGCTAGTAGTACTCAATTTAAAGACTAAAATTCAATTTATTTGCTTGTTTAAATTACCAATGAATTACAAATTTTACATTGAATAATTAAAAATGAGATATAGAAAACAATATCGTTTACGTTTGTTTATGTTTTGAGTCAATATGTATTTGGATATTATACATTTTTAAACATTAGTTAATTGAAAAAAATATAAATATATTATTTTTATTTCAATATATATATATATTTTTCAAAACAGATATATATATTTTTTTTGTTTTTGGGCGATGGGTAATGCTATATGTAACTATCTAAAGCATTAGAAGTACCTAAGTAATCATTCGCGTACTTCTCATCTCTACTGGTGAGTGGTGTGAACTAAAAAGAACTATAGTTCACCAAAACAGAGAGCGCTCTTTTTAGTTCATTTTCCGGGTCTAGTTCAATGAACGAGTTCGTTCACATACTTCTCATCACTACTGGGGTCTAACAGACAAGTACCAAAAATCTATTTCAGAAATGCTGACAATACTAGTTAAATCAATATTGAAAAATAAAGATACCTTACATAAATGTTAAGTTAAATCAAATTCAAGAATGACTTGGTATTAAAATCACTTTCAATTGGAGACTATTTCTGTCAAAATTATATTTGAAATTATGGATAGGATTAAATTTTAAAACTGGCCCCCTTTGTGTCATAAACTATAGTCGGGACGATGAAAGAAGGTGCACCGAGCATCCCCCTCCACGCCTCTCCACGAGCTCCGCCCTCTTTCCCCCACCCTAGTCCCACTTCCCCTCCACCCCTCTCGGGCCAGCTATCCAGTGACTATTGTGGATATTTTCAATGTTTCGTAATACAAATTGTCTTAAAATGATACATTACTTTGGGCCCTGGCTGCTGGTATATAAAGAATGAAAAGCGAGTAAGAGCTGTAGTACAATTGTCGGCTCCAGGCGAAGTCAGGTTAGGGGAGGGGGGAAGGAACAGCTTCAGGCCTCCCCACTCCCCGTGCACCTTCTTTTGTCGTCCCGACTATAGTAATCACTTCCTTGTTGAAAATATCAATTCTAGGTGGTGAGGAAATGGTTGACTGGGTGTATTTTCAACTTTAAGTCTAGATATTGGTTTCTACTGTTTTTATTAAATTCATTTTAATGTAAATTTGGAGCATAAGTATGGGTATTAAAAATTGCTGGTTTAGCCTCAACTTAAATATGAGGATTCAGAGGTGGAAATGAATTATGTTAATGATTTCTTGAATAACTGACTATGGTTTGGGTAGAATTGAAATTTAAATGGTGACTGGATATAGTATCTACTCAAAGTAAGGTGATGGCCTATTTTAACATTAAGATTATGTGCTCCCATGCTTGTACTTTTTAATTTAAGTTGATAATAAGCCATGGAATTTTTTCCAATAACAGTAAAAACTTTGCCACAACTTTTTGCTCTTAGTTTTATAAAAATATTATAATTATCAAGGACTGTTTGTTTCGAATTAATTATACTATATAAATTAGTTTGATTTAAAGTTTTTTTTATTTTAATTTTAAACTTCATCACTTTATACTAGAGGTAATATTTTATCTCAGTATATTTAAGTTAGATTATATTCTATTTGTATGAGATGAAAATAGTTGACTGGATGATCTAATGTAAAGGAGATAGTTGGGGGGTGCAGTAAAAAAGAACACTGAATAAGTAATAAACTTATAATTATGTGCCGACGTTTCGACCTACACTGTAGGTCTCCTTTACATTATATTCTATTTGCATTTCTGCAATTCTCGCATTGGATCAGTATTTTCTGGTTAATTTTTAATTAAATTTTTCTTTAATTATTATTAAAGTTTTATTGTGCACATAAGTTAGCTTAAATTACCAGCACTTAATACATTTTTCCTTATCAAATTATTTTCAACTTGAAGTTGGTTATAAAATAGATTGACAAAATTCTGTAATTCAAAATAAACGTGTTGTATTATTAGTTGTTAATTTTATTCTGAGGTGATGCCACTACAGCTTTTTCTGAACTGAGCCTGAGCCTTTGTAGGAAACTGAGGTTAACTGTTTACTTAACTTTATACTAAGTTAATTTTGGTACTCACACTGATGCAATTGATCTTTAGTGTGGAAAAACAAACTTATGAAGACAATTTTTGGTTTGGGAAAACTTAGGCTTCTTTTCACAGGCTTATATCTTCATTACATAAATTTGTATGTTTATTATACAGGTTAATGGGTCAAATGAACAGTGTTCTGTTTGTAATGAAAAGTTTACATCACCCTCCGCTTTAGAACAACATAGGGCTACTGCTGGACATTACAATTGCAGCCTTCAAGAGTGCTCAGGGCTTGCATTCCAAACTGCTGCAGAGCTCAGTGAGCACCAGGCGATTCATCACCAACCTCCTGTGCAACAGTTAGCACAGCAAGTGAGAGATCATTTATTTCATATTGATCACAATTTAAAATCATTCTGAATTACAAAAACATAAATACATTTAATGTTTTATTCATTTAATTTAATTAATTTTTGTTATATTATTTTTTTTATTTTATAAAAAATCTATAAAATATAGCTTCAGGGGGAAAATATCTTTGTTAAAAAGTTAAGATATAATTTTTCGAAACATTGCAAAGTGTTTTTTTTCTTTTCAAGTCAAAATGTGTCTTGAAAAACCTCTCCATTGTTCCATTTTCTCCCACCCGTCACAGTCTTCTATCTGACTCCTGGTTAGACTTTTTTGTCCCTGATTTACCACAGAAAACTACTTTCCTCCTCTCAATTACCCTTTCCATTTCTGTCCTAATCTAATCCAAATTTCATACAATATCCAAACTTCAGAGATCCTACCAAAAAGCATAACCTTTCGTAACCTAGATGTATAAAATATCTCACCTCCCCTCTAAATCTTGAATTGGAATGAAATTTATTCCTGTGCCATCATCGATTCCATGATTGACATATTCTCTGCCAATCTCAAAAGCATCCTGTCTCAATACCCCAATCAAAACTTTAACCATCCTGCTCCCTGGATGTGTCAAAAAAAGTCTTTCAAAGGAAGCGTGATGCTGCCCGTAGACGCTTCAGACGTATAAGGCTAACTGATGCCTATCAAGCCTTCGGGGCTCTCCACAATTTGACACAAGTCTACCATCAAACAGGCAAAATCCAAATACTTCCACGAAGCCCTTTACACTGCTTCCGATCCTAAATCTAAATGGCAACTCCTCCAAAAGCTTTTCCTCTGTAATTCATCTTGCTCCAGAGTCTTTCCTGCTTTTCCCGATGAAATGAACTCGTACCTTTTGTCTGCCTTAATCAACACTTCAAAATCACCCTCTCCCCTCTTTTCACTTAGCCATCTTTCAACCCTGACAATTTATATTTCTTAGACATTTCATCCACCGACATTATTTCCTCTGTCCTGAAATCCCACTCCAGTTCTACTGGCTTTGATGAGATCCCCGTCAAATTGCTCAAATTATGCCTTATCGATATCCTGCCTGTCCTACTCTTCATTTATAATTTTTCACTACTAAATGCAGTATTATCTACTTCTTGGAAAAAAGCCTTAGTCCATCCTATAAACAATACCTCTAACCCAGTATCTTAAAGACTACCGGTCAATCTCCATTCTCCAACCTTTTCAAACCTCTCGAAAGAATAGTCCCATCTCAAATATGAAATTTTCTTGAACAGTCCAAACTCATTGATGCACTTCAATCAGGCTTTCGTCCCGGTTTCTCCACATAATCTGCCCTTACCTAAATCACCAGTGACATATATACAGCTATGGACAACAAAAAATTAACTGTGCTAATCCTACTTGACTTTTCTAAAGCTTTTGATTCCTTGGACCATTCTATTCATTTCACTAAACTAAAATCATTGTCCTTTTCCACCAGCTTTATTCTCTTGTTCCAATCTTTCCTCTCTGACAGGTCTCAAGCAGTTTCCGGGTGAGCCCTAGGAGGGTCCTAGATCCCAAATGATTCTTCTCCGGCTGCAAACAGACTAAAGAAAAGTCTTGCCTGTCTTGGCTTTGAGCTGGGATTTTCAGCATGGGAACTCAGTGCCACTCTACCACTGAGCCACTCTGCTCCTTTTTCTATACCAATCCATTAAGTCTCAACACCCTTCCCTATATCTACAGTCTCATCCAATTCAAATTCTCAGTCCAGCACCACAAAACAAGATCCTGCCTTTTCCGATCACCTGTTCCCACAGATCCAAAGCATTCGAGCGTTCCTTTCTCGCCTGCTCCACCACAATGTGGAACTCAATCCCTCCTTTTATCTGCTATGCTTCTTCACTGACCTCATTTAAATCCTTGCTTTTCCAACATCTCCTTACCTTCCAAAAACATGCTCTCTATTCAAATGTCAATCATTTGCTTAAATAAATTAGTATTAAATTTTTTCCTAAAGAAGATATGCACTATGTAAAGAATTTATTGCATGTTATCCCATTTATTTATTTTAATCAGTAACTGTTGTTGTTATTAATATATTTATTCTCTACAATTGGTTAAAATCCAGTCAAGATTCGTACTTTTTAGTTATTTCATTTCTATTTTTATTTTTCTTATTTTTTTGGCACTTTTTAAATACTTCATGATTTTATTATTATGTAGCCTTCTAGCCGTATATATATATTATGTTTATTTTTCTGTTCATGTTTGTTATTCTAAAGGGAATTGGTCCCAGAATAAAGTTTGTTTTTTATTCTATTCTAAAAAAACATATTTTAATTTTTTTTCTCTATTTAGAAGTCAAGTACATTATAAGCCTGTTTATTAAAATTTTTTTGTCATTAAAACTCTTAATTTAAACTTTTTTGATTATAATTACAGGTCCAGAGGATTCCGGCAACATTTAATTCTCAGTCCTCATATAGACCCTCAACCACCCCACCTATACAACGTTATGGTATGTTAAATTGTGAAATTAATAGTTAAAATTATATTTAAAGAGCTTGGGAAAGAATGTGAAAGCCACAATTTAAAAGTTGATTAGTATTTTGTACAAAACTTCTTCCTACGCATTTAGCTCTTCATTATGATAGTTTGAGTATGTTCTATAGGCAGATCATAGGAATATCTAATGAAATATATCCACACCGGCATAACCTACTTCGAAGCAAGTAATATTGCATTGGTGCCGTTTTGTGATTGTAGCATTAGATTTTAACTTGACATAATGGCATGCTTTGTAAGCTGAAAATTAAAGTCGCCCAGTCCTTATTTAAAATTCTTATATCCCAATCCTTTGTTCCTACCACTCTAAATATTCCTTTAGAGCCAGCTGTGGCACAAAATTTTTGGATTGTTGCCTAGTCACAGCCATTTTTCTACAAGGCAGCACCATTTGTCCTTTCCCCTAAGTTTTATTCATTTCTGACATTCCTAAAAATCCCAATAGGTTTTTATCAATAATTGCTGATAATATTTACATCCTTCAATCCCACTCAAATCCTGAAGTGGTAATATTTAAACCTGCAAACATGCAACCCTAATTTCAGAAAAGTAGCTTAGGGCCACCATTAGTACAAGAAAATCTGGAATTCCAAACACTTTATCACATTTTTGGCTTTAGGATCATAATGGAGAGAACTTCAGATTGGACACAGCTTTTCTGATTATAAATGCTGCTTTCAATTCAGTGCCAATAGAAGAAATATAACCTCAAGTTGATAAAAAATATAATAAACATGTAGTGACTCCTTTTGGTTATCCAGTCTATTTCCGTGATTTCCAAATAATCTTCTTTAAAATTATTAATAATTTAAACTTTTACTAATTTTGTTAAATGATTAATTACACAGGCCAACAAAAAAAACCTTTTTGAAAACTTTTTTAATTTTAATAGCTGATCTTGATAGATTTTTATGTGCTGAATCCAAATCTGCTCGTAGTTTTTATGTATCACCCTTAGTTTCCAAGCAAAATGTATTTTATTATATAGTCTAATACCCATTTACAGTATATAGGGAAATCAATGAAACACTGTAGAATCGTAAAAATGGTTTGTATTTACAGTAAAATACTTGGAATAGTAATTTTATGTGATGATACAAGGTTCACTTGTCAACTGGAATTGGTTTATATTTTCTTTCCCTTTTTTCCTTGAAGCTTCTTGTGTAGCTTTTCCTGCGATGAATAGCTTGCTGAACTTCCCGGTGAAGTGACCAACAGTAATCCCCCATCATGTTGGTATTCCAGCGGCCCTGGTAACGTTTTTCCATCACTTTAACGTCCTGGTGAAAACGCTCACCTTGCTCCTCACTAACATCTCCTAAATTTTCCGGGAAGTAATCGAGGTGGCTGCTCAAAAAGTGAACTTTCAGGCTCATCAAACATCCTAACTGTTCAAATTTTTTTAACATGTTAGCAACAATAGCCTTATATTCTGGGTCTTTTTCATTTCCCAAAAACTTGGTGACAACTTGCTTGAATGAAACCCATGCTTCCTTTTCATTTGAGGTCATTGTGGATTCAAAGTTAACGTCAAACATCATTTTTCTAATATCAGGCCCGGTAAAGACGCCTTCTTTCAGTTTAGCTTCTGAAAGGTGTGGAAACTTCTGACAGAGATATTTGAAACAAAGCCCATCTTTAGGCAAAGCCTTTACAAACTGTTTCATGAGACCTAACTTAATATGTAGTGGTGGTAGGAGCACGTTTTTTGGATCTACAAGGTTTTTGCGTAAAATGTTCTTCTCGCCAGGCTTTAAAGACTCCCTAGCAGGCCAGTTCTTTCTGCACCAATGTTGATTCCGAGCTCTACTGTCCCATTCACACAAGAAACATGGAAATTTGGTAAAACCCCCTTGCTGACCAAGGAGCATGCACGTAACTTTCAAATCACCACATATCATCCAACCGTGTGCAGAATAACCTATTTTATTTAACACTATTTCTAGATTTTCGTAACTCTCTTTCATATGTACAGAATGACCGACAGGTACAGAGGCATACATGTTACCGTTGTGTGCTAAAACTGCCTTCAAACTATTTTTGGATGAATCAATAAACAACCTCCAATCTTCTGTTTTGTATTCAATTCCAAACTCATTCATTAAACCATGAATGTCTGAGCAGTGCACCAAATCACCCTCTTGTTCAAAATACTTCGAAAATTGTTGTTCTCTCTTCCTATACACATGAATGCTGGTTCCAGCCGCCAGCAAGTTCTTTTCTTTTAGCCTAGAGCCAAGCAGTTCAGCTTTTTCTTTTGTTAAGCCCAGATCCCTAACTAAGTCATTAAGCTCGACCTGAGTGAACAATTTAGGCTCTACATTTTCTGTAACACATTGGAATTCTTCATCGTGTTCATCTAACTCCGACTGTACATCAGAAAATACTTCTGTTTCAATAGAATTTAAGTCCTCTGGTGGTTCCGGGATTGGCAAATCTACACCGTGCCCTACTGGTCGGATGGCGGACGGAAGGTTAGGGTAGCTTATTACCTTCTTGTTCTTAGAGTTATGACCAGTAATATCTACACTGCAAAAGTAACAGTCATCGGAATGATTTTTTGGTTCCCTCCATATCATGGGAACAGCAAATTTAAAGTGTTTTTTCTCTTTTTTTTGACCATTTCCTGAGGTCTTCAACACATACATAACATACCTTATGCGGTGCCCAAGGTTTATCCTGGTCTCCAAGTTTGGTTCCAAAGTATGCTAGATAAACCTTTTTCACAAAGTCTGTAATGTTTCTTTGGTGCTTTTTAATAACAAACTCACCACAAATATAACAAAAACTGTCAGCAGAGTTTTTACAGCCGCGATGAGACATTGCACTGAGCACATGTACAGGAAACGTAAAAGTGAGGTTATGTTGAAAATAAACAAAACATCAGCTGTTTAGCATGTGTTTCAGCAGTGCTGCCAACATCATCTTTGTTCATTAGACCTATTTTTTCATGTTATCTTAACTATGAAAAAGCTGTTAAATTCTAAAAATATTTCTTTATTTCATGAATTTAACTATAAAATGTGAATAAATGGTGGGTGATACAACTTTTTAAGCATCATATTTGGATTCAGCAACCTAAACAACATAAGAATAAGGTATTTTCATTAAAAAAGTTTTTTCATCGTTGGCCTGTGTTATTGGTTTGCTAATTATATTTACGTAATTTGTTATAATTTGTTTTATTTGTACTAACTAAAATTATTTTGTTTATAAGAAAGAATCCTGAAATATATTTTTAGAAATCAATTGAATTTTTTCTCCACAGGGTCTGTACCGCAAACTATCGGATCAGGTGTTGTGTTGAGTCCTGTAAGCTCTACTTCTTCAGTACCTAACTTACCTCCTGGAATCCAACTATCTAAGAGGTCAGCACCACAACCCACTGAGACTCCTGTTGTAAAACAAAGGTAACATAGATGTTTTCAAGGCAGTTGGGTAATAGTTAGGTTTAGATTTAATATTGAATTTCATACCTACCTGAGTTATTTTAGTTAATTTCATTTCACTTGTACATATGAAAGAGTGGAAACATTCATATATTTATTGAGGAGTTATAAAATACCATATTTTTTTGCATTAAGTTATTAAAGATCGATTAAGCCAGTATTTCTACTACTCTCCATGCAGTAAAGGCCAAATTGCCCAGAATTCTAAGAGATCTCCTTCGAAGTAGCTAGACATTGCATAGTAACCCACCCTGATTTAGCATAGGATTCGTAATCTACCCGATTAGGTAGACCATCCACTGAAACCTTTCTCAACTGAATGATTAGCACTTTTCAGGCCCTGCTCAGCCAAAAATCTGAAATATAGAGAAAGTTTTTTTACTGATCTACTGCAAGTGTAGATCAGATATTGGCTAAGCGAGTGTCCAATCAAATGGGATTTTAGGCTGAACAGTGCTATTAGTAGAAATTAATAAAAACAAGTATCACTACAAACTATAAATTGTCTTGGATTGAGTATTTGTAAAGGAAGTGCAGTTGTTATCTAGGGATATACAATAATGTGATATGGTCAACATTCATGCTCCATGCCTTGTTATGACAAAAAATTAATAATAGCTGCTGTTTAAGACGTACATATGCCCATGGGTTGAATGCTATATAATAATCCTATAGATTATTTTGTTAATCAATCAGCACTTAAGGTTATGAATTTTTACACAATTTTGGTTTACATGATTACATCCTCCCAGAACCATGTAATCCTCCCAGAACCCATCCTGACTAGAAAGCTTTAGCACATCAATGATCTGTGTGTGTGTCTGTCTGTGGCTGTCTTTTTGTTTTAGTTGTTCTTTGATTTTTTCTACTTTTGTTGTTTTATTCCACTTCCTATTTAATTTTTTTAAAACAACAAAAAAATCAACCAAGATTTATATAGTTAAATTTGGGAAATTTATTTCAATAGTGAAATCAAATAAGAAAACTGAGTAAGTGAATTTCTTAAAATTAGGATGTGCCATGAAATAAAAATAATTGAAGTTTAATTACCGTAGGATGTCTGGTTTGGCTATTCACTTAAGAGAAAATAAAGCTCTTTCTTTCCTCAACAAAGCTTTTGTAAACTGCAGTTTAATCTGGAAATAAAGATGTGGCCATTGAAGACTTCGAAATTAAAATCAAAATAAATGAGGTATGTGGAAGATCGAAACTTAACTCATTTCCGTACTGACAGGAAAGTTCAGGAAATATTATAATGGTCTCTTACCTAAAATCCAAAAATATTATCAAAAGTATGATATTTTTCAGATTTGGCATCTTAGTCCCAAGTCATATTCTGAATGATCCTCAGAAATTGACGTTACTATAATTTTGTTGTGTCATTTCGATTAACTCTGGAAATTTTCTAATGATGGATTAGATTTTCCAACCCTTTTCTCAATAATTCTTTGCTCTTGTGAAACATTTATTAAACAGATAAATGCTGTTCTGTTGAGGCAAATAATAAAGTTCTTGATTTGGTCCTTTATTTATCACATCTTTTAAAATCTAAAAGTTGTTTTTTAATAATTTTCTTTTAAAATTAACAATATTTTTTAAATAGTCGAATTTCTATGTCTTATCATTTATTCTAGAAGAGAAGAAAACAGCCAACCTTCTCACATTAGGTTGCCAGATTCTATTACCCTTGTTTCAAGAACTCCTACACAACCAGCAACCCAACAAAGACAGAGGGAGAGTGTCACTGATATGCTGGCCAATCGTGGGATAACTGTATGTATTGATATCTTTATTTATAATAAAATACATTTTAGTAGTATATATTAATATTTTTTTTTTTTTACTCTTATTGTAAACAATATATTTTTTTAAATGGTTTTAGAACCTAATTTTTTCTTTAGTAATTGGTCGATAATTAAACAGTTTCATCTAAAACGACATTGATAATCTCCAGTAATTTCCTCGGAGTATTTCATAATTCTACTATTTATGATAAACTAGAATATTTTATAGCAAGTTGGTAGGAGTGAGATTCTGCAATATTTATTGCAGTCCTTCCTCAACCCCTTTTTATGGATCAGAATAAGTATAGATTGTTCCTTTTCTCCAGGCATTTTTTCCCATACCTTTTTATCCATCGAGACTCTTGCTTCCCCGGATGGTTTTATGAGTTCGCTAAGAATTTTATTGTTCCCAGTTGCTTTATATCAATTTTCTGATGGCTATTTCAACTTTCTCTTTACTCGTTCTTTCTACAATTGGTTCGCCAGTCTGATATTCAGAAACAAGTATTAGATTATTATTCCGGTTATTCAAAACACTGGAAAAGTGATTTTCAAACTTACTCATCCGGATGCTGAATTGTTTAGGTCATAGCAGCAAAAATTGACAGTTACCTACTAGAAATCAAAAAATACAATATGGATGTAGTCTACTTACATTTGTGGTTGACACAGGTGTTGACAGAAGCACAAGAGCCAAGACAGGTGTCTCCATCTTGTTTAAAAAGGCTTTAAAGGAAAAGATCAAAGGAGAGGATTTTATTAGTGATAGATTTATAAAATAGGTTTGACTTATATAGGAGAGAATTAGTGGTAATAGGAGCTTGTGCTTCTTATAATGAAGCAATCAATCATGAACAAAATATTTTTGGGAAAGCCTAAGGGAAACTATAGATAAGATTCCACCAAGAAAAGAACTACTTTTGATGGGAGATTTAAGAGTGGGGTTAGAACAGAAAAGCTTGGTTGTAGGAAGTTTTGGGGAATCAACCAGGGATGACAATGGTAATAGAATTATTGAAATGTGCTCTCAATATTATCTAAGGACCACAGATTCATTCTTCCAAAATAAAGATACACAGTGATTCACTTGCCATCAAGAATCAAGGAACCTATTGAGGAGCTGATTGTGGCTCTGACCACTATTTGGTGAAAGCTAAATTGGTATGGCTATAGAAACATATAAGGGACCCATTTAAACAATCAGTAACTAAAGAAGAATCTATCATCAGATAAAAAGTTGAATTTTTGGATGAATAGAGTGTGAGATCTGTATCCTTCAAGATTCAAGCAGGAACTGGATAGTACAGGCGGCAGGGATGCTATAGACTTATACAACGCACTTACTACAAAAGTGGCTGACAAAGTTCTTTTGAACTCAGGATAAGAAGATTAGTAGAATGAAATAAACATCGGAAGAATTGAAAATTGCAATAGATGGAAAAAGAAAGCCTGTCAGATACGGTTAAGCTCAAAAACAGAAGGAAATAGAAGAAAATATATAAAGAAGGAAGAATTGTAAAAAAAACCTAGTCCAAAAAGCCAAAAGTGGTAAGCTCATTGCTCTAAGATTACTTAGGTCTACAAGAGATCTGCTGAAGCATGGAATGCTCTTGTAAGTTTGAGACAACCCAGCAAATACACAACTAACACCTATAGAAAACTGGGCAAATTATTTTGAAAATCTAAATGGACGACAGGAGGAAATGACCGAATCTTTGGAAAATGTTGATTATAATTAAAGAAAAATACATGCAAGATATCCTTAAAAAGGGTATAAACAATAAGTCTCATGGACCAGATAGAATCAATATGGATTACCTAAATATGGTGGGCAAGCCATTGTGACCATTTTAGCCCAATTCTTCCAAAAAATTCTCCAATAAAAGATCACACTGGAGGAGGAAAATAATAATTAGTTAATTGGGATAAGGCCAAATTAACTAATTATAGAGAAATATGTGTAAACAACACTATCATGAAGGTATATGGAGGGGTACTGAAAGAGGGGAACAATTTACAACTCCAGAAGAACAGCAGTGTGGATTTCAAATGCTGGAATATAGATGAATACCAGAAATGACCTTGCACTGGTGCCCTTAAGAAAGAAGAAGAGGCCACCCAAGAACCTCAGGATTAACCAAGTTCAGGAAGACATAGTAGGATATGGTCTCACTTAAGAAGTGGCCCTTGACAAGAAGACCTTGAAAAAAGTACTATTGTAAAATTTGGTTGCAGAAAACCTCAACTTTGGAGAAACTCTAAAAGAAAAACATACAAACCACTGCCAAAAATCAACTTTTTTTTTTAAATTTCTTTATTCGTATAAATACATAATACGGCAGGGGGGGGGAGGGTATTATTTATTTAATAGGTAGAATCTGTTTAATTATTCTTTGGTGCTGCCCGGTGCACGGATGTGCACCTTACTGTTGGGGCAGCACTTAAAAGATGTTACCTTTTTTTTTTTTCTCCCCCTTCCTGCCATCACTGGCATACGGGGTTTAAAAGACGTAACCATCAGCTGAGGATCCCTTCTTTTTCCGAGGGTAGTGAGCTTTCTTCTTTCCTGCAGGCTATAATTCTTGGCTGAAAAGGGGCCCTGCTTGCGCTCACCTTCTTTCTAGTAGATTCTGCACTCATTTTCATTCCTGTGGGCTTCAATTTCTTGAGTTTGTGCTCCCATTCTCTCTTCTTCCTTCAATCACTTTTATCCTGTGCTATTTGGTCCCTATATACTCCTCTGTAGCAAGTTGCATGTGTCTCTTCTGTACCATGTTCCTATATGCTAGGTTATTTTCTTCTGTAAACACTGCACACAAATCGTCAAACCATAAGGACCTAGCTGCACGTTCCTCCAAACTTAAGGTTTTCTTAGCCACTTCCTTGACAATGATTGAAAGGATGCTCCTTTGCTCTAGATCTGAGCCAACCTCCATGCTGACCCTTATCAAGTCCCTGATTATGCCTGACAATTACTTCAGAGTCTTTCAGCTTGGTTAGTGCAACCTTCTGTGCCTTCTTTCCTGTAGCCTACTTGGATTGGATGAGAATGTTCTTGGATTATCTAACCCAGAATATCTATTATTGCCCGGATCTTAGACATCTCCCAATAGTGATCAGTATCCATGTTTTCACCATGGTACCTCTTTCAACAAATCAGATTGGTACAACACCTCTTGCTTATAAGGATAGGGTCTATCTGGTTTGCTGTAGAGCCATCCAGAGAGTGCTATGCACCCTTATAAATCCTCTTTTCGGAAAAAATTGTACTAAAAAACCACTAGGTTCTTGAAATCAGCAAAACTGATCAACATCTTACCAATGTTTGCATATAAGTTGTCCATAATGACCTTAACATGCTAAACTGGTAGTTGTCGAGGGCTCTATCAAGCTGACTGTGGAAGGCTTTTTTCTCTTCCACTGGAGATACTTTTGCCGGTGCATAGCAACTGAAAATTCCGAAGTTTTATATTTATAACTTTCCTTACAAAACTCCATTTTTCCTTCTTCCTGGAAAATTGCTGTAGTCTGACTTTTAAATAAATTTTCAAACCCATGCTTTCAGCTTGACTTTAATTTTATTTCCTTAGTCTCCAATCTCACAAAACCGCTTGAACGCATTGTGCAGTCCCAGTTGTAAACCTTCTCAGAAGAGCCTTCCTTCTTCAACTCTTTCCAATCTGGTTTCCAACTGAGTTACTTGACTCCTGAAGATATCTCATGTAGTAGATAAATAAAACTTTATACAATTTATTTATTTATTACTTTTTTCCCTAATTCTTGTAATTTTAGGTTTTTTTTTTCTTGACCAGAATATACTTTCAGTTTATATTTTCAAGTACTTATGTAAATACTATGATTCTTATGAATCAGCCTCTTGGCCAAATATTTATTCTATTATTGTACATATTTTTTATTCTTAAGGGGCCTGGTCCCAGAGTAAAATTATTTTTCTATTCTATTCTAATTTACAAAATGTGAGCTTATTCTTGATCTGAAAAGAAAGGTATATATAACTTAAGCGTCGTGACACGGATAGTAATAAAAAAAAGATTAAAAGGAACGAAATAACACACACTGTTAGGCTTCTGAAACAATACTGCTTTATTCTGTCTCATAATCCTGCTTTTATATGTTTTATATTGTTTATATTTACAATTATGGTATTAACAATAATACTGTCCTGGTTACACTTGTAACTCCCCCCTGCCAGTTTCCGAACAGTCCTCGGAAACTCTTACAAACAGCAAACAAAACAAAACAAACACACAAAAAAAAATGACAAAAGAAAATAGAATCTTATAAGTTAACACAACAACAGAAAATGACATACGAGAACTGTACACCTCACCGGTTTACCTATAATAAAAGAGAATACAATAAGGAAAGAAAATCTTTTACACATGTAGCACGCAATCAGTGCAATACAAAATGGTCAGAAAAAAAAAAATCTTAATTCTACTATTAACAGAATTACAAACTGAGATACAGCTCATACATGTCTCCGTATCTGTATGAACGGGAGGATACTCCAGTAACTACCCAACCGACGGTTCCCGTGTTGGGATCTTCAATTGTTCGATATGGACTGTCCGTCTCCGATGTGGAGCATTCAGGCTCTCGATGGTAACCACATTGTGTTCCCGGATCACTGTCACCCTGAATGGTCCCTCGTAACGCGACGGTTCTTTTCCTCTATTGGACCCTAGTTTCCGGTAAACAATCGTCCCAATCGCCACTCTCCCTGTCACGTCCCGCACGGCCAAATTCTCTCGCGCCACCCTCTTTGCTTTCTCGGCTCGAATCTTACGATAAGTCTTGTTCCATAAGTTTCTCATTTCCAGGCGGTTATTTACCATCTGTAGCTCGTCTTCCGTGGCTCCCCTAAAATCTCTCCGACGTTCCCTCAAGCCGAAAAGTATCTCAAACGGCGAGAACCCCGTGACCGCATGGATAGAATGGTTGTACGCAACAATGGCTTTGCTCATGGCAACGTCTGGTTCCAACCCTTTCTCCCCTTGATATACCCGCAGATGCTCACTGAGGGTGCCGTGAAGCCGCTCAATACATCCCCTGCTTTTAGGATGTCCCGGCGTGTTGAGGTGCCATTTAACGTCTAAAACGCGCATCTCCTCCCGCATTGCTGCGTTGTCGAACTCGCGACCACTATCTGATGCGATCTGTTCTGGAACCCCGTAAAACTGAAACCAGCGGCCTAATGCCGCTAACACCGCATCCGCCGATCGTTCCTGTACTGGATAGGCCATGGCTACCTTACTAAACAGATCCACCATCGTCACCCACTTATATCCTCTCCAGGTGAATGTGTCGATTTGGATATCCATGAGCGGCGCCTCCGCTGTGGCTGTCTCGTCTTGTGTGACCTTCGGCGGATGGCGATCGTATTTCGTGCGGAGACATACTTGACAAGTTCCAATGATGTCACTCACCGTCTTCTTCATGTTGGTCCAAAAATACCTCCGCCGCAATGCCATCAGAGTCTCTGAAATCCCCCGGTGATTAGTTTTCCCTTGGTGATGAGCTATGGTCACTTCTTTCTGCCGCTCCTCGTCTCTGATGGTCTCCACCATACGTTTACAGCGAATGAAGCTGCGGTCTAGCCCAATGCGTTCTGATCTCCATACCCTCTGAATTTTGTCCCAGATAGAAGCGTTTCCCACGTAGATGTGGTGCACCTTCCCCTGCTTTGATACATCTTTTAGGACTCTGCAGATTTGGTCATCCCCAATCCCAGGCTGGGACCATACTGTAATGACGCTGTTCGTCCCACATTTCGCAAAATCGATCTTCAGTAGACCGGATGTCCGGGTTTTCCAAATTACTTGACGCCGCTTGTCATTAATGATGTCATCTATTTCCTCCATACTATCCGGTCTGTCGTCTGTGGAACTATCCTCGGACGGTAGCTCTTGACCTCCCGTTGCCTCACCTCCTTCTCTCTCTGGTGTCCATTCACTCAGGAACTGTCGTACGTCTCGTGATGATTCCCCAGCTTCTTCCACCGCGTTCGTTGTAATAGCCCGAGACAGCCAGTCCGCCACAATGTTCTCCTTTCCTGGTTTGTAGACCACGTCCATGTTGTATTGAGCCAGGAACTCCTTCCACCTGGCTACTCTCGCCGATGTCTCTTTCAGTCTTCCGATCCATTGGAGTGGCCTATGATCGGTGTGTACTCGGAACTTCCTTCCGAAGATGTACGGCCGGAAATGCTCCACTGCCCATACAATAGCAAGTAATTCTCTCTCTAAAGCGCTATATCTCGTCTCTGCGTCTGTCAGTCGTCTACTTGCATAAGCTATCGGTCGTTCGCCCTCAGCCTCTCCTTGCGACAACACTGCCCCCAATGCATATTCACTCGCATCCGTCGTTAACGCGAAGGGTCTCTGAAAATCCGGAAACGCTAGCACAGGTTTTTCTTGCAGCCTCTCCATGCACTTCCGAATGTTGTTCTCCATGATCGGCGTGACTGCTATCCTCGATCCTTTTCTGAGCAGCTTGTTCAGAGGGACGAGATATGCTGCCATGTCCGGTATGAATCGTCTGTAATAGTTGAGGGTTCCCAACAGGCGACGAATACCCTTAACATCATGTGGCACCACCATCTTGCGAATCGCCTCTACTTTGGTTGCGTCCGGCTTGATCCCATCCCTGGAAATAGTATGGCCTAAGAAAGTGATTTGTTCTTGCCCCATTATCGACTTCTCTTGGGACAGCTTGAGGCCAAACTCTCTGATCTTCGCGAAAACCCTGCGCAAATGTTCCACGTGTTCTGTCTCTGTCTTACTGAAGATAAGGAGGTCGTCCATGTAGACCTGACAGAAGGACTCTCCTAGGCCTCTGAGGAACTCGTCCATCAAGCGCTGGAAGGTGATTGGGGCATTCTTTAGGCCGAACGGCATGCGCGTGAATTCGTAATGTCCCCTCTCGAAGCTAAAGGCGGTTTTATGTTGATCGCGCGGGTGCATCTTAATCTGATGGTATCCCGCTTTGAGGTCGAGTGTACTGAAAATGGTCGCCCCGCTCAGCCTATCGAGAATATCCTCGAACCGCGGTATCGGATATCTCTCGTCAACAGTGTTATCGTTAAGCTTCCGATAGTCTACCACCACTCTGTACCGGTCTTTCCCATCCCCCGGTAAACTCTTCATCTTAACCGCCCATAGAGGACTATTATACGGCGACGTACTGTCGACGATGATCCCCTGTTCCTTGAGAGAATTGAGTTCTTCACGTATATGGGACCGAAGTGCCTGAGGATATCTCCTTTCCTTGACATATGTGATCCTGTCCTGTTTCAGGGGAACCTCGTGCACCGTCCGGCCCGTGACCCCCAAAACATCTCCCTCGTGAAAAAAAATGTCCCGAAACTCTCTCCGTATGTCCCCCCTCCAGTCATCGATTTTGGTTACAGCCCCGATTTGCGTTTCCCTTCCTCGTTCAATCCCTCTACCGCTGTACGAGCGCGTCCCGATCCTAATGTCCCATTTCCCATGATGAATCCTCACTCTCGATCCTACCTGATCCAACAGGTCGCACCCTATAATCATCTGGTATTGCCGAGTCATTTCTCCCACTACATGGACGTTCAAATCTCCCTGTTTCCCCGCCCACCGATTAATCTCAATGTTTATTTCTCCCTCCACTTTACATGGCCCGCCCAGAGTAATTAATTGGCATCTACACTCGCGTACCTGGAGTACCCTCTCGTTACCGTACAACTTTTCCAACGCCCCTTTTGTCACAATTGTGTTGGAACTCCCCGTATCCACCAAACACTGCACTCCCCCTCTTATCTTAATAATTGGCAACCAGCAAGACTCACCTCTAATATTATTGCAGGTCTCAGCGCGGTCGCCTCTCCGCAGACACCCTCCTCAGATTGCTGCGTGCTTCCTGCTCCTCGCCCCTACTCGTCGCTGTTCCTTCCGCTGCTCTCGTCCACTGCTACCTGGTTCTTCCTCCTCCGTTTCCGATACACCCGATGACTCTGTTGTCTCATCCGCTGATCCAACTCTACGGCTCCTGCCGGTGTCCCTCCGCAACCTCTGCATGTTCACCTCCATCGGTTCACCCCGGTCTACTTCTCTTCGCTTTATATAGGGGCATTGTCGTGCCATGTGCCCCTCGCTGTTGCACTCAAAGCACCTTGTGCGAGGGCATTGGGCCACCAAATGACCCGTCTTGCCGCACTCGTGGCACCTTCTATCTTCCCTTCTTCCACTCCTTCTATCTGTCCCCGGTCGCCTGTCTCTTGCGAACGACCTCTCCTTCCTATACTTCTCGGGTTCTCTCCTTCTCCCAGCTTCTAATCTTGGCCGATTTCGATGTATCTCGGGTCTACGATACGTAACCCTACTCCATCCTGCTTCTACCTCTTCGCTGTGTCTGGCTTCCTCTTCTCTTGCACTTGAGTCAACCATCTCCTGGGCGCATTCCAGAAACGATTTGTCTCGCGGTAACCCTTCTTTTCTGCCAGTATCTCTAGCAAGCTGGACCTTCAGGATTCTGGACAGAAAATCCATTCTGGCCTCTACCTGCTCCGTTTCCATCACTTCACGTAGTTTCTCTGTTATTTTATTGTATCGCGCTAACAGAACTGCTGCATATTGCCCCTGTGTTTGTCCAGGTTTCCGATACTCCCTGAACATCTGGAGCATATCTTCCTCGGGAGCCCATCGTCCTCCACCGAATGCTTTCTTTAACCTTTCCTTAACTACATGCCATGGCGTTTCCTCATCGGCCTGGATTAGGTTGAGTATGCTCCTCCTGACTCGACATACCAGAGCTGCCCTTAGTCTAGTGGCATCCAATTCCTCTATGTCCTTTGCCTCGGTCTGAATGTGGATATAATACATGATGCGGTCTCCTCCTTTCAGGAAATGATTAAGCTCCCCGACTTCACCGTCAAACCTCTCGAGCTCGCTTATCTCTCTCCTCAGATCCCGCGCGTTGTTCTTCCTAAGCTTCATGCGCTCTAACTCATTCGCTTCTCTTGCAGCTATGTCTGCATGCGCTAATGACAGCGTAGTTGACGGCAACAACGGGAAATTAGGATTTATATCTAAAACTGATTCCTGTGCTTCTAGCGGAGGTTGTGTTGCGGGTTGTGGTTGAGGTTGTGGTTGTGGCTGAGGTTGTGCGTCCATCGTGAGCACGGCTGGTCTCAGGATATTGTTTCCTTCAGGCATTATTACCTCACTCGTGATCACAATAAAGGTGCTGAACAGAGATCAAGAGAAGAAAAGAAAAAAAAAAATCTTTAACCTGGTTTTCTTTTCACAAGTTCCCGGGTTTCGGCACCACTTAAGCGTCGTGACATGGATAGTAATAAAAAAAAGATTAAAAGGAACGAAATAACACACACTGTTAGGCTTCTGAAACAATACTGCTTTATTCTGTCTCATAATCCTGCTTTTATATGTTTTACATTGTTTATATTTACAATTATGGTATTAACAATAATACTGTCCTGGTTACACTTGTAACTTATATATATATATATATATATATATATATATATATATGGCGATATCAGTGTAAATTTGTTCATCCTTTGTCTTATTTCTTCTTTACTGTTTGTTTAGGTTGTTCCTAGTGGCAGGGCTCAACCTGCAACCTCTAACCAACCAGTTCTCACTAGGCAATTGAATTCTGCAATTTCTATCACTCCTTCATCACAGCACAGAGCAGCAGTAAGATTTTTCTAGTTCATTATTAATCCATGAATAAATGTGTAATTGAATAAACAATTGCAATAACTTTCAGGTGTTCTTTCCTAAAAATATTATTCATAGTTATACTATGATTGGGTTTATTATGAGATTAAATGTATCACTTAACCTTGACCAATGTACCTAATGTTTATTGAAGAAGGATAAAATACTTCATTGTGAGGGGATTTACAAAAATGGAAATATTCACATAAAAAATACTATATAGCTGGGCTATGGATATAGAATGGATGTGGTAAACGAAAAATAAATAAATGAGGAAATGGTCGATCAGTGAAGTAAAGGAAACATCTAATTCTACCATATTTATTAGTTTAGTTGTGCTACAATCTGGAAGATACTTTAACCTATTTATTACTTATCTTTGATGGATCAGGTACAGCTTCAACTAGTAAAGTAGAGTAATTTATTAAATTATTTAATAAATAAGCTTTTATTAAGTACTCATGACACTGTTTTCCCAGTAGAACTCTATAGGGTCAGATCAGTAGGTTAGGTTAGGTTTTATTGCTTATAGACTCACAACATCTATGGTCATCAGCGTATTTCCTCTTTTGGTTCAATATTTATTTCATTATTATTCTTTTGGTTTAATATTTATTTTCACTTCACATATAATTATTATATCTTGCTGAACATATTATTTTGTTTAAGAAAAGTTAGCACTTTATTTATAGATGTGGTGTTATCACCCAGCATAGTCGGGGTTCTTCTATCAATCTCCAAGCCATGAAAATATGTTTCATACAGGGGGCAGTCTTCCAAGATGTGGGTGATAGTTAATTGCACTCTGCAACTTTCGCACTTTGGTGGTGCATCTCTCTCAAATCAAATATCCGTGCGTCAGACGCGTGTGGCCGATTCTTAGTCTCATGATGACTAAATCTTCTCTTTTGTTGCTGCGGCAAGAACTTTTCCATGGTTTTATTTCTGCTTTAATGCTTTTCAATTTATTATTTTCCTCAGTTGTCTCCCACAGCTGTATCCACGTCATGAGTGCTTGGCATTTTAGATATTGCGAAATGTCTGACATGGTAAAAACATTTGTTATAGTGATGATGCTGCTTTCTTGGCTGCTCGGTCTGCCACTTCATTGCCTTTGACTCCCACGTGAGATGGTATCCAGACGAATACTAACTCCTTGTCCATGCTTTTGATCATTGTTGAATAAGCTTGGGCTTTTTCAATTACATTGTCTTTCGTATATATATTCCGTATATATTTCTGTATTTGTCAACGATTTTTTTAAATTCTAAAAGATATGTGTGTTCTGATGTGATGTTCTTCTTGTGTTTTTTGAGCCTTAAATCTATCGATGGTAGTTTCAAGGTCCAAGGTGGGTAGCTGTTTTCATCTGTGCTTGTTTGAAAATTCTTGATTTCTTCAATATAGCTTCTTGCTCTTATTCGAAGTGGGGCTGGTAGTCTTGGGTTTTCTGTATATTTTCTTGTATTTATATGAAAATTATGTTTCCATGCTGGATTTTTATCATTGAATTTTAATCTTCCAATGTATCTGGATGCAAGTTGGTGTCTTCTGACAGCTAGCGGAGCTAGACCGGCTTCTACGCATAGACTGTTTACAGGGCTAGATCTGAAGGAACCTGTTGAAATGCGGATTCCCGCGTGGTGGACTGAGTTAGAGACTAAAGTGGAAAGCTGTTAGAGATTTGCCGATGAGTAGACAAAACTGCCATAATCCAATTTAGACCTTATTAAATTGGTTTAAACCTTTAACATGCTGGATCTGTCTGCTCCCCAAGTGCTTCCAGCCAGGACTTTCAGTATGTTTAATATGTTTTACACACTCTTCTTTCAGCCATCTAATGTGATCTTTCCAGTCAAGTTTGTTGTTAATAATTAAGCCTAGAAATGTAACTTTTTCTTTAAAATTGAGTTTTATGCCTCTGTATGTTAAATCTGGAGGAGAAGTTGGTATCCTGCGTTTTGAAAAAAGGAGACATTTTGTTTTTTCGGTTGAAAATTTCAATCCAGATTGAGCGGACCACGTTTCCAATTTCGAAAGACAATTTTGTGTCGTTGTTTTCATTCTATTTTGGTTTCTGAAAGGTAGTAAGAGTGCTATATCGTCGAAAAAAAGAAAGGTCTTGATAGATTTGGGTAATATGGTGGTTACTTTGTTAATTGCAATAGCAAAAAGGGCGCAGTTCACGACACTTCCCTGTGGTATTCCATTTGTCATTAATTTTACTGAGGACAGATGGTTACCCACCCTAACTTGAAAGGTACATTCCCTCAAGAAGTTTTTTATCAGCACGAGAAGCCGACCGCAGCAATTCCATTCCTTTAGCTGTTGCAGTACGAGTAATGGGTTTAAGTTGTCGTTTTTCTATGTCAAAAAAATACCTACGCATTCTTTTTTCTCAGCGAAGCAGTCCAGTACTTCATGCTCTAAAGTAACCAGATGATCTAACGTAGAACGACCAGCTCTGAATCCACTTTGTGCTTCAGATATTAGGTTGTTTTCTTCTAATATCCAGGTTAGCCGTTTAAACACCATTTTTTCCAAAAGCTTACACGAACAGCTGGTGAGTGAGATTGGCCGGTAACTAGAAAATTGTAACTTATTTTTACCCGGCTTTAGGATTGGGATTATAATGACTCTCTTCCAGATGCTTGGAAAGTCTCCAGTCCACCAAACATGGTTGTAAAGGGCAAGAATCGCGTTTACGGCTTGGTAAATTTTTTAACATATAATTGTGGATCTCGTCTGCGCCCGGTGTGGAAGATTTCAGCTCCTTTATGTAGTTTACTAGTTCAGCTTTGGTGAAAGGTATGTTGTATGCATGCTCAGATTAATTTTCGATGGTATCTAATTTAATGTTTTCTAGTGATGAAGGTGTTTGAGGGGAGTAGAAGTTTGAATAATATGTTGCGAAATGCTCAGCCAACAATTCTTGATTTTGTTCTACGTGGTCATCTATTAAAAGCTGGTAGTCTTTATAGTGCTCTCTGAATTTTTTTCTAAAACCATCTTGGTGAGGTATCAGTTGAAATAGATTTTAGGAATTGTTTCCAGGACTCTTTCTTTTTGTTTTTTATTATCCTGCGAGATATTGATCGGCATTTTTTATACTCTATTAGATTGCTTAGAGTAAGTTCTTTTTGAAGTACTTTAAGTGCTCTTCTTCTTTTCTTAATACAGTAAAATCTCTATTAACGGACACCCTAAATAGCGGTCACTCCCCAATACTGGACGATTTTTTTTGCACCAACATTTTAATATAATTTTTAAGGCATTTGAACCTCTATTTAACGAAACCTCTCATTAACGGTCACGGACAAGCTGTGTTGGTTAGAAATCGATTAAAAAAAACCTCTAAAAGACGGACAGTATTCCACATAAATACATTTTTTTTAATTCTCGAACTTGCTTTATTAAAATTTAGTTCTGTTCTAACTCTCGTGGTAGGCGGCTGAAAATGTCTCCCTCACGTAAGAGACTCACTTTAAAACAAAAAATAAATGTAATCGACGTTTATGACTGTGAAAACTTAAGTGTACGTGCGCAAGCGGAAAGACTCAATATCGGTAGGACACAAGTTTCGGAAACATTAAAAAACCGTGCGGTGTTTTTTAAATTTTATTCTACTTACCTTTTAAACACATGGGAAATTGAATAAGAGAGAATTAATTTGTACAAATACATATTTATGAAAAAATAAAACCTCCCTTTAAAGGACACCCTTAAATAACGGACAAAAATATTGGCACCAGGGCTGTCCGTTAATTCGAGGTTTTACTGTAGTTGCTTTGCAGTCATTGTCGTACCAGGGGATATTTTTATATTTGGAATTAATGTTAATTGAGCTGTTTGGAATAGAAACAGTTTATATTATTTTGAAATCTTGTCCAATCAGTTTTCTCTTTGATCCACCTTGGGCGTTTTGTTGTTTGGGTATTGCCATAAGGGAAACTGATTACTATGGGAAAATGATCACTAGAGTATTGGTCTTGGCAGACCTTCCAACTTAGATGGGTGAATATGCTGGACTAACACCAGGTTAGGTCGATGGTGAAGAAGGTATTGTACGCTGGGCTTAAGTATGTGGGCTGTCCTGCATTTAGAATAATGGAGTCAGTTGAGTCAATGATTCGTCTAATAATATTTCCCCGTGAAGAGCAGTATGAGGATGATCCCCAGGAGGTGTGGTGACCATTGACATCACTCATACATAAATAGGGAGAGGGGAGAACGTTAAAAAAATTAAGCAAATCTTTCTCATTTAAGTTTCCAGGTGGGTTGTAAATATTGCCGAGAAAAATAGGAAATTTAATAAAAACTTTTACCTTTTTTATTTTATCATTACCTCAAGCATTTGATTTTGTTAATTTTTAAGAATATTATCTGATATTGGTTACTTAAATAGTAATGCCACTTATGTTCTATATCAAAAACCATAATGCTGATTCTGAATTGACAAATAAGTGTTTCTGATTAAGTCTTTTAAAGCAGTTTTTAGTGTTAATAATTAAGCATAATTTTTTTCCCTCAAATATAATTTTTATGTTGAAAGGGTTTTATCACACCGGCTCCCAAAGCACCAATAAACAAACTACCAACAGTTGACCTCACAAAGGAATCTGATACTCCAAGGAGGTAATGCTATTTTTTAATATTTTGATTTGGCATTTTAATATGTATACTTTTTTTTTGGCATAAATTCGCTCGAGATTGTTAGATTTCTTATGTAGATAGAGTGTAACATATTTAGATAGGTGATGTAAATGAGTTTATAATATGTAATATTCACTGAGCCTTAATCTCTCTCTCTCTTAAGAGTTTTTCATCAATTGGTAATTTTAGAAAAGACTGATTCAAAATAAATAATTCTTGTATTTATTACAAAATTATCTGCTAATAAACAAGTTATTTTGTATCATATAAAATAAATAAGCTTAAAGCAAAATTATTTTTGTAAAATTAGAGTTATATTTTAAGTTCACAATTTATGGTATGTCTTTTGTTTAGCCTACTAAAATGAAGTAAACTTTCAATTTGAAGAGTTTTTATATTGTTTTTTTTTTTTTTAATTCTGATAATGTTTACATCTTTTATTATACTTATCATTTTTTGAAAGAAAAAAAAAATGGTATTTGAAAATGTTTATAATAACTAATTAATCATAGGTTTAAAAAGGGCTTTTGTTGATTCTTAAAAATAAAATTCCTAGCGAATTTTATTAAGCCTACTTTATTAACAATGTGTTTATAAATTAAGAAAATTTGTTAGATTATTGATTGGTGTGCCTGGCTTTTGCTATTTTATGTTACTTAGTTACTTGTTTTTTTTTATACTGTCAACCAGTTTTTTGTACTGGTATACTTTTTTTTTTTATATGAATAATGAAACTACATTCGTCTATTCACAAGATATAAAAGGAAAGTTAAAAAATCATTTAAACGGCCAAAATCTTTACGTTTCCTTGTAAGATATAAGAAGTGAATATAAAGCTGGAAAATGTTTTTTCCTTTTTGTCAGCCTACCTCTGAAAATTGGATGAACTCAGAAAACTCCATTCTTAAATTTGTAAGTTACAAGAGAGAAAATGATTGAAAATTTTAAAAATTGTTACTTCTTTTTTTTTTTAATAAATTAGTCTATCCTATGTAGTCAAAAATAATTTAAAACATAAAAATATACAAGATATTCAAGGAAAAGTAAAAAAAAAATTCATTATTTTTTTATTTGGTATACCTCTAAATAGTTGTAAAATCGTTTGAACTATAGAAATCTATTGATCTATTTGTGAGATATAAGAGATAAAGCTTATAAAAACCTAAAAAAATTGTATTTGGAAATTTTATATCAAATTGAAAAATCATATGATATACTATACAATTATATATGTGTATGTGTCTTTACATCAACATAAATATGTAAAATATTGGAAATGTCAATAATATTTGTGGCCAGCCTAGCTTCAATACAGCCTCCAATGGTAAAAAGGTTCTCCGCTTTGGTGATGATTACCATATCATATTGATAATGATAATGGTAAGAATATGTATCCTAAATTTCAGATTCTCCTAAAAATAAGACACAAATTCTGCTACAATTCATAGATATATAATATCTATATATCATTGATATATAATAGATTCAACTATAAATAAAGACTGAAGCTTCAAGTACATGTCTATAATGTATTCTTAACAAGATCTGCTTGGAATTTTATTAATAAATTATTACTAGTCTGCTATATAGCTAACTTATTGATAATTTTTGTTTGGGGCAGAAGAACTTTGAATCGTGGGGTGCGAATGTGTGGTCCTACTGGCCGCTCTATTTGTCAGATCTGTGATAAGGCTTTCCCTACTCCAAGTGAATTGTCACAGCACATGGTGTGTCACAGGGGTGGTGGCATGACCAATAAACTAGCCTATGAGTAAGTATTAATTTCAAGGTATTTTCAAATATTTAAAATATTCATTTCCTTATTAGAATTAAAAACATTCCGTTTCTGTATTGGTATTTCGTTATACAACCTTTTTGAGTATAAAAACTTATTTATTACACAAGAAAAGGACACAATGTACATATTAGGCTAATGCTTCCAGAGAAACCACACATTTTGGCCAACAATTTTAAAATCGAGCAACATAAAACAGTTTCACAGATATTGGGCATAGTCAGTTATGAACAAGCTATTTTAAATAATAAATCAAGATGATTAGGTATTGAAATAGAACAGTGGAAAACGCTCTCTAATGAGACACTTATAATAATGTCGACTAAAAAACTATTGGAAAAAATAGAAATTGCCTGCAGATATTCTTGTTTTGAGCATATGGCTACCAAGAGAGGGGCAAGATCATAGTAAAATATAAGATTACTTTTACCTATTTGGTTTAAAATTAATTTAAAAAAAAAAAAAAATAATAAAATCGGCTTCCAGTCAACTCCTTTATTGTTTTATATGATAAAACGTTTCGACACTATGGTGTCATTTTCAATTATTTATTTTTCTGCATTCCTTAACTTTAAATAAAATAACAATAATTACAATAATATAAAATTTGTTTACATAAATGTCCAAAAGATAACATACTATGAATATAAATACCTGGAAAGTCAATATTTTTTAAAAATCATTTTTAAGGAGATCTTTTATCCTCCATAGTCAAACTTATATTCCATTACATAAAAACCAAACCTTGATCCTTGAACCTTCTAATCCTTTTTCTTATTTTTATTAGTCATTAGACTTTAGTATAAATATAACTAATTATGTTCTAAAAGGTACATTAATAAAGTAAAATTAAATTTTTTTTTATTTTTTTTATTTATGAATTTAATTTATTTATTTATTTTACTATATAATTTTTAAATAATATTTTATCAAAACAATTAATTAATTTTGAAAATATATGGAATTTTTTTTTTTTTTTTTTTTTTTTTTTTTTTCAAAATATAAGTATTCTTATGATCTATTATTTTTTAATTTCAAAATTATGGATGAATATAATTTACTGATTTCTCCTGCCTCTTTTCTATCGTTTACAGCATTTTCTAATTTATCATTTATAAATAAAGCCTCTAAATTTTTTCTTTTTATAGTATTATCTTCTCTATGTAGAATTTTAGGCTTATCGAAGTCAAAAGTGTGCAATTCCTTTTTACAATGTGCTGACAATGCTGTACTTGTTTTAGCTTTAGGTTTAATGTTATTTTGATGGTGATATATTCTGTTTTTTAAGTGTGTACTTGTTTGTCCAATGTATATTCCATCACAATTATTACAAGTAAGTTGGTATATTAAATTTTTGTTTTCCATAATTGGTATCTTATCCTTTTGACTTGTTATAATGTTTTTGATTGGGTTTCTTGTTTTGTGTGCTATCCTCATTTCTGGTATGTCATAAATTTTAAAGGTTGGTTCGATTTTTTCTGATAAGCCTCTGATATAGGTTATACTATTATATTTAATTTTATTATGTTTTAATTCTATATCTTGTGCTTCTGTTACTATATTAATTTTATCATTGTCTATAAGTGGATCTATGTTATTAGTTTCTTTTACAAAAAAATTAGTTATTTTGGATTGAGAAGGTTTAATTTTTATTGCATTATTTTGGCTTTGTATTTTTGAAAAGTTAGTAGATTCTTTTGTATTTAATTTATTTTTTATATTTATAGGTAAGTGATTATCTTTTATATTTAAATTGATTTGTTTATGCCATAAATCTTTTATTAGTTTGATTGGAAAAGCATTGTTAAGAAGGATTTTGAATATTTTGTTTTTCGTTTCTTTTAAAAATTCTACATCTGTTAATTTTATTGATCTATTAATTAGATTTAATGCTATGTTTTTTATTTGATGTCTCGGGTGATTTGAATAATAATTAAGTAATTTACTGGAGGTGATATCCTTTTTATACCATTTTGTTTTAAGGTTATTATTTTGTTTTCTTATGATAGTAAGGTCTAAAAAATTTATTGAGTTATTATTTTCCAATTCTTGTGTAAATTTTATACACTAGGCAACGCTAGGCAGTATTTTTCGAGATTTATATTTCTTTTCTGTATGTTTTTTAAACCATGATTATTGGAGTTTCATCTTTTCTGATAAAAAGTGCAGTGTAAACTAGTTGCAGCTAATTGTTTTAGTTGTGGTATAAACCACAAAATGAGGTAAAACCGACACAAGACTTGCACTTTTACCTTTCTTCTTTGATTGTTTTCTTGATTCTTAGCTGGTGGTGGCGACTTAAACTTTAAAAATTCTGTGTTTAAAGATTCCCTATGCTTATAAACCGTCAGTGCAATATTTTCATCTGGTTCTACTCTTGTAGAACAAAAAAGGATAGTTTAAATGTGTTGTTATCATACGAATTTATATCTGCGATCATTTCAAGATTATTTCTAGAATTAGAACTGTCCTCTAGCAAAAAAAGTGCATAAAACCTTTTTATAGAGAATTTTATGTATATTAATTTAAAATATGAACATTTTTTCGCTAGGCAGTATTTTTCGAGATACTTCGAGATTCGAAGATGAAAGTTTAGATTTCGACGAAATTTAATGTTCAAAATACATCATTAAACATTACTTACTTAATTTTCAACAATAAACATATTATTTTTAACTAGAAAAATTTCATTTTTAACAATAAAAACATTGTTTTTTTTCATTTTCCATCTTCCCCCCTCCATATCTCCTTAAGCATTGATCCTAGCAAAAAAGTGTATAGAACCTTTTATATAGAAAATTTTATGTAAATTAATTTATTATATAAATATTCTTTCGCTGGAGGCAGTATTTTTCGAGTTATTAACAAAAAACTGAAAAAAGGGACCTTTAGAGGGCCCCCCACCCCTCAGTACTTTTATTTAGTATGTTTTTCAGGACACCTTTCCCTACAAGTGTGCCAAAATGAATCTACATGAATTATTTCCGCCATTTGGCATTTTTAGGTCTTCGTTACCTGGACTATTTCCCTATTTCCTGTTGAATGTATTCCCGTTACTGAAGTCCAAGACAGCTCTTAGGCCTCCTAGAGATTTGAGGCTTTTAATGTTTTCCATGGTTTTCTCTTACTCCTCTATCCTGCGCACGTGGCCAAGCGACTTCAGCAGTTAGTTTTGAAGCGAGATCTTCAGTTCCACTGCCTCCAGCTCCTCTATTTTCTGTTCTTTATCCCTGACACGGACCCTCCTGGTCTTTCCAACAGCTTTTTGTAGGAATTTCATTTTAGCAGCTGTCATGCAGTAGATTGCTTGTCCAAAATAATCCAGATTTCTCTTCCATAGGTGATGTTTGGGAGTTACATAAACTTGTATATGTGCTTTTTCGTTTCCTTAACAACACTCTTGTGCCTAACTAGGCTGTTATGGTAATAGACCTGACTAGCTTTGGATATATAATTTTCTATTTCTGGGTCAATCTTTCTCGTGTTGTTAATGGCTGTCTCCATATAAGTGCAGACTTATATCTCCTGCACAACTTCAAGTACCACCCCTTTTCATAAAAATTGGACAATCTCTTTGTCCTCTCTTGATAGAACTAAGACTTTGCTCCAAGAGATTTGATTATCATTCCTTTGCAAAGGAGTTCATCCTACTAGTCCAAAAGGGAATGTTTTTACTGTACGATATGGTAATGTTTTTACTGATTACGATATGGTAATGTTTTTACTGAACGATATGGTAGCACACAAGGTTTTGTTTGGGACAGCGGACGTCCGAAATTATCTTAGGAGTAAGTAAAGAAAAAGCAATATCACCGCCGGATGGAATATTGCTTAACGAAAAGGAATGTTTCTGGACTTTAGATATCGCTTGAAGGAGTAGTTGATTATTTTTTAAATGACAGAACGATTTGTAAATTGTCTATAATTAAGAATAGTCAACTGTTTCTGAGAGACTTTCAGATCAACCTTCAACATCACGTGATGTCTCGTCTATGCGTTCAGGACAAGTGAAATTTGATTTTAAAACAAAGTATTTTTTCTGCACAGAATCGTATGACGAAGAGAAGGAGATAAAAAACCTTATGCTAAGCGTCGAACAGTTTTTCATGTTCGTACCAGTGCGTTTCACAATCCCATTGTCGATTGTACAAAAGAAAGGAAGAGTGGGGAAATGACATAGTAAGACATAAGTATCTGCATTGTTTTTGATCTACACGCAGCAGATGCAATATATCAAGACAAATGTTACCAAAGATTCTTGTTGACCTCCGTACCTTCAAAAAGAAAATCTGGACGGCCTCAAGATGAAGGGATTTAAAATGCAATGGAAGAAATCTTCGATTATATTGAAGGTACTGATAATTGCCAATATTCGATGGACGAATTGTTGGAACAGAACCACCCCACATGTGAAGACCATTAAGGAGAGATTGAGGGAAAAATACGGGGACCAAATTTTTTTTAGTACAATTAGCACCAGACAAACTGTATTCGCCTTTCCTAGTTTTAGTGATAACATCTTGAGCGACTCGGGGTACACCTCAAGGTGTAAAGATGAACAAAGGGAACGTGAGAACTGTACAAAAAGCTGCCGAAATTATCTTTAAAGAAATATAAATCCATGAATTGATAACAGTTCCTATCCTCCTTCAGCTAGCTTCTGCAGTGAGGCTGAACAATTAATACCTAAGTCTCAGAGTCTTCATGGACTGCATTGCAGTGATCCTGTGGCACCCCACTCCGTTTTGAAAATGATCTTTTGCCGATACACGACAGGGTGTGGGGTGCGCTGCGGTTGTCGCCTAGCAGGGATTGCCTGCTCCGGTGCCTGTCGATGCCTCAGCTCATGTACGAACGCAGCCCTGTCAAAGACAACTTCGATGAAGATGAAAGTTTAGATTTCGACGAAATTTAATGTTCAAAGTACATCATTAAACATTAGTTACTTAATTTTCAACAATAAACATATTATTTTTAACAATAAAAATTTCATGTATGAGAGGAAAATAGTTGACTGGATGATAAAATGTAGAACGGAGATAGTTGGGGGGTGCAGTAAAAAAAACACTAAATAAGTACTAGACTTATATTTATGTGCCGGCGTTTCGACCTACAGTGTAGGTCATCTTCAGGGCTATGAGAGAGAAACAAACAGAACAAAAAAATATATAAAAACGTTACAGTAACAATAATATAGTGACATGTATAGTAAAAAATTAAAATAGTGACAGATATGAAAATTAAAGATAACGAATATTAAAAAAGTGACAGAATATAATAAAATTAAGATGTAGATAGATTTAATAAAATTAAAGATAATGAACAGAAATTAAAATAGTGACAGATATAATAATTAAAGATAACGAATATAAAATAAAATACAGAAAAAAAATGTACAGGAAGGATAGAAAACCCGAGCATAAAGGGGTTAAAGAAAACTGGGACTTGGGGATGCCAGAATCAAAAGAGGATTCGAAATTGGAAGTACTTATTATCTTCTACTGATAAACAGGGTCTGGAATGAAGTGAAACCACAAAAGAAACACAGGAACCCTAAGAAAAGAATCACTAAATCTTACCTCTTTATTGGCACAGGAAATGGCTATATATTTCAAAGAAGAAGTAGATGGCACTTGATAGTAACAGTCCATAGGATTGTGACAACATGGATAGGAGCTGGCCATCTTTTAGAAAGATCCTCCTGGATTGAAATTGGTCTGCAGTGAGTAAAGCGTTGAATCGGGTCTCAAGAGAACTGACTGGCGGACTGAAGATGTGAAAAAAGCACTCCAAGATAAGAAAACAGTTTGGAAGAATTACCTGTTTCAGAAAACCCCCACTGCTTATCAGACCTACAAAAATTGGAGAAATGAAGCCAAATTGGTAGTCATTCAAGCGAACACAAGATCTTGAGAGGATTTTGGTCAGAAGCTGGAGGAAAATGCAAAGGAGAATCCAAAAGTCTTCTACAGATTGCTCAAATAAATGAGGAAGAACCGCCAGCTTCCCTGAAAGGAATCGGGTATAGGAATGGGAACATCTGGTGTAAGGAGCGCATCATGGAAAGATGGGGGGAATTTTTTAAAGACCTGCAGGAGGGAATTGATATTTAAGTCAGACTCAGAGAGATGCAGAAGAGATTGAGGCGAAGACGACTGCATTAGTAAAAAAATTCCTCCAAGATGCTACTGGAAAAGCAAGACAAAGCAGCTGGATCTAATGAAATAATCCCAGAAATGATAAAATACATAGGCAACCAAGTCCAAGAGATGTTCCTCCACCTTGTGAACTTGGTTTTGAAGGAGAAGATCCCCAGAGACTAGAAAGTAGCGGTGATCGTGTGTTTTTACATGAAGGGAGGCAATCGGGAGTGCAGTAACCATCGAGAGATATCCCTTCTCAGTGTGCCTGCAAAAGACTTTTCTAAAATTCTAGAAACAAGAGTGAGAAGTATAGTCGATTGCCTGCCTGCTAACAGAACAGTATGTCTCGAGGAATCACAGAAGCATGCAAGATCTCATCTTCACAATGAGGCAAATAACAGAAAAGACAGTTGAGAAAGATAAAGAGCTCTCTAGCTGCCTATCTGTCTATTGGGCCTCCAGAAAGCTTTGGATAGAGTAAGGTAAGAAGACATAGAGGAGGTAATATCTAAGAAAGGCATAGGCTGTGGAGCAACCTTGGCTGCAATGTGTTTCTATAAAAATATGAGAAATGTGATTAGAACCAGAAACCACATTTCAAAAGAATTTGATACAACACTGGGTATCAAGTCCGTTGCAATTCATCATGATTTTGGACTTGGCTCTATGGAGAGCTTTGCTGATAAATTGGAAATTCCAGCTAGGAAACAGAAAACTAACTTACGAGACCCAGGTGTAGGGAAAAATGTCCAGAAGAAGGTCTCACTTCTCCTGGAAGGATAGCATAACGCAGATTTTCAGGAAGTGAGGAATAAACTAGAACAGAAGGAAAGAGTTGGTTCAAGAAAGAGATACTTGGTCCAGACACTATAAACAGCATCCTCACATCTTACAGCGGTAGAAGGGGGAAAAATTATGAAGATAATATTTTAACAATATGTACGTTCTTTAGGCAAGTTCTCTTTAGGTCACAATTATATATTGCAAGATTGGTGGCCAAAAAGAGGACATCAACTCTTGAAAAAACGGTGCTCATAAAAAGCAAAAGCTTGAATGCAAATTATCAAAATGTATCAAATTCCAAATTTAAAAAGCCTTATTTGCCATTCCAAGTTTTTGCAAAATGGCAACAAATCCACATGGATGATTTTAATGTTTTATAAAAGATGCAATATGTACAACATACCTAAAATCAAAATAAGGTGCCACTACGGAGAAGTGGGAGACCCGGGTTCGAGTCCCGTTCCTGGTCATATCTTTTCATTTCAAATAAAATATTTTAAAAAAAATTATATCATATAACAATAAAATAAATTATAATAATATTGATGACTTAAAGTCAACTAGATCCAAAAATAAAATAATGTTCAGTAACATTCTCCTCGTGTATACATCGCAAATTGCAAGAACAGGGAGATATAGGATCAGTGAAAGAAGAGATATGGCTGGCCGGGAAGCGAGCCAGGATAGCCAAGATGGTTAAGGCGCCACTACAGAGAAGTGGGGACCCGGGTTCGAGTCCCGGTCCTGGTCATATCTTTTCTTTTCAAATAAAGTAATTTTAATTAATTTAATCAGATAATCCAGTTACTTATTTGTATTGTTAAAATTATTGTTATTTTAAATAAAATGATTTTTTCTATGAAGTCAATAAGGGGGGCCCTAATCATTTCTCAGAAACTGCAAAAAAAAACTTTACTTAGACTTCAATACAGATTTGCTTCTAACAACTGTAAACCTAATTAGGTAATTTCATTTGTTTCTCTGAATCCTGTCCTATTCATTTGGTTGGTAATAGGTTGCTCATCTTCAGTTTTAAATCATTCTTTGTGAGGTGTACATCACATTTGTGATCCCTTTTTGTTTTAAAATAGCAGCATGTCAACAAAAAGGAAACGAGTGGTTCTTTAATTAAAAGGCAAATTGGAAATAATTACGAGGCTAAAAAAAGGTGAATCAGACATTAGCTCCGGAGTTCGGTGTTGGTAAATCAACCATAATGAGAAAAAAAAATAATTCTGATTCAATCACCAGGTACGCAAATAAGCTTTACAGTGAGGTGGGCAGTTCGTAAAACTGAAAAAAGCGAAAAGTGAATTGTTGGAAGATGCTGTTTTTGCAAAAACGGTCTTCTGGTCAGCCCATATCAGGACCCATTTTCTGTGAAAAAGCATCGGAATTAAACATGAAACTTGGAGGTGACCCAACATTTGTCGCAAGTTCTGGTTGTCTGAAAATTTTAAATTACGACATGGGATTCAGCAAATAAAAATTCACGGTAAAAATTAAGTGCTGACGCTCCAGCAGCAGACTCTTTTTCCCAGAATTGTTTATATAAAAAATCACGCATGTTTATATACGTATAAATATACAACATACATATTTATATGGGAGCGGAGTGGCTCAGTGGTAGAGCACTGAGTAGCCATGCCAGAAATCCTGGTTCAAACCCCGCTGCAAGGCAGTACTTTTATTTAGTCTTTTTGCAGCCGGAGATGGATCACATAGGATCTAGGACCTTCCTGGGGCTCACCCAGTCTTTATAAAATATTATAAAAATATGGTGCCCAAAATAAGGGGAAAAATTTGGCAGTTGAGCGTGACTTAGGACAAGACACCTCATTGCATAAACCGTTGTCCATGAAACAGTACAGTCTCTACCTAGTACTAAACCCCAGACCCTTCTTACTTTAGTGGTACAGGTATATCACATATATATAAGTTAAGATAGGACATATATCAGTATAGACACTAATCCTAAACAGTGGATGTCAACATTGTAAATAAGATAAATAGAGTATTGTAACTTGAATAAAGCAGTGTTTAACTAACCAGCCTTCAAGTGAGTTGTTTATTTCCCGACTTTGTCTTTTTTTTTTTGTTTTGCTTGTTGAAGTACATAAGTGGTGCCGAAACCCGGGAAAACGTTTTAGCAGTGCAGTAAGAATATTTTCTTTTGTTTTTTTTCTCTCCTCTCTTTCAAGGACACTAGAAACTATTGTGATCTCGTTACAGTTTTTTTTTTTTTTTACGTACATTCATTTTTTTGTTTTGTTCTTTAAAATTTGAAAAACTAATTGTGCCATTATGAATGGTGAAAGAGAAATCCTTAGGCCTGCAACGTTAACGTTGGAGCCTTCACAGGCAGAACCACTGAATCCCGAGTTCCCGCTGTTACCGTCGACAACCCTAGCAATGGCACGGGCTGACTTGGCTGCGCAGGAGGCAAATAGAATAGCGCAGGAAACAAACGAGCTGGAAAAAATGAAATTAAGAAAGGCAAATGCGCAGGACTTAAGAAGGGAAATATCAGACTTGGAGAAGTTTAATGGTGATATAGGCGAATTGAATCATTTTCTCAAGGGCGGAGATGGCATCATGAACAGTATCCAGTCCCAGGTCTCAACAGGTTGTTTGGAAGAAACAGATGCCAAAAGACTACGGGTAGCCTTAGCACGACGGGTCAGAAGGAGCGTGCTAAATCTGATCCAAGCAGATGAGGATACTGCATGGCAGGTGATAAAAGAAAGGCTAAAAAAAGCGTATGGAGGGGGGCGATGGGCCCCAGAAGAAGACATGCTGCAGATGTTTCGGGAGGTGAAGCGTCAAAATCAGACAAATGGTCAGTATGCTGCAGGACTGCTGGTGAGGCTAAATAAGATAAATGAGAAGTTACGCGAGGTAATGGATACGGGTGCGGTCGAAACGTGGATGCTGTTTATGACCACAGTCTTGAAGGTGCAGTTAGCTAGGGATACCGGAAAGAAAGACGGGTTACCCAGAGATAAGTCATTCATGGAATGCGCCCAGGAGATGGTGGATGTGAGTGCCCGCGATGAAGAGGATGGAGAAGTTTTCGAACCAGGATGGTGTAAGGTGTCATATCGCCGTAATGATATAGGAAGAAATCGACCAAGACCAGACCGAGAGAGAAGAAGGGATGGAGACTTTAGCAGGAGAGACAGAATACCCAGAGAGAAAAAGCCGTTCGGAGATAGAAGGAATGGGAGAAAGGAGGGTAGAAAGTGCCACGAATGTGGATAGACAGGGCATCTGATGGCCCAGTGCCCACGCACGCACGCGCTGTTTTGAGTGCCACAGCGAGGGACACATGGCGAGACAATGCCCATACATAAGGCGGAGAAACCATGATCGTGGAGAGCCGATGGAGGTAAATGCGCAGAGAATATGGAGAAGAAGCAGAAGGCCATCCGATTCGTCTAGATCTTCCGAGGCTTCAGGATTCGAGACAGAGGGCAGCGAGCCTGGTGGCAGAGGGACCCCTGGAGGAAAGAGCAGACAACGGAGTGCAGGGAGGAGAATGGAGGAGGTGAGTAGAGAATGAGGATGGTGTGAGCAGTGAGGCAACCATTTTTGTGTAAATACTATCATAAAGAGGTGTGATCGGTTGCCTATTATCGAGTTTTGCAAGGGGTGGAGGTGTCTTGTGGACACAGGGAGTTCGTGTACTCTAATAGGTAGAGATGGTTTACAAACTATATTTAAAGGAAAGAGTGAACCAGAAATTAGGACGTGCTTATGTAAGTTGGTCACTTTGGGTGGTCCCTGTACGGTGGAGGGGGAAATTGACCTGGCGTTAGGTAAATGGGGGGAAAAGGGTGGAATAGCAACTCTGCATGTGGTAGAGACTATGCCGCGTGAATATGGGAGGATTTTGGGTTGTGATGTGCTCGGGAAATTAGGGGCGAAACTACGTAATGTAGAGGGTCAATGAGTGATTAAAATAGGGAGGCGGATATATAAAACGATGGAGAGCGCGAAAAGGGATGTGCGGTGCAATCACCCAGGGCAAGGATTGGAGGACGGGTATAAAGGAGGAATATGCGGATATTTTTTTTCGCGAGGGGGATCCCCTGAGTGTGACGGGGGAAACTTTTCACGAAATTCATTTAAAGTCAGAGAAGAGTACGTACGTGAAGGAGCAGAGGTACCCACAGGTGTTAAGGGAACACATTAGGGCGGAGATCGCGGAACTCAAACGACAAGGAATTATCGTCGATAGTTCGTCGCCCTTTAACAGTCCTCTATGGGCAGTCAAGAAGAAACCTGTTGATGGGGATACTAGGGAGCGCTACAGGGTGGTAGTGGATTTCCGACAACTCAACGACGACACATTGGATGAGAAATACCCTATTCCCAGACTAGAAGACATTTTGGACAGATTGGACGGAGCAACGGTGTTCAGTACGTTGGATTTGAAATCAGGGTACCACCAGATTCGAATGCATTCCAGGGACCAATGTAAAACAGCGTTCACATTTGAGAGGGGGCATTACGAATTTACCTATGCATGCTGTTTGGTTTGAAAAATGCGCCAATAACTTTTCAGAGACTGATGGACGAGTTCTTGAGGGGCTTAGATGAAAATATGTGCCAGGTCTATATGGACGACCTCCTGGTTTTTAGTAAGACGGAGTTAGGTCATATCGAGGACTTGAGGCGAGTCTTTAACAGAATCCGTCAATTTGGATTGAAATTGTTGGAGAAAAAATCAATATTGGGGCAAAAACAGATCAATTTCCTAGGGCATTCGATATCGGAGGAAGGGGTTGGGCCTGACGGTAAGAAGGTGGAAGCCATAGGGAAAATGGCGATGCCGAACGATATCAAGGGAATCAGGAGATTACTCGGAACCCTCAATTATTATTGTAGGTTTGTCCCAGAGATGGCCGAACATCTGGTTTCTCTGAATGAATTGTTAAGAAAGGGGCGCACAGTTCAGATTACCCTGGAGATCGAGGAGAACATTAGGAAATGCATGCGTTGGTTGCAAACAGAACCGGTCCTCGCATTTCCGAATTTTTCAAAACCGTTTGCGATCACCACCGACGCTAGTGAATATGCACTGGGGGCGGTTTTGTCGCAGGAGTATGATCAGGGAGAACGGCCGGAGGCTTACAGACGCAGAGACTCGGTACAGTGCGTTGGAAAGAGAGTTATTAGGGATTATATGGGCAGTCCAACACTTCCGGCCCTATATTTTCGGTAAGAGGTTCAAAGTTCATACCGATCACAGGCCACTTCTGTGGGTGGGGAATTTGAAGGAATCGTCGGCTAGGGTGACGCGTTGGAAGGAGATCCTGAGCCAGTATAATATCGAGATAACATACAAGCCGGGAAAGGATAATGTGGTGACGGATTGGCTATCTCGTGCCCTACAGGTCAATGCGATCGATTCAGGAGAAGGGGAACCGTCCGGGGGGCTTCAGAGGTTCATACGTGAATGGACGCCAGATTGGGAAGGAGAGCAAGAAACAGACCGCAATGGGGAATCTCCCGAACAGGAGGATTCACAGGACGAGAGACTGACTGACATGGAGGAGGTGGATGAGGTGATCAATGACAAGACGCGACAGATAATCTGGAAGACACGGACCACAGGGTTATTGAAAATGGAATATTCCAGATATGAGAGGCATCATATTGTTACTATCTGGTCTCAACCTGGAGTCAAGGAAGAACAGATATGCCAAGTTCTGAAAGACGCGTCAAAGGTAGGGGCGACCCACTATCTCTATGTAGGGAACGCGACGGTTTGGGAGAAAATCAAGAATTTGTGGCGACTAGAGAAGATAGGTATGGATAGGTCGTTTGTTTGGTGTCGCCTTATGGTGGATACGATCCGGGATACCGATCACCAAAAAGAGGTGACGTTAGCTTACCACCAGGGGAAAACTAATCACAGGGGGGTTAATGAAACAGTAACAGCATTGAAACGGAGGTACTACTGGGTGGGGATGAGGAAAACGGTCGAAGAGATTGTGAGGGACTGTGCCATTTGCCATGTCGCGAAGTATGATCGCCATCCCCCGGTAGGGTTGCAAGTGGAGACGTGTACGCCTATAGCGCCGCTAACGGACCTCCAAATCGACACCTTTACGTGGAGGGGCTTTAAGTGGGTAACTATCGTGGACATATTCAGTAAAATAGCCATGGCCCATCCGGTGAAAGAGAAGTCAGCGGCCGCAGTCGGCGACGCCCTCCAAACATGGTTCCAATGTTACGGGATGCCAGATTCGATTTCCTCGGACAGTGGTAGAGAGTTCGACAATGCCCAACTGCGGAAGGTCATGAAAGATTGCGGTGTCGCTTGGCACTGGAATACACCCGGGCATCCCAAAAGTAGGGGAGGGATTGAGCGGCTCCATAGTACTCTGGGCGAACATCTTCGTGTGTTCCATGCGGATAAAGGGTTGGAGGCTGATGTGGCGATGCCTCGGGCTGTTGCGGAGTACAACCACTCAATCCACATGGGTATGGAATTCTCCCCTTTCGAGGTCCTCTTTGGTTTACAGGCTCGACGTAGGGACGGGAACGGTACGGTCGTAGATGACACCTAGTCGCGAACAGAATAAAACCCGACCGAATATGGGGAAAAGCGCGTACAAGAATGGTCTCGGAGAAGAGTAAGAGAGTAGTCAGGGATAATTTTGGTGTGAAGGATATCATGGGAACTCTTAGGATAGGCCATATTGTTTACAGAAAGATTGTGTCAAATCGCGCAAAGGAGGTGCTCAGGTACGAGGGGCCATTCAAAGTGATTGCGATTAGGGAGCACAATCTGGTCACCATTCAGAGTCTGGCAGAGCCCAGAAAACGTAGAACGGCACATATTTTTTTTTTACTATTTTTATTATTTTGTATTTTTAAGTGTTTGTTAAAGTAGGTCAGTAGAGTGATAATGATCTTAAGTTAAAGTGCTATGTGAGTTCTTGTACATAGTGTAAGTTTTCTTTTCTTTTGGTTTTTGTAAGTGATAGGTTTATTGTTCTGAGGATATTGTATTTAATTTTCTTTCTGTTATTATTTTTGTATTCTTATGTTATGACTATGTTTTGTCTTGTTTTGAGTTTACAAGGGTATTCGTAAACTGGCAGGGGGGAGTTAAGATAGAACATATATCAGTATAGACACTAATCCTAAACAGTGGATGTCAACATTGTAAATAAGATAAATAGAGGATTGTAACTTGAATAAAGCAGTGTTTAACCAGCCTTCAAGTGAGTTGTTTATTTCCCGACTTTGTCTTTTTTTTTATGTTTTGCTTGGTGAAGTACATAAGTTATATATATATATCATGAAGTAAATCCCACACCATTAAATAAAAGAATAATCTAGTTAATCAAATAGACCATAACCAACTCCCTTCATGTCCTGTATTTGTCCAGTTTGAAATCCTTGTCCTTTGTAATTAATCATAAATCACTTATAAGCTGATTACTTCTTAAAGGGCTAGTATGGTTTAATTTAAAATTGTGAGATCATATCATTATAATGGATGTTTACAAGGTCCATGTTTTTTATAGATGCCGGGAGTGTACAGCTCAATATCCTACTGAAGCTGGACTTCAAGCTCACAGGCAGAAATACCATGGTGCTGGTGGGCCTTCACCTGACATGGCGATTCCTATAGTAGACCTAAAGCAGGTGATATTCTGTTATGTTAATTAGTCTCAATTATCTTAGTTATTGTTATATTTTTCTGTTCTACTGATGTTTCCATGTTAGGTTGGTGTCCTTTCAAGACTAGCAGCCTTAGGTATAAGATCAGTAATTCCTCTAGCACAGCTCCACAGTGGCTCAGGTGGAGGAATGTTCGGACTCCCTGTAGTTGCTGTTGATTCGGCTTCAAATCCAGCAATTTGTAATATAGGTATATCAGCATTTGTAAATATTTATACATTTTTACTTTTGCCTCAACTGTGTGCGATGTATACACGAGAACGAATGTTCTTTGAACATTACTTTTAATTTCAGGATCTGATTGACATATATATTTCATGTTTTAATATAATATGACGTATGTCAATAAGATCCTAAAATTAAAAGTAATGTTCAAAGAACATTCGTTCTCGTGTATACATATTGCGAGAACATGGGATCGGATAAGAGAAAATATTTGTCCTCTGCTGGCAGGCGGCCTTGGTGGCTCAAATGGACAGAACGCTGTCACTGAGATACAGAGGATCCGGGTTCGAATCCCGGCCGAGGGCATATCTTTTCTCTTTAAAATAAAAACATTTGACCAATAATTATTAAAAATTATAATTATCTTCTATGTGTTCTGATGAAAAGCAGTTAAGTTTTACAAAATTATAACATGATTGAAAAAATCCTACAGTTGTGTTTATCACATGCACAACAGACAATGTTAATAATTATCCATGAAATACTTCTAAGGCAGTCTTTACATAATTGGTTCCAGGTTATTTACCTAACTTTTTTAATATTGTTAATTAGATTATATTTCAAGACTCTTGCTTATAAATCAGTATTGGTTTTGCCCTGCAATATCAGTGTTCCACACATAAAAGGTTTTAATTAATTATAGAATGTTTATTTATTTTATTTTATTTTTGTAGGAGGAATGGGAGCATCCAATTTATTACCCCTTGGTCCTCTGAAAAACTTAACATTTAACAATAATATGCGGTGAGCACTGCAGATATGTTTGTATCTAAGTGAGCACTGCAGATATGTTTGTATCTAAAAAAACTTCATTGTAATAATTGTAAAAAACATTTTTTTCTATTTTATTTAATGTTTTATGTTCATTCTGCACCTTTACAGATGTACATGTGTGCGAAATATGGGTACAAAATCAAGTTTAGGCATACTATTTGGCTTAAATAATGAATTACATTTCTATGATTTGTGTTAGGACTAACGAAATTTCAACTACAATTGGAATTACTTTCGAACCATTGCTCATTAAAATAAATAGCATAACAATATGATGTTTTTTTTTACAATTACAGTAGTTCCAGCGTAATTCTAACTGAAATTTCATTTTACCTAACTTGAATTTCATTTCCAAAATCTGAAACTCTATGGCACCTATATCATTCAGTAAGCAAAGCTATATTCTTAAACATAATTAAATACAAATGCATTGTGGGGAATTCACAAAAAGCCTCTTGCTCTTCCGGGGTGCCTACATTACTGTACATTTTGTTCCATTTTTTTAAGAAATGTATATTCCTTTGATTGATAATTTATACTAGTTTAAAAAATGAAATGTTGTTGTTTGTAATAAAATTTGGGATAAACTGCAATTGTAAAAATGTAAATATTAGAATTAACTGCCCAAAATTTAAAGTAATTATCACTTTGTTTTTATTTTTTCAATTTTCACAAGTCTTCCCTTCAGTAGTTATTTCAATTGTTGCATTCAGTTGCAAAATTTTTTTTTTTTTAAAATTAATTTTCCTATTAGTTTTAACCCCCCCCCTTTTTTTTTTTTTACAAATAATTATATTTTGGGCACCCTGTACAATACAGGTATATATATAATTGTATAGATTTAATGAAATATTTGTTTGTGTGTGTATATATATGTATGTATGTATATACACATATATTTGTTTGTTGTGAATTTTTATTTTTATTATATATATATTTTTTTTAAATGTAGAGAATATTTCTTACCTATAGTGAAGTGGACTAAAATTCATAACAGGGTGAGAGTGTTACACCATTGGTAGATTACCTCCCTATTCTTTACCATCACGCAAAACTGCTCTTACTTAAACAATGGTAATTTGCTATATCTTATTTGAATTGGTTTTTAATCTACTGGCAGGTTTCCTTATTCACTCTTATACTCAAGGTTACAAGTAAGTGTGTTGGTAGGGAGGAGGAGGTAAGTCTACGCAAGTGCGAGTGTGGGGCTTCAGGTCTTAATTTGAAGAAGTTTTAGTCCAGTTCTTTTTCTGGACTTTACTTTTCTTTAAACTTCCCACCATCAATAAGAACTATTATGATTTAATTTGTATTACATTAATTTAAATTAAATTATCTGGTCTAAGTTTAGCTGATTCTGTTGGTTTTTAAATTTCATAAAAAGAAAAATATGAATTTTTGGTTCTAACTGTATTTCATATTATGTTATGCATATATTTGCCTTAATTAGTTATTATACATATTTGTAAGTTGTATGGTTTTTATACAGTTGGATTGTAGATACATTTGTAAAAGTTTTTGTTTAAGTTCATTAATAAAATACTTTGTATTAATATCTTGTTTTTTTATTAATTGTTTGTTAACATGATATTAATCCTTAACCTTTATTACTATAACCCATATAGGGTATTGGGCTTACTATAATACATGGTAGGAACTGTACTGTTTCTAAATCAACTATGGTGCATGATGATTAGACCTATACCACACTCAACCGCCAGTTTTTTCTCCTAATTTCAGGGTACCCACTTCACAGGAGCTGAGTGGGCTCCTGGGAGATCACACAGGGCCTGTTAACAGAATAAATAATATATGTCAATGCCATTCTCAAACTCAGGACCTAGAGATCAGTAACCCACCACCGTGTGTACTGAGCTATCCTGACCCCCTTTTAGTCTTTAATATCATTCTCTTTTTGATGATCGCTTTAAGATGAGATCTTGATAAAATAATTTGTTTGGCTTATTTGTAATGTGTAGAACACATAAAATACAAGGGAGAAGCCTAGAGAATAAGAGTTCCTCAGCTACCTGAAGTCAACAACTCCACTATTCTTTTAACTAACGAATTAACCAAAATAACCAGCATTATACATCAACCTACCACTATACGATGGGGTGGCTATTAAATAACGAGACTGACGTTGCTGCGGAACAAGTACGCATGTGCCAACCACCATTGACTGACAGCTGTTTAGTGTGAAGCTTTCTCTTTAGTATGCAGTTAGTCTCACTTCTGTAAATAATACCGTTTAGTCAGAGCCTACATTCGTGTTAGTCTTGTTTTTCTGGATAAAATGGTTAGTGTAATAATAGAGCAACGAATTATTGTGAAATTTCACTTCAAACTTGGAAAAACCGCTACTGAAACTTATAATTTACTGAAAGAAGTGTATGGCAGTGAATGTTTATCGCAGGCACGTGTTTTTGAATGGTTTAAGCGTTTTAAATATGGGGAGAAGACGTTGATGATGATTTAGAGAAGAGACAAGCGTACTGCAGTATTTCAATGAGAAGGGCTGGAAGATAAGAAAATTACTTTCTTAACTGACAACCAGACTGCAAAAGATGCAATGGACAGTTACTTGGCTTTTACAATAGTATAAGTGTAGTGTGGGGTACCTGGACTTTCAGGTCTACCAGGCAATGAGATTAGGCTTTTTTTTTTTTAGGCTAGAATTTTTTTAACCACAGAAGTGGTATAAACTTAAGCTATGCTGAACAAAGAATCAGAGAACTGTATAAAGTACAAACTGAACTGGTATCAACAGAAAAAAAAAATGTGATAGTTTGAATATTCCACATATCTTTGCAGTGAGTTTCTAACTTAATAACGACCCAAGATTATACTCATGGGGCAGGATTATCTACTTACAGGAAAAGGACACCTAAAGATCAACCAGAAAGATTATCAAAGGATATGATGAAATATGTTACGTAAAAAAGTTTGGGAGCTGGAAAGAAAAAATATGAGCAAAGACAATGAATTTCAGATGTGTGTGGCTTAAAAAAAAAAAAAGTGGGAAATTAAACTTTTAATGTGAGTAAATTTTTTTGTATATCTCTTCATAGAGGTAAATGTAAATGTTTTGTGTACTATTATACTATACACCATTATTAATTTTCATTACTTCATTTAATTATTTATTGATTTAAATTTTTGTCTTTGCAAACAAACAACCATATACTGTATACTTAATTATTTAGTGCCTTTATTGTTTATAATAATGATGAAAAATACATTGTAAGATAAAAATATATAAGCTAAATTAAAAGTATTTCTAATATGTAGTGATTTTTGTTAAAAAAAAAAAAAAAAATCATTTTTCAATGAATCACTAACTGCAGCCATAAAGCACCGGCACAAAATGTTGAACCACTAAGAAAGAAATACAATGTTTAATCAGAATGGATACAAGTATATTATAAATTTTAAACAAACAATTTGTTGAAAAGACTATGAATATAAGTCATTGCAGAATGAAACTATATTATCTTGAATAATTGTGGGTTGACAGCATAAATTATATACGGAGGAGAAAATGGACTGGGTGTAGAACAAAAATTCTAAAAGAGCAAAAAACTGTTTTTTAACTGTTTTTTTTCAACCCACATTGCTGGCCTTCATAAACGAGAAATAAGGTACAACCAATTTTTTTTTAAAACTAAAATAATTGGATATATATGTTACTAACAATAATGACAAAATTAATATTTCAGTAAAAATATTAATAGAATAATAAAAATAGAACAATAGAGTACTTATTAGTCAAAATAAAAGAGAATGACAACTTTGTATACAATAAAATGGCAGAGAACATCCTTTTTCAATAGTTACAATTGTGGGTGAAACTAAAAGTGATTAACCACAAATTAAGATAGCTGAGGAGTGTTAAGGTCATTATAATTAAACTGAGAAGCCAGTAAGAAAGGTTAGTCAATATATTAATAAAGTTAAATTAAGATAAGAAATCAAGTAACAAATATGAGCTGTATTGCCATACAATGGAGTAATAATCATTCTTTATTATTTGGTTAACAAGATCTCGGCATTTACCTGTGAACAGGGAATCTTTGTAACCTGAACTCCTAGCATTGCCAATTTTGAATTTACAAATAATACAATTTTATCAGTTGGTTTACTTAAATGATATCCAAGCCAAATTAGATAGCCATCATTTCAGCTTCAAACTACCATCACATTTCCTACAATACTTAACCTTTAGTTAGTTGTGGGCAATATGACAGATCACATAGGTATATTTTTCTTTCTCCATTGGCAGCACTTCTTTCATCCTCCCAGCACCTTTTATGTGAATGACCCAGGTGAGTTTAGTGCCTTTCTTGCCTGCCTACAACACTTCTGAATGGGCCATATGAAGCAATCATTCAAACTGATCGCTGCGACCAAAATTGTTTTTAGCCTACATTATATAAACATCAACTTTATTTTTCATTTGTATTATTACATTAGCTGTGCCATTTTACATTGCCTGTTTTTTGAGTATACATTACAATATTGGCAGAAGAAAACGACTCAGATTCAGATATACGCAATGACGATGAATGTGATGATGACAGCGAACTTTTCGTGGCCCATCAAATGAGAAATAAAAAATCATTGAAACTTGGAGATGGAAGATGACTCCTTACAATTAAGCAAGGAGGCGAGATGCACAGAATGCTATCATGCACCTTCCTGGTGTGAAAGGTGCTGCAAAAAATAGGAAAACTGTTCAGGATGCATGGAACCTATTGCTTGATGAGCATATGTTGGGTATGATTGTGGAATATACCAATAAATATATTTTAAAAATTCAAAACACATCCTTTAAACCAGCGGTTCCCAAACTGGGGGGCATGAGGATATGTCAGGCGAGACAAGTTAACATTTAAGTAGTCTTTCTAAAATTCTAAATTAACCATGATGTTCAGAAAATTGACCACTTTGATATAATGGACAAACCTTCATTTTTGGTTAAAATATTTCAAAGTGTATCCTAGCGTATCACGGGAAGCTCTTCATTTATATTTGCCTTTTTCAAGCACCTATTTGTGCGAAAAATCATTTTCAACACTTGTGGCAATTAAAACAAAGTATCGGAATAAACTTGATGTTACTAGTGACTTGCGTTGTGCACTTACTAAAACTCAGCCACGAATAGGGCATACTAGTAAGAAAAATGGAAGCCAATCCATCTCACTAACCAACCTAATCTATTTTTCTCTTATTAATAATTATTGTATTTTATGAAAACTGATATTGTTGTACCTTATGGCAGTATAAATAAATGTTTTGTTTTCAATGTAATACTTATTTGTTTTTGTTTTGTTCCTACAATTTATTGTTAAGAGGGGGGGGGGTGCGAGAAGCTTTGATTTCAACAAAAGGGGGGCGTGGTTCAAAAAAGTTTGGGAATCCCTGCTCTAGACCAAGGGATGCAAAGCTCAAAGATATAGTAGAACTGAAAGTTTTTATATCTCACTGAGTGCACAGATTTAAATTTATTTATACTATTTATTATTATTAGTAGATCTATGGAGTGACGAAGGAGAGGGAATTTGGACGTTTACATAGGAACTTAGTCTGAAGGTCCCTTTGTTGCAAGTAACCAATTAGCTGATGTAGTCTTTGTTGTCCCATATTTTAGACTTTATTGTTCGACATTTTTACAGGTACCTGTTAGAGTTTAATGTTAAATTAATTAATTTATTTATTTTGAATTCCAGTACATATAAGACTGACATCTTGCATTTTTGGATAGCTTATGTTAGCATTCCAAGAAGAAACTGTATGGTGTTCAATGTTTTAATGTGGCTGTGATCCATATCTGTTTTCATGGTTAAACTTTTCTAGTCTTAATTATCTTATTATTAGAGTTCATTATAAGAATAAATATTGATAAGAAAAAAAGACAAGAAAGGTTAACAAGAAGAAATCATATTTGTAAACATAATTCCCCCATAATTTTTTCCTTGAATCCTAAATATAATTAATGCACATGTTATTTTATAGTGTGAGTAAATAACGTCAAATTTCAACAAAAATTCTAGTTTTCCTGAAAGTGATTTGTCAGATCCCTGCAACCAATTTGATTCATTTTAGGGCTGGGACTAGTGGAAGGTTAATACAGATCATTTGGTGTAAATAAATGCCATTCATTAGTGTTCAGGTATAGTATCTAAGGTCAGAGCTTTAAGAATGTGTATGATGACAGTAGCCTTCACCAGCGGCTGTATAACTTCCAAATAGTACAGTGAATGATTTGTGGAAACAAGTGGCATTTGATAAGTTAAGATAAAAATTTCTTTCCCTTATTACTTAATTTACTGAAATTCAAAAATTGTCTTAAGCTATCAATCTTTGGGAAGGTTTGAGCAATATCTTTTTAAATAGAGATCCCTATAACACCAACTTTTCAAATAAAGAAATCATATTACTATGATATCTCAAATTCTGAGGGGTTCTAAGAAGATCTGCAACTTCATTTATAAATAAATAAACAATATACCAAATGTAAAGCAAGTGAGGTAGCTCAAGTGCTAAAAAGCTGTTGAACTGAGGGGACCATATTAAAAAGCGGCTATTTCAGGTAATTTATTCAATCTGTGATCAGCCACAGGATTGTGGGTTTTACAGACCCTCCTATAGCTCATTCAGCCTCTATAAAGTGGGAATCCTTGACAGGAAGAAAAACCTCGTGGTTGAGCATGCTCTCTACCATGTAGTAAACTTCATGTGGTACAAACTTTTTTCTTTACACTAAAAGCAAGATATATTAAGCTGGGATTTTTAATTATAAATTAAATCTGTGGCTTGGTTCTAAAAGGGTCAATGTCAATTTTTTCAAATTTTGTGTTATTTATACCAAACGTTTCCAATTTAGTAAATCTTTAATTCTAAAAAGGCCAATGTCTAATAACAAACTAAAATAGGTTGTATTTCCATTATAATGTCAGCCAATGTCATTGTTAGTGTTTTCTAATTCATTTCTATAAAGGCCTATGCTGACATTGGCTCTTTTGACTTTGGCCCTTTTAGAACCAAGCCACAGAAATTAACATTTTAAGGTCTCCTGAGCCCAAGCTCCAAAAATGGTGTGCTATTTGTTTAGCTCCAGAATAAAAAGTTTTAAAAAACAAAAATTGCGTATCTAAGGTAGGCTGTAATATAACAGCAACTTTTTCACTAAAATTGGCCAACCAGAAGTACCTAGTTATATCATCGATATAACAGTCATTTTCACAATAACAGCTGCTAATGATTTTGATCAAACTCGTTTCAGATTAAAATTAAATGCTCTTTAACATCAGCTTTGTCTTATCCTGAAAAAAATAGTCTGGTAGGCTTATAGATTGAACTTTCAAAACTTTTTCCATTTTATATTACACATTTTATTTCAAGTAGCATGAAAATTGTTAATTTTGTGGTGTCCCATACATATCAGATTTTTTGTTTAATTTTAAATATAAAATTTAAATCATGACTTGTTTTTTATGTTAAAAATAATAAGTATTTTTTAAATAAAAACATAAGCATCGGTTCATGGGATTTATTCACACTGAAATAATAATAAAAAAAGAATAATTTCAATTTCAGGTTACCATTTTTGTCTAATTTTCTAATTTTAATGTATTACATAAGTTAAAGTTACATTTTTCGTACAATAGGAAAAATGTAAGAGGATCAATTGTCCAGTCAATTGACCATAGTACGGAAGTAAAAATAACAAAACAAAAAATTGTTTACTTTTTCGTTTTCTTTCAAAAGTTGACATATCAATTATTTCCAATCAGAATTCAAATTCGACTAGGTTACATAAACTACTCAAAATTAACTTTGAAAAATAATGAAAACTTGTCACTTTTAGAGACTCAGGTATTACCAACATAGAACAACCACCATTTCAAAAACTTGAAACTACAGCTCATAATATATGCTTTTTCATTTCATAAAAATTATCTTGAAGTGGATTTATTAATTTCTGATAGAAAATGCCTCAGTTGATTTTTTAGGTAGATGGATTAGGACTTTCATACATGATATTCTGGGGAATAAGCCACTTTCCGAAGCTTTTGAGAACATTTCATGAGGTTAAAACATCAAAACCACCTTCATAAGAAATTTTTTTAGCATTCCACTATTCTGCAAAAATTGAAAAATGTCAAAAAGATTTCTTGATAATTTTTAGAGTTTGCTGATATAAACTCCTTAGCTTAGTACTAGTGTAAATCAAAAGCAGGGATTGCAGTTGCATTAACCTCTGTGCACAATTACCCAAACATGTATGCAAAACTATATGTAATCGCTGTTCATTGTAATGCTATTTTCTTATTTTATAAAGCAATCCCTTCCTTTTTTAGTAAACTTATAGAATTATAACAAAGAAAATGATCATTTTCTTCCTCATATATTATATAAATATATATGATATTGTTACGGGCTACTGGGTGCAAAAATGAATTCAACTACTACTAAATTCAAGGTACTAATATTTATTAACAGAGTAACAAAAAGAATACAATGAAGTTACAAACAATTAAACTATTAAACTAATCTAAATTTACAATAATAATATTCTAAATATTTATTATAACCTAGGCCTATTTATTACCAAAATAATATAAGATATTACTACTATGAAATAGCTAAACTAGTTACATAAATTTGTACGAATACCATAAAATTACACTACAGCTTACAACTACTAATTAACACTTACAGTACACTAATTAAAGTCCACCGATTCTCCAAATATAACAAATTGACACACAGTAATAAACAAAAACAGTTTATTACATTCACAAAACTGTCACAGTCCACTGACACAAGTTTATTACACTGGCCGGCTCAACATCGACTGATTCGCGCCAAGAGATGTCCTTGATAAGCATTTATTATTGATAAAAATTTAAATGCCTTAAATAGGCAAGGCCCACACGGAGTGGGGAGATCTGGAACATTCCAGAACAATATCCTTAATCTCTTCCGACAAAGGGCTTAATAACGTTAATCCCTTACGCCCGTCTTTCTCTCTGTGACCATAACAATATAGTTGAATAAAGTCAACTAATATTCATTATGGAATTGGGGTTTGAATAAGAGATCAACAACTAAGCAAATATTTATCTACCATAATATTAGTGATATGTAGTAGGTTTTATCAAAATTAATTTGATAAAAAAAACAGAAGGGGTATTTTCAATAAATAAAATATGATTTGTAAAGTTTATTAATCAGTTTCTAAAAAAACAAAAGACAAGATTAAAAAAATATGAAATTAGTTAAGGACTCATTCCTACAACAAATATTAATAATTGAAAATGTGTTTTTAATTATTTTTTCATTCATAATTTCTTTTTGTTATTATTACTGGAATAAATTGGTACCTGAAAAACGAACATTTTTCAATGAATGAAAAAAATGTCTTAGTTCCTAACATTTTTAATTATTTAAACATTAAATATATAACATATGGACCACACATTCATACAGGAGGTCAAAAGCCGACCAGAGTTTTTTGGCATTGTTATATCTGCTGCCTTATTAAAAATTAGAGAAGAAAATACTTAACTGATTATACCTAACATCAGATGGGAGCTCCTGCAATGATCCCATAGTAAATAAGCCAAATAGTTCATAAGTTATTTAGTGTAAATCAGTTTGATATTTGTGGTTGCAAAAAATTTGAAGTAATAACCTGATTCAGCTATGCAGTTAAAGATTTTATTATCAGTATATTTTGTTCACCAGGCAAAACTGATACTTTTTCAGATTATGGTTCTGAATACCTGCCAGAAAACAAACATAATCCTTGTGTTCAGGGGTATATTTGCAATAGAAAATATATCACTCCTAGGAAGATAAAGTTTCTAAAATAAATATTTTTAGAAATTTGTATAACATGAGCCTATTATTCAAAAAATACATCTGGTTTTACTATTTATTTTGCTAACCACCATATATTAAAGATGTATCGTACTTACATTTCGTCAGTAGAAACATAAAACACTGATGGTCATTCTTTTTTTCTCATAGATAATTGAGGAAAGGTTGACTTATTAGGCTGAAAATTCATTCGTGATGCAAGATGGACAAAAGGTTCATAAAGAGAACTTCTTTCAAGAGCAGACACATCATATATGCGTAACTTCTCTCGCATTGCCCATGTCTGAGCTTTAGAAACTACACCATGATCTGGAGATGGGGTAAAATGATTTGAGATCACAATGACTATTATCTGCAACAAGAACTTACTAAATTAATATAATGCTTAATAATGAAATGATGAAGTTTAAAAAAAAATGATGATCACATTTCACACAAAATCAAAAAATTGTTAACAGCAGCTAGTTTTTAAGATCAGCATTTTTAAGTATCTTCCTTTCTAACACTGATGAACACACATATAATTCTTAGGAAAAAGTAAAAAATTGGGTCTTTCATACATTATATTCAGGTGATCGTGTGAAACAATTTTTTTTTTCTATCTGTAGGTATAATTATATCCAATTTGGTCCCACAAAAATAAATATGACAAAAATAAAAATGATGAGTTTTCACTAAATTATAAACTTTTTTTAAAAAACCAAACATAACAATTTTCATTACCACGACTTAATGAGAATTGAACATGCTTTATTATGTAAATCATAATAACACCGAGATTCACAAAAAATGAGTTTTATCACCAACATGTTGAATAATCCAAACTTTTTCCCTGGTTTTTATTATTGCTACCGTCACATTTTCTATTATATATCCTACATTATAAGGAGGTAAAGTATTTTATTCAAGATATTTTCTCCATAGATTACAAATTGCAGCTCCACAAAAAGAGATCGCCAAATATCTATATCAAGTTAGTGAATTTGTGTAACATTCCTACATTTTATGTAGATTATATGGAGATGTATGAAACAATATCTTTATTTAAAAACAGGTTTAAATGACCCTATAGTTCAATTCCAAAAAAGAAAAAGAGGAAGTTTTGAATTCCTTAAATCATTTCACCCATGCTCTAGAATTGATTCCTCTTAAGATTCCAGAACTTCTCCAAAAAATTACCACTTGGAACCGGGATGCCCTACTCTCAGAACCACAGGACTTTTCACCAAATTACTTTATATAAATATTTCCTTTTTCTAGTTGTACTTAGATGTTTTGGTCTTTAAAGTTCATTTTGTCCCTTATTCTGGGGTCTAAAAGTAGGACATATATCCACCGATCTTGTTGAACTACCTGTCTACTTTTGAAGAAGTTTAGCTATTTGATTTTAATGTTATTTTTTGGCAAGTGACAAGGAGCATCCTATTAGAACATTTAACCAAAACATGAGCTGTAGTTTCTGGATCTTGAACACATTTGTGGCAGAGGAGTCCAACTGCTCCATTTCCTTGGTTCCTGGAAGTTCATAAATCACATCATTCAGTTTAAGGGTAACATCCCATTTTGAGCTGGTGAAAATATTATGGTCATACCTGAATTTGTAAGTACTTGGGTTTGTATAAGAATGGTAAGAATGGTGACTATTGCATCCTTGATATCTCTCACTGGCTTCCTTTATGTTCCTCTGAGTAACTTTACTAGCACTTACTGGGCTTCTTTTATGATTCTGTCTTTGCTTGACAAACTTTGGCTTTGCATTCATTTCTGGCTAAGTGATATAGACTTAACCTGTCTGATGTTCTGTCTTAATGGCCAAGGCACCACAGAGAAAATAGCCAAAGTACTAAACAAGTTTAATATAGGAACGATAACACCACAGACACGAAAATAGGTCAGGTTTTGTGGAATGCAAAGGACAGTTTAGGACTCAGGACGCCTGGTATTCAGGCACAAACAAAATATCATCATGATCACATTAAAAAAAAAGCACATCCGAACATCAAAATGCAGCAAGACTAACCAGAGAAAATGTTCCACCACCACCAAGGCTATAATGCAACTAATTTGTATCTTGCTGCATTCTGAGATTAGGATGTGCTTTATTTTCTTTGTTATTATTGGCCTGATGATGTCTTGATTGGCAAAATATCGACAAGTATCTTTGTTTCCCGTTTTTAATTTAGAAAGTTAAGATTTTTATTTGGAACTCACATCTTAACAAGTATTTTATGTCTCTGTTGAGCTTTTGCTCTTAGATATTAATTAAATTTTTTGTTTTGTTTTCCTAGAAATGAGCCATGGATCCTTGTTGGGGCGAGCAACACCGTGAAGGAAAATGGCCAACAAGTGTAAGTCTCCGACCCCGTTTCAATTGCTGATTATTTGAGCAAATGAGAAAAATAAAATAATGGATGGGAAATAAAATAATTAAAATGGTATTAGAAAAAAACAGAGATTAAAACGAGAAATATTGAAATGAAAAAAAAATTTAATGAACGAGAGAATTACAAGAGAAAAAACATATAGTATAGTTAATGAACAATGAAATATACAACTTATTATTAACTATTATTATGCAGGAGTGATATTGACTAAAATAAAATTAAACATTGGCAATTGAAATAAAGAAATAAAAGAACTATTAAATTTTTTTTTTTTAGATTAATTTATTGATATTTATAACTGTAATAATATTACAACAAGTAAATCTGCTAATATGAACAAATAACATGAAAAAAAAACACTTGTAGAGAAACAACCCATCGGTGGCACTCCAATAAAGTTCTATAGTATAAGGTCTCGAGGCCATCTTCTTTTCAGACTCCTTGGAGGGTTATCAGGAATAGTATGGGAGCAAGTTAAGAGACTAGTGGATTCAAGTGTGTATGGAGCTTGCCATGGAAGGATAGGTATCTAGTTCAGGCCAAAATTAGTAGCGCTCTGACTGTCAGTGAGGAAGGACCTGTGCCAGTCGAGCTCTCGCAGATTATCCCCACCCCAGTTGGCAGGTATAGGAGTCAGTCAGCGTTCAGCCGTCAATGAGGTAAGACGCGTTTTTGCTTTACTCCCGGTTAAGTGCGCTGGAGTGTATGTGTAGTGGTGGTTGAGGCCTGAGGGACACAAGTGCGAGTCGGAGCCCTCCACGGACAGGAGATTTGGGAAAAACTTTGAAAAAAAAAATTTTTTTGAGAAAGACTTTTGGAGAAAATTTTAGGTCCAATAAGTTTCATATACTCTCGGACGAAAAATGGACAAAAAAAATTTGGAGAAAATGTAGGAGGATACAAGCCAAAACATCGTTGAAGGATCCCAGCCAGGAGACTTCAACGCTGGTATAGCAGAGAAGCCCCTCCAGGGCACCCAAGAGACCTCAACGGTGGGGCAAGAAGGGAAGGAAGTACAGCCGGAAATAAGAGAGTTCCCTACCCTCTCTAGCTTTTTCGGGAAGCTCGCTGGGTCGGGTAAACAAAGATTAAAAGTAATCCCCAGAACAAGCGAAAGCGAAACACATAAGGAAAAAGAGACGGATGGGTCAGCCCCGAAACAAAAAAAAAGAAGGAGAGCAAGGAGAGGGAGTACCCCTCCTCATATATATAGTGAAGGTAGCCCTGCAGACCAAGCACGGGATATCCAAAAGAATGCCCTCGACTACATGGAGAGATATAGAAATTCTATCTCCAAGGAAAAACGGGAGTACATAAACGGAAGCATTATTAAGCTTAGAGACATCATCCTAAGACTGGAAGGGGAGAGGAAGCTAATTCCCGACATCGTGAAGCATGTGGTGAGGGAAGTGCTTAACACGGAGGAGCTTCACCGGATGGTCGCTGAGAAGGTGACGGGCATAGCGGGCCTAATGGTGACTAGCAGGCTACCGAAACAGCAACGGGAGGAGAGGAGGACACCCAGGCAGACGGTGTCCCCTCAAGATCAGAAACCGGCCCCTGAGCTGCTGAAGCCGCAGCCCTCAACCAGCAAATATAGCGGTACTCCACCGGCAGAAATGCCACAGAGGCACAGCAAGACACCAATTGTACGGGGGAAAATAGGGCCGACAGAGGAAGAAGAGGCCCCCTACATTGTAGTAGGAAAAAAGAAAAAGAAAAAGGGGCCGAAAGCAAAACTGGCCCCGACTCCAGAAGACCAGCCATGCAAGCCGCCGATGATTGCTGACATAGTAAAGGCGCTTCCCACTAAACCAAGTGAGAGGAAGGCCCCGTACTATGTCACAATTAGGGCCGAGGGAAAAACCCCCACAGAAATACTAGACCAGCTTCTGTCACCGACGGAGCTGGGAGTGGGGGGTGAAGTTGGTGAGAACTACGAGAGATGAAGGTGTCTTGATAAGAGTGGAGGATAGACAGGCTGGGGAGAAGATAGTGGCATGGCAAAGGCTGAAGGACCAGGGCCTAGAGGCAAAAGAGACATGCCGAAGATGGCCGAGAATGGAGGTGATGGGCGTGCCTAACGGATGGACTGAATTTAAACTTGAGGAGGAAATAGGGCACTATCTCACGAGGAAAGCAGTCCCTGTTCACGAGAGTCAGGTCCGTGTCCTGCATGGCAGGAGGGACAGAACGGGACTAGCGAAGACGTGGGTAGTGGAAATGGACCCGCAGATTAGGTACGCTCTTCGAAATAAGGAGATGGCGCCCGGTGGGTGGTGGTCCCTCACTTTTGTGGACACTCTGGACATGCTGAGGTGCCTGCAGTGTCAAGGATATGGAAACTCCCGGGGGACCTGCAAGGAAAGGGAGGTGACGTGCAGGTGGTGTGCGGGACAAGGGCACATATCCAAGGATTGCACAGATCCAAGCTCCCTAATGTCAAGCACCAGGCAGGGAGCCAGGAGTGTCCGGTACACTACAGAGAGTCCCAGAGGCTGGCACGAAGGACCCGCTATGACTGAGGAACTGCGGGTCCTCCAGCTTAACATGGGGCGGCGTCGTATGGTGGTGGAGGAGTTGAGGGCCCTCTCCCACCAATACGATATAAGCGGTCCAGGAGCCGTGCTGTCAAAGAAATCACGGGCTTTGGTCTCACGTCAAGGGTGATAGCGCTGGGCAGTGCAGAGAGGAGGCCCAGGGCTGTGGTAGTCATTACCAACCAGACCCTTGACGCGATGGAGCTGCAACAGCATACCACCGCGGACATGGCCTCATACCTGATAAAGTGAAGAGGTATGACCTTCGCATTAACGTCGGCATACCTCTCTGACAGAGTCAACATAGAGGATGGTATGGAGTCATGAGGGGAGTAGCTGTTGCACACAGGAATGTCATCATCTGCCCCGACACCAACGCCTGGAACATTCCGGGGGGCCAGAGGTCATAGCTGGATCGACAGAGGTGACTTTTGCGACACCCGCCATGGCAAGATACGTCGTTAAAGGGTGGACCCTCAGATCAGAGACAAGTTCCGATCACACGGCCATAGCCTTCAGCATCACAAGGGATGAACCATCGTTCAACGGTGGGGAACAAGGATATGTGGTGAGAGGGGCGAACTGGACTGCCTTTAGGAGTCACCTGGAGAGATTGCTAGTGGACGATGACTGGAGGCGTATGATGTCGGAACAAGACAAATCAATCGAGGCCGAAGTCAGTCGGCTCACCGACATCATCCGGGATGCGGCGGAGCAATCTCTCCGGAGGAAGACAGCGGTGAGAAGACCGGTTCCATGGTGGACGCCGAGCCTAACCACCCTCAAGAGACAGCACTACAGGGCTCGGCGGTTGTACCAGAAGTGCAGGTGCGAAGTGAGGCGCACAGTACTTCGGGATGAGTACAAGCGCAGGTTAGCTACTTATCGGAACGTGGTCCGTGCCGAGAAGAGAAAATCCTGGGAGGCTTTCGTTAAGGAGGAAATGGAGAAAAATCCCTCATGGTGACCAGCCTACGACCCACACTCAGGGCCAGTCACCCACGGCAGTACGAATCAACCAAAGGCAGTGGAACCACTGATGCCCTGCGGCAGGTACGTAATGACGCTGAAGCGAGGGTGGAGAAGTATGTCATGCTAGTCCTCTTTAACATATCATCCGCCTTCGATAGTGTGTGGTGGCCGAGCGTCCTGCAGCAGCTCCAGAGACACGAAGCGCCGAGCAATATCTACGCCCTGGTGAAGAGCTACCTCAACGACAGACGAGTTACGGTCCGGGGTAGCTACCACAAGCACGAGGACAGGGTGGAGCGGGGATGCCCACAGGGTTCAGTCTTAGGGCAGGCCTTGTGGAAGCTGGTATTCGACGAGTTGCTCGGCGTCTTGGAAGATGAGCGGTTCCCTTCCAGGGCATACATGGACGACCTTGCTGCGATAGTCTATTCAAACAGCAGAGCCGGTGGAAGTCGAGAGATGTGCCAGTGTCGTAAGAGCCTGGTGTGAGAGGAAGACACTCAGGATGGCAGCCGCCAAAACTCAGGCCGTTCTCTTGCGAGGAAGAACGGATAGAGCTCACCCTATCAGCTACAACATACATGAACACAGGATCAGGGCAAGTGAGGTGGTCATGTACCTTGGAATCAGGTTAGGAAGGAACCTGGACGTGACCCCTCACTTGGACCACCTGGCAACGAGGGTGAGCCGGACGATGAACGGTCTCAATCGGATTAGCGGCGCCTTTTGGGGCCTCAGGTACCCAGTCCGCATGACTATTTACAAAGGAGTGGTCCTGGGTATCCTGAGGTACGCGTCCCCCTTCTGCAGTGAGAGCCTCACACAGCGGCTGTTAAGGCCCTTAACATTAAAAGATTAGTTATTTTTAAGTTTAATTAAATTCCCTTGTTTTGTTTTTCATTACGATTTAATTAACCATTCTTGAAGTAAAGTTTTTTTTCTTTTGTTTATTTTGTATATTAATTATTGAATGCAAAAAGGTATTGTATTTATTTCAAAAGATAATTATCAGTTAAGCCTAGCAGAATATTATTTGTGTAAATAACATATGGTGTAAGTGGACAAACAAGTGCCTGTGGTCTACTGTGAACAACTGATGTACAAGCTGTGATCATCCGTCAGTCAGTTGAAGATAGTTTGTCAAGCTGGATGGTTGTACGCCTCTCGCTATCATCTATTGATTATCGCCAAATCGATCACGCATCGATTTTCGACGGCATTGATCACATCGTTGATATCGACTCCACTAGCTGGATTTGCTGACCCTCAAGGTACAAGACGTCGTTACTTTCGCAATATACCTGCAGGTGACTAATATTGAACATTAATATTTTTCTTTTTTTGGATTTTTAGATTCACTAATTGATATGTATTTAAAATGTAACTTTATAAACAGGCTTTGCATTTTATTTTTTATTCAACCAAAAGAAATAGTTAATTATCAGGATTTTCTCAAATAGTAGCATATAGAAATATTTACATCATAACCTTTATGATATATTTTGTAAAGATTTATTTATTTATCTATAATTGTGGTGTTTAATTTATTTTGTATTTTGTTTGTTTAATTATTAAACCATTTGTTTATTGTGATTGAATTAATTTTGATTTGCTTTCAATAATTTCCTTAATATATATATATATTTTTTTTTTTACATTTAACCTTTTCAGCTAGTGATTCCGATCAGCTTGAAACGGGGTCTGAGATTTGTAATTATATATTCAAAATTGCTGCTCTCCCCATCAGCGGCAAAGAAGAAAACTGGCATCGGCTCAGAGAACGGCTCTGCTGAGAGTGATCAGGGCGTATCGCACATCACATGAAGCGGTGCAGATGGAGGTATGCCTATTGACCTCGTGCTGGGGGAGGATGCGATCAGATATGGGGTCAATAGAAGAGGAATTGCAGCTCTCCCGGGGCAACTACGAGTGAGGATTCAGGCAAATCCCAGCAAGTGGGAAGAAGAGGTAAGGAAGGATTCACTGCTGGAGTGGAATGGACGGTGGGTGACATCTGTGTGCACCCTTAGGAAGTACTTCCCCATCGACGAATCAAGATTAAAAGCAAGTGGGTCCTTCCTGATTACTGGATGTCACAGATCCTCATGGGGCACGGGGGCTCAGATGGAAGCTCGCACAACATGGATGTTACCTGGACCCCCAATGCCCCAGCTGTGGAGTCCCGGAGACTGCCGAACATGTGGTCGCATCCTGCACCGCATACGAGGCCCTGAGAGCAAGGTTGTCCACGAAAACGGGCAAATACATGATCATCGAGGACGTGTTCCCTTAGCTTGTGGAAGAGAACTACACAAGTTTCAGGGAATTCGTATACGGATGGAGAGAGGCCGTGGGTCCGGCCCATTTCATGACGAGGAGAGGACCGGCGCCGGGAAGACCTCCGGACCAACCTATGGAGCAGAAGGACGGAGACTAAGGTGACCCTGAATGCCTCACAGGCAAGGAAGGGAGGGAAAAAAAAAAAAAAAGTTCGGGCCAAATCAAGCGAAGAGGCAGGGGCTAGGGACGCTGTCGGAGGGACTCTGTCAGAAGATCGGCGAAACCCCGAACATGTGGAAGAAGATAGTGAGGGAGGACTCAATAGAGGATTGGAACAGACGGTGGGTGACGAGCCAGAAGGGCTCTACGTTGAGGAAGAGGTTCTTCCCCACCATCCAGTCGAGATTGGTTGCCACATGGGTCCTTCCGGACTACTGGGTCTCGCAGATACTGACGGGACACAGTGGGTTACGGGGAAAGCTCAGTGAGCATAGAAGAGAAATCGACCCTCGGTGCCCCACCTGTGGAGTCCCAGAGACGTCAGGGCACGTGGTGCTCTCCTGCACCGCGATGGAAGGACACCGTGCCAGGTTGTCGAGGAAAACCGGGATCTTCGCCCTCGCCGAGGAAGACTTCCCCCACCTGATGGAGGAGGACAATTACCCCCATTTCAGGTAGTTTGGCTACGGGTGGTAGGAGGAGAGGAGAGTAGGTGTCGGTCCTGCGCACTTCACCATCAGCAGGATACGGCCACCTGGCGAGCCACCGGACGACGGGTCAACCCAGGAGGAGAGAGAGGAAGGCAGGAGGGATGGAGACTGGCTGGACGCGGACCAGACGGATGTGGTGGACCAGGAGGGCTGGATGCCACCCGGACGGATGCAGACCGGCCAGGAGGCTTAAAAGGTGCTGCCCCATCATTAAGGTGCACATCCGTGCACCGGGCAGCACCACAGATTATTATTTTTATTTTTGTCCTCCATAATTATACATATCCCCCTGAGAGTATCTATAATAAATTTTTTTAATAAATAGAGTTGTTTTTTGGCAGTGGTGGGCGTGCGTAAACCCAACGTATCAACCCGCCACTGCCGAAACCTTGTATGCCAGCAATGGCAGGAAGGGAAAAAAAAAAAAGTTCGGGCCAAATCAGCAACATATGGGATATTAAGATCATGATGGATGAGTTTGGTTGTGACATAATGAGGAGTATTGAGGATTTTACGAAGGATTTTGGATTGTAAGGATTGGATACGAGATGAATTGAATGGTTTAGTAGAGCCCAAAGCTCAACTCCGTATGTCCAAATAGGTCTGATAACTGTCATGTAAATGAGTCTTTTGTAATTAATTGGGAGCTTAGAGAGTTTGTCCAGTAAATGTTGAAGTAAGCAAAAACGTCGAGCAGTTTCTTGTCTTTTCAGTCTTGTAAGAGGATTCCAAGTGAGACGTTTGTCCAATTGGAGTCCTAGGTAACATATCTATTCGTCAGGGATCAGTGGATTATTATTAAAGGATACAGTAGGGCAGGAATTCGCTTTATTAAATTAAGATTAATAATTCAAAAACATAAATTTTGAATTAATAATGACCATTAATGATAAATGAGGTATCATCTCCAATGTCTTCTCCTCAAGATCAAGGCCTTTGATTATACATATTAATTGTAGGTACCTGATAATAATGGAGTACTACGATCAGAGCGGCCGGTGGCATAAAACACAACACAATCAGCGATTGTGGAGGAGCAGTGAATAACTCCCAATGAGTAATACTGGTAGAGTGCCGGGGGCACAAACAAAACACAATCGGCGATGGTGTAGACAATGTTTCCTCATCGGAAATCTAAGTCGAACTTACTTCAGTGGGGGAAAACGACAAGGGGGGTTCAGATATTGCCTATAGTTAAACAGTGAATTGTATACAATACAGAACAATATCTGAACCATTAAACCTACTGATGAAAAATAATAATACATTTAATGCAACATTTCTCTCTTCATTTAACCGACAAACTAAACTTTTTAAACTAATTACGACAGAAAACTATTGCAAAAAAAATAAAGCCACTAAGTGACACTTTTTTAATTTGACATCAGTAATATATAGACTGTATACATACTTCTTTAAAAATTAATAAATTGTCATGAGAATGTATGGGGAAAAAAAAAACATTGAATAATTTTTATAGAGAATTAAAGTACATTAATTGTTTATAGGGCATTGTTTGCCATAAATTTTTATTTTTTGAGATGTTCATAATAATTTGAAAATAAATCAGTTTTATATCTTGAATCCATTCATCTTACATTTCTTCTGGTTTCGGCCATGTCGTCAAGTTCTTTGCTGAAGTTTCACTGGCCATATTGCTAGCTTCATCAGTGGAATATAGCTTCATCAGTCTATACTTAGGGCTTAATTTCCAAAATTTTAAGTCCCAGATTAAGCCCTGAGGAAGCAAGCAGTTTGGCCAGCAAAGAACTTGACCACACGGTCGAAACCAGAATAAATACGTGATGAATGGATTAAAAATATTGGCTGTGGCAATTTAAGAGAATATCAGTTTTATATCCTTCTACCCATCTTTCCATCAAATCCCTATATGGGAAACTTGGATTTTTTACTAACAGATATTATGGGAAGGGTAATGAACTTTGAAATGTATGACCAGTTAAAAATAAGTTTTAACCATTCACCAACCTCTTTTCTTTCCCTCATTCTTTCAATGTCCTTTTTGGCATTTATGATCCAATCAAGGCTTTCGGGTTTAGAGGGGTCAAACACTAATATATATCCATCTAAGTTGAACAGATTAGTGTTCATGTACAAATCCAGACCTGCAACAACAAAAATAGAAAATTATTACGAGTATGAGATGAAAATAGTTGACTGGATGATCTAATGTAAAGGAGATAGTTGGGGGGTGCAGTCAATAAGAGCAGTCTTATTGACTGCACCCCCCAACTATCTCCTTTACAGAAAATTATTACCTTTATATAATTTCTATTTCTAAATAGTGAATCTACTTTTTAACAATATAATGCAATACAGGTTGCCAAGTAAGGATTTTTGGATAATATAAAGACAGGAAAGCAGATCATGTTTATCACTTTATTTGATGCCAAATAGAAGAATGGTACTTTGGGTTTGCATGGTCCCTTGCCTTCATACATATGTTTAACCCTCAACTACTGAGACATGGTCCTTGGGACCTTTTGTACCTATTTTCTGGAATTTCCCATCCTACCGATCATAGGAAATCCCCATATAACTCATTACCTTCCTTTCTTGCTAGTACTTTAATGTGAAAGTGGAAGGTTGTTACTGAAGTTTGTTCCTAAACTATAAGCAACGGCTGGTCCCATGGACCACACCTCAGTATTAGTGTGACTTTTTTGATTATTTCAAGGTAAGCTTTCATTTAATGTTTTATATTTATTAGTTAATATTAATTAGAGATACTTTTAAATTTATGAATGTTATAAAAATAGTAACTGTTTTTCTTATTGTTTTCGAATTCATACATTGTTTTATTTTATTTTTTAGTTCTGTCACAATTACGGAACGCCAATCTTGCCAATCAAAAATAGTTATAAGTACAGATGACCCAATGTTTTGTGACAAATGGTTAGATGATAAGCGAAAACAATAATAAATATTGGAGAATGGAGATAGTGCAGTCAAAAAACACCAAATAAGTCAAAACTTATTTTTATTTATGCCGACCTTTCGACCTACTTTGTAGGTGACAACTAAAAATAAGTAAATAGGCACACAAATATAAATAATTCTTGACTTATTTGGTGTTTTTTGACTGCACCCCCCAACTATCTCCATTCTATCATCCAGTCAACTATTTTCCTCTCTAACATGAATAATAAATATTATATTAACTTTGTTTATCTCATAGTTTCAATGTCTCAAAGCAATTTTAAACATGTATGTGGACTATACGGAATAAGTACACCCTACATTAAAACAAAAATAATTTTTAAAGTGACAATTTAAAAAAAAAAAAATTATGAAAGTATCTATCCTTTTTTCACTATTGTTTGGACAATAAATATTTTTGAATCTCTATTTTTTAATTAATATAATTGTTATTGTTCTAGTTTTTTTTTACAGAAAAAATTTGACTGTAACTGTTGTAGTTATGCACAGTATGGTTTTTGATGCATAAAACCAACAATTTTTTGCGATTGAAAATGACTATGTAAGCCCAAATGTTTTAAAACTTAATAAAAGAAGGTTTTATTGTCTGGATGATAGGTTTTTTTTTTCTCTTCTTAATTTATGCGAAAACATTGTTATATTTGCCCAACAAAAACACGAGGAATCATTGTGACAGTACCTCAACTGCTAACCATCTATTTTAACCAGTTACCAGTAATTATTTTGATATTTTATCTGAAGTATGAATGTTTCAACTAAAAATATCTTTAAACAAAAAAATATATTATAGCAGTTGTATTCTATTTAGATAACATTATTAGCCCATATATAATTATATAATTTTTTTAAAATATTATATATATATATATATAACTATCAAATATTTCTCTCTCTATAATTATTGTTATCTTATTTTTATTTTCTTCTTCCTTTATAGGAAAGAGTTTTCTTTAAATATAGTTTTAGGAGGTAATTCAATTTTTTTCAAGTCATTTTTTAATTTCTTCCTCATTTATTAATTTAATTCTATTATATTATACTCTAAGACATATTAGGCTTTCTGTACTTCTTCAAGTCCCCAACTTATTTCCAGCATCATCAGAGATCTAATCGTTTCCTCAGGAATTAAACCATTGCTGGATACAATGATTAGCAGTACTTTTACTTTAGAAATGCCTTAATTCCTCGCAGAACTCTTGGTACTTACGAATTTGTTCGCTGAATGTTTTAGAAACGTTATCATCAGCAGGAATCCCAACTTCGATGATGATGGCTTTTTTTTATTTGTTTGTCTATGAGTAGTATGTTCTATTGTGGGATATATTATGGTCAATGATCATAGTTAGATCGCAATATAGTTTGATGTCAATTTTTTTCTGATATTTCCTGTGGCTGGTATCTGTAAAACAGCTGATGGCTGGTTATTATATTTATTATTCAATGCCTGATGTACGATCTTTGCAGCATTATTGTGCCTAGTTAGATATTCTTTACCTGCTAATGCCTGGCAGCCAGAGGTGACATGTTGAATCAATCCGTATGTTGCTTTACATAGGCAACATCTGTCTTTGGTTGCTTATTATTATTATTAATATTAAATATTATTTATTTTTATTTTGGAATTAGAAAGGATATGTAAAGTGCATTTAAAATTATAGTTATAAGAAAATAAATGTTTGTAAAACATAAGTAAATGAATCTAAAAAATAAAATTTAACTAAATAATTCGTAGAAATATTCTAAGCATACTGTAGATTCATTAAGGTGAGTCACTAAAATTTTCACCTTGTCTGGAACAACAAGAGAAATGCATTTAAAGTGTTCTTTGGATAAGTGTGTTCGTCTTCGTGGGAACCTATTTAAAAAGTTGGTCTGCCCTGTCTTGTAGTGCAGAAATTTGATGTTAAAATTTTGTAAAACATTTAATAGGGTGCCATATAAGCAATAATTGTTAATGTATATGAGACACGCCATTAGGAAACAACTATTCACCACATTTTCTATTCCTGCCTTTTTTTCAATGAGTACACATTTGCCCCAGTATTAACCCATTACTCATAAAAAATAACATAAAGCCAGTTATTTAAGTCTATGCTGCATTTATCCAGCGGAAACATTAGGTAAGCTACCCTCTAAGCTTGATGCATTTACTAGAGTTCTCAGTGTAAAATTAAATTAATAAAAAAATATTGTGACATTTTTGAAATTGCTCCAACTTTGAATATTAAAATGAATTAGGATCATTTATATTTGAAAGACAATGTGGTACTTTTGTATTAACACCACCGCAGTTATATTTGCGTAAAGAGCAATCTTGTTCGCATGCGCAAGCAGTTATATTTTTAACAGCTGATTTGTTGTTGTTTGCTGATTTTTGTTTGTTGCTGATTTCTTGTTTGTTTGCTGATTTGTTGTTGTTTGCTTATTTTTAGTGCTACGAAAATGCGTATTTGGGATTTGCCAAAAACAGAAGATGATGCAATTTTATTTTTTCAGGAGCGAAATATTTTACCGAAAAAAAATGAAAATGTACCAATTTGCATGAAATGAAACTTTATTTTGGTCAATGTAACTTTTGGAAATGTCAATCAAGTGAAAGAAAATAGAGACTGTTTTCAATCCATATTAAACTGTATATCGGCCCATTTTCCACCGAAATCCGATTGACTACTTTCTTTTTAAATAAATCATTTTGATTTTTAATCGATCATGATATATTCCATTATGTATTTATTTACAATAATATTTATTAACTAAATAATAATTAATATATGAGTTAATAATATTTATTAACTTATTATGTATAAATAATTATAATTATGTATTTACTTTGTTTTTAAATAAATTCTTTTGATTTTTAATTGTTGATGATTATTTAAAAAATTTAAAATTCTAACCCCGATAAATAGATTTAAAAACGTTATCCAAGATAACTGTTATAAAATATAACAGCGGTGGCATTAATACACAAGTACCTGTCTTTGTTATACTATAAAGTAACAGCAATTAATATGTTTCCCTTTTAATATTTTCCATAAATACAAGTTATCATGAGCTTTAGTATGGAAAAAGGATGTAATTATGGGAAATATGTATACTTTGATAATCATTTCATCTCGAAACATTTAAAAGTATAGATGATACACATATGTTTGTTGAAACAATCATTACTAGATAATGTTTCAATGATAATAATTTCTAGATGAATGTTTCAACAAACATATGTTTCTAGATGAAATGATTATCAAAGTATAAACATTTCCCATAATTGCCTTTTTCAATACTAAAGCTCACAATAACTTGTATTTTTTGAAAATACTAAAAATGAAACAAATTCGTAGTTAAAACTTATAGTAACTCAACTCGAAGCGGACAACCAGCGGAACAGATACCTTAACTTGTTTGTACACTAATCTGGGTTGGATCATACCTCTTACCACTGATAGGATAGTAGTTTGGAATATTCATTTTACTTTCGGTTGTAGGTTACAAATATCACTAAAATAATTGGGAAATTGAAACCATAAACCATTTTATACAATACCTGTATCATAGATACGAACTTTTTCTTTGGTCCCTTTATCAGTCTCAATGTTTGCAACATAAATATCTTCAATAGTTGTTTGTAGGAACTGAAAAAAAATATATTATTTACCTGATACATAAAATACTACTAAGAATATTGCAATTTCAGTAATTCAAAAGCTGTTAAAGAGGATAATATGAAAGCTAGAAACAACAGACCCTGTAATCAACAAACTAGTACTGTCAAAGACCTAAAAATAAAGACTAATAATATACTTGAGTAGAACGAATAAATGTAGATGAAATAGTATTTGAATTTTATTTCCAAAACACTAAGTATAAAATCACATACATCTTACACACACACACACAAGTGAATAAATTCAATTTCACCCACAGTTTCTTTGGTTAGATTCCCATATATAACTTGTTCCAATATAGCTGTTTTTCCAACGCCTTTATAACCACAAATAACAGCTCGAGCAATCTTTCCCATAATAAAATCTTATGTTAAGGATAGCTACATCAGAATAATAAGGATAGTCAATACACAGATCAATTCGAAAACAAACCAAAGCAATACTCTCTGAGAACTACATCTTCTTAGGTAAAATGAAATCTAAATATTGTTTGGTGGGTATTGTTGTCTGTATTAACATCATGCACACTTATAACCACAATAAATGTTTTTACGAATACAAATAAACTACAATTCACAGTTCCACACATAGGCCTACTTTGTAGAACTATATTCTGTATAGGACTAATGTATCCAACAATGATCCACATAAAGGGGGGCGTGCAATATATTATTAAGCATGTAGGATATTTTTAATCTTTTCCAACTGTTCAACAAGGATTTCTTTCTTCCAAGACCCCATCACATCTTATAGTGTGTAGGGATATCATCCTAGAAAAGACTACTACTACTACTTACTAGTGACATTACCCCCAGCATGGGCCTATGCTTTAACAACTTTGTTCCACTCTTCTCGTTTTCTGGCCTCCTGTTTCCATTCAGTGACACCTAATGACTGAAGGTCTTTTTCAACATCTTGTATCCACCGCCTACGTGGTCGTCGAAAATTTGGAGTTTTATTGCAGTAGTCCATCCAGTCCATGTTTCTCCACCGTAGGTCGGTACCGTCCTAATTAACGTTTTGTAAAGCCTTGTCTTGGTGCATCTTGGCAAAATTTTACTTTTGAAGACTCTAATATTCCCGAAACATGGACAATTAACTCCCATGATCCCACTTTTATTTACTTCCTTTTTTTTCTTGTTCACATTATTCAGCTGTGAACCAATGTAAATATATTTAGTTTTTTCTCATAAATACTGATGCAGATTTTTTTTTTTACTTTCATCACTCCGTGTATGAAAGTCTGAGCGAAGAAATATTTCTTGAGATCAGAAAAATATGGGTAATCAATCAGTAATTTTCGAGGAGATGCCTTGTTACAAATATCTGGTCCGTAGTGCCCATTCCTCTCCGGAAACCGCAGGCATCATCTATTAATATTTTTTTCAGCAAAAACATTCAACTTTCAAGTAACGCAAATAAACATATTTGACGTAAGTAAAATATTGGAAAATATATAGCATGATACTGTAAGATTCCACGATAATTGTCTTATTTATCACTGAGAAAAAAAAAAACCTTCTGCAAGATTGCTTCCAGGACACGCCAGGCCCACTCATGCATCACTACTCCTATGGCAGATTACAAGTCCTGCGTTTTGCAATCTGCTACTGATTTGCAAACAATCGCTACTGTAGCCACATTGTGCTCCTTAATTGCTAACACTCTAAATTGTACTCTATAACAAACCAACTCTTTCCCCCCAATTCAAAATCAACTATCGATAAAGAATGGTCCTGATCTTCCCCATGGCATCTGTTACCTTCAGATTACCCCGCGCTACCCGGCCTCGTTTTTATCATCAGGTTCTATTCCTTTCTTAACCTGGTATATGCGTAAGTGATCACTAAGTGCGCCAAGTAATCGTTCTACGAAACCTTTATTCTTTGGGTACCTGGGAGTGTTAATCCTCCAAAGAATGCTTCCACCCTGCTTGTAGCACACCGAGTTCCATATCCCAATTGGAGAAAATTCGGTTGGGTGCAATATAGATCTTGAACTATGCACGAAAAATGTTTTCTCTGTGAGTGTTTCTTCTTTCATTCCTGTTGATGGGTGGTTCTCAAATTTAGAGGACCTACAGACATTGCATGCTCAAATGATATCCCGAACAATTATATTCATATATAACCAAAACTATTATATATCAAATCACTAAAATAGAGCCAAAACCTTAAAAAGAAACACTATTATTTATTATAATGCAATTGGGAAAAACCACAATGCAAAGCCTTATGTTTCAAAAATACACCCACTTACCAGTCGGCCTGGTACCTATTCAGGCATTATCAAGACACCAAAAACAAAAAAGGGGGTTATGTGAATCACATCTCGAAGAAAAAGGTGCAATACACCCCAACGATCAACAGCCCAAACAGGCTCCAAACAGTTGTATGTTGAACGTCTTGGCGGTGGGGTGCTGTCTCATGTTTGGAGCCTGTTTGGGCTGTTGATCGTTGGGATGTATTGCACCTTTTTCTTCGAGATGTGATTCACATAACCCCCTTTTTTGTTTTTGGTGTCTTGATAATGCCTGAATAGGCGAAACGTCGACTGGTAAGTGGGTGTATTTTTGAAACATAAGGCTTTGCATTGTGGTTTTTCCCAATTGCATTATAACAAAACTATTATATATTACATATACATATTACACCAAAAATTGTTGTTGATAATTCCCCACATAGTTAATATTATTATTAAGTGTAATTAGTTAATATTATTATTAAGAATAATTGTAGGTGTGATTATGTCACCACTGGATACATATGGCAGTGGCAGTTTTTACTGAGTTGTTGTTGCTTCCTGTTTTCATGCTTGTTTTTGTACTCTTGTGTGCGCTCTGAATAAATCAGTTATCATCACGTTTATATTGTGTTTATTATTATTTCCTTTTATTTATTACAAAAGGTTATGGGCCCAGACGTCTGAGGAAACTCTTAAGTGGAAAATTGATAAACGTGATTTCGGAAATTTAGTGTGTATCCGTTTCGAGGTTATTATCGCACGTGGTCTGAAGTTTTTGTTACTGTGTTCTGGGTTTATTACGCGGTTAAACGATGGCCAGTGCGTCAAATATTCTGTTGGGAATTAAGCCGTTTGATGGAGCCAACTTTGTTAATTGGAGCTTTCGTATGAAGCTATTGTTGGAGCAAAATGGTGTGGCCCATGTGTTGACGGAAGAAGCCCCTACTGAGCAAGCGGAACTTAAAAAGTTTAAACAAGATGATATCAAAGCACGAAACATAATTGTTCAGGGTTTGGCAGACAGTATTTTGTCGATGATCAAAGATAAGACGACTGCAAATGAAATGTTTGATGCCCTCTCATCCACGTATGAGAAGAAAGGTATGAAATCACTTGTGACTACTCAAAAGATCTGGCGGAAGCTCGAGTTTAAAAAGGATAAGGCACTTCAAGAATTCTTCCAGGAATTTGAATCCCTCGCATCCGAGGTTAAAGTGGCCGGCGGAAAATTGGACGAAGAGGAGATCGTCAATCAGTTACTGGTGGCTATGCCTTCGGATTTCGACAGTGTAGTCTCTGCATTGGATATTTTGTGCAATAGGGACAAATCAACAATTAGCCTAGAATATGTGAAAAATACTCTACTTGCAGAAGAGGAGAGAAGAGGCAAGAAGGAAGAGCAGGTGAGTGCTTTTGTGTCTTATAAACATCCAAAGGCCAAATTCAAATTTACCAAAACAAAGGATGCTAAAGTTAATGTGCAATCCAGCTCATTTGTTGGTAAATGCTATTATTGTAAACAGCAGGGACATATGAAGAACAATTGTCCGAAATTAAGAAATGAACACGTAGCTGGAGTGTCCAATGAGGAAGAGTTTACATTTATGACATCTTTTAATGAAAAGAGTGTGGATTGTTTATCAGTTGTTAAGAAGGACACATGTTTGATGACACCTGGTGAGAAGGTTGCAAGTTTGATGTTTGTTGTTGATAGTGGTGCAAGTAGTCACATGGTGAAAAATGATTATAGACCGTATTTGAAAGACATTGGTCTGGAAAAAGTTAACATTAGTGTTGCTAAGGAAGGACAATGTGTTAGAGCAACTCATAAGGGTAACTTATCTTGTTTTTCTGATGACGGTGCTCGAATTCAAATTACTGACGTTCTCATTTGTGAAAATTTAGCATTCAATTTGTTATCAGTTCGGAAATTAGAAGAAAAGGGATGTCGCGTGATTTTTGAAAAATCGTCTGTAATGATATTTTATGGAAACAAAGTGTTATATGGACAAGTTTTTGGACGTTTATATGTTGTCAAACTCAATGTATTTCAGGAATATGCAAATGTGACAGGCCATATAAACGATCTGATGCACAGAAGAATGGGACATTCTTCTAAGTACCCGGTTGGACTATGTGAGGTGTGTATGAAAGGTAAACAAGCAAAGCTACCTTATGCTAAGCGGATCCCGGATGAAAGGAAGTCCACAAGAATTTTGGAGAGAGTATCAAGTGACGTTTGTGGTAAGATAACACCTCCCACTTATGATGGGTACAATTATTTTGTTACTTTTGTTGATAATTTTAGTCACTTTTGTGTTACTTACTTATTAAGACATAAATCAGAAGTATTTGAAAAATTTAAGTGGTATTTGGCAATGGCTGAAACTAAATTTGGTGTGTCACTGAAAAATTTAAGATGCGATAGAGGAGGTGAATACGTATCTCATGATTTTATTAATTTTTGTAAAACAAGAGGGATTGTATTAGAATATTCTATGCCGAGGAATCCATCCCAGAACGGCATCTCGGAACGTATGAATCGAACATTGCTTGATAAAGCTAGATGCCTACTGTTTGATAGTAATTTGGAAAAGGAAATGTGGGGAGAGGCTATTATGTCAGCGACATATCTTGTTAATAGACTACCCACAAATGCCCTACCCGATGGTGAAGTTCCTGCAAAGCGATGGTATGGATTTGAACCTGATCTCAAGAAAATAAAAGTTTTTGGATGCCCAGCATATTCTCACATCCATAAAGAGGACAGGAAAGGGAAACTTGGTGAAAGGTCAAAGAGACTTTTTCTTGTCGGTTTCTGCGAAAACGGTTACAGGCTGTGGAATCCCTCTACGAGGAAAATAGAGTTTGCCCGTAATGTTATTTTTGATGAAAATGGAAGATCAGAAACATCCCAAGAATTGCCTGTTACTGACGCTAAACATATTTTGGTTCTGCCTGAAGAAGATAACCCAAGGAAGTCTACTACTGATGATGTAGAAGATTTTTATGGTTTCGAATCATTAGATGAAGAAGAAGAAAAATCAGAAAAAAAATCGAAACGAATGACAATGAAGCCTAAATATCTTGAAGATTTTGTCACATCACTGGCGTATGAGATGGCTCTCTCTGCATGTGATACTCCTCAAAGTTATGATGATGCCATCAAGGACTTGGGTTGGCAAGAAGCCATAAACAATGAATTGTCTTCTTTAGAAGAAAATCAGACTTGGGAGGTGGTTGACCCTCCAGAAGACCAGCCAATAATTGATAGTAGATGGATTTTTACCTCAAAAATTGTGGATGGTGCACCCAAGAAGAAAGCTCGTTTGGTAGCAAGGGGCTACCAACAACCTTCAACAGAGGATGAAGACTTGTTCGCCCCAGTGGCAAGGATGGTCACTCTTCGAATCCAGCTCTCTGTGGCTGTTGAACGTGATCTCTACATCAACCAACTAGATGTGCGTTCAGCATTTTTAAAAAGTGAGTTATCAGTTCCTGTGTATATGAGGCCACCGGATGGTCTCAAGTGCAGTGAAGTGCAGGTATTAAAATTGGTTAAAGCACTATATGGTCTAAGGCAAAGTCCTAAAACTTGGAATAATTACATAAATAATAAAATTCTTGATTTGGGATTTAAAAGATGAAAAATAGATCCATGTTTATATTATAAAGGGACAATTAAAATAGCTCAAACCTTAGAAACAAAAAGATCTAAACATTATGATATTAAATATAACTATGTTAAAGACCTAGTGAGTAAGGGAATTGTAAAAATAATTTATATTGAGTCTAAAGAACAAATAGCAGACTTATTAACTAAGGCATTAACAAAAATTAAGTTTGAATATTTCTGTAAACTTGTAAATCTTGTTAATGTATAATCTTAGACCGAATGTGGAATTAAGGGTGGGTGTTGTTGATAATTCCCCACATAGTTAATATTATTATTAAGTGTAATTAGTTAATATTATTATTAAGTATAATTGTATGTGTGATTATGTCACCACTGGATACATATGGCAGTGGCAGTTTTTACTGAGTTGTTGTTGCTTCCTGTTTTCATGCTTGTTTTTGTACTCTTGTGTGCGCTCTGAATAAATCAGTTATCATCACGTTTATATTGTGTTTATTATTATTTCCTTTTATTTATTAAAAAAAAAATCGTCATTTCAATGTCTGTACAATCTCAGAAATTCCTCTATGGTTGTTCTTGCCCTGATGGTATGCGAGGGCTATTTTTTACGATTTACATCTCGAACCGTTTCCATCATTAGAGTGCATCGGACGATAATACGGTCTATCCTGATTGTTCACGCTCAGTAAATGACTAAAATTACTTTTTATTTTGAAAAGAAAAGATTTGCCCCAGCCGGAATTCGTACCCGGGTCGTCTGTTGAGCTACCGGAGTCGCCTTCCAGTCGGGAGAAATCTGTTTTCTTATCCTAATCCCATGTCCCCGCGTTTTCACAATTTTTGCGATGTATACACGAGAACGAATGTTCTTTGAACATTAGCTGTCACGGAGAGACAGACGACCAGGGTTCGAATCCCGGCCGGGCCAAATCTTTTCTCTTCAAAATAAAAATATTTGAAAATTAAAAGAATTAACAAAAAATTATAAATAAAAGATTAAAATTACATTTTTACTATATTTTACTGCTCTCATTTTCATCTTCCTAAACTTTTCGCACAGGCCTCCTCCCGAGTTTTTAGCTGTAGATGGGCAATTTCCGCCAAAACCTGTTATGCTATTGGACTGGTCTTTGGCTTCCTACGAGGTCTCTTGCTAACTATTGTGGCATTCATTGCACACGTCATTTATTTTTCAACGTCTTGAGGGTCAAGGTCCTCCTCATGGCCCACGTCCTCTTCATTCGTGTGGTTACTCATGTACTTAGTTAATTGAAGATGGACACATATGATATTGTAGATAATCCCAAACTGTATTGTAAAAATGTAAATACTATATATAGTGGATTGCGATTGAAATAAAGTTAGTGTTAAACAGCCTTCTTGCGATCATCTTCTTGTGATCATTCTTCCCCAATTTATTCTTTTTGTGTGTTTTTTGTGCGGGGAAGCTCTTAAGTGGTGCCTTTAGACCATGCGCAGTAAGAATATATATAGTTTTATTTTTCTCTCTCCTCGAGAATACGAACGAATAATTTAATATCTTTATTTCTTTATATATATTTGTGTGTGTGTGTTTATAAAAAAACGATATAAAATATGACTGATCCGAGACAGAGTGAAACCCTCAGCCTAGCAACATTAACGCTGGCGCCTCTATTAGAAGAGCTAGACGAGGCTACGAGGTTACGAGTGGCTTCAGCACGCTAGGTCAAAAGGAGCGTGCTGAACCTAATCCAGGCCGACGAAGATACCTCGTGGCAGGTAATAAAAGAAAGGCGAAGAAGACATGCAACAAATGTTTAGGTGAGATGCGAAATCCGAATCAGACGAACGGCCAATATGCAGCAAGCCTACTTGCTAGGTTACAAGGATCAATGAGAGATTGCAAGAAGTGATGGAAACTGGTGAAGTAGAGGCATGTATGATATTCATGACCACAGTCATCATTCGCAGAACCAGGAAAGAGGACCCGCGAACCCCACCAGTCATCGCACGCTTTGTTAGGCAGTCATTGAGGGATGGCCTTATTCAAAAAAGGAAAACAAAAAGAGACTTTTCCACGCGTGATATTGGTTAGCAGGAAAACTACTGCCACCATATCTATCTCAGCGAGGAAATAACAGGCACATCTACTGGTTGGCTCGTCAGAAGAAGGCGGCGGGGAAAATAAAATATGTGTGGTTTTCCGCGGGCAGAGTGTGTTGTAGAAAGATGGTCACCAAGTAGTCAGGCTCAGGATCTGGACGTCTTCGGCTGACTACTAGAGTCTTGTTTACCCGCATGCTACATGACAAACCTTGGCGCTCACCACTGAATTTTTGAATTGGCTTACATTTTCACTGTATTTTTCAATTTTATTTAATTGTATATATTGTTATTTCTTCTAAGCATTAGGATCTTGAAATCAATTTAATTTTTTTACATTCTTAAAAATCTGTCTCACCTTCTTTGGTTATTTTGTTACTTTACTTATTTAAATATTTATTCATTATTTTCCGTTTTTACATATTTTAATAGTATTATCATTTTTTTTTATTAATTATCTTATCTGTTTTTCGCTATATGGTGGATTTCTTTAAATATTTGGACCATTATATAGTTTTTCACTTAATTTATCAACCAAAATTAATTATTCAATGCATCTTCTCCTCAAATACTGTGTTCTTCTCTCTCACTTCACCATCATGGCCAGTGTCCTGAACTCCTATCATGTCAACACCGGATTTTACCCGCCCATTTTGATGAATTCCATCAATATCTTACCCAAAACTTTTACCATACCATTGGGATTTCTGAAACATGGCTAATACCCCCACATCCCTACCTCTGCTATATTTTTACCAGACAATTCATTCCTCCACCACGACCGGGAAGACCGGGCTGGTGGAGGCGTAGGTCTTTAATTCCGCAACTATCTTAAATCATAGTGAGGGAATGGCGAGCACCTTTACTGGTTGGCACGTCAGAAGAAGGGGACGGGGAAAATAAAATATGTGTGATTCTCCGGTGGCAGAGTACGATGTAGAAAAGAAGATGGCCACCAAGTAGTCTTTGTTGATCAGGCTCAAGACCTAGACGTCTTCAGCTGACTACTGGAGTCCTGTATGCCCAAAAGCTGCACGGGAAACCTTTGCACTCACCAAGGCATTTACGAGTTCATTTTGAATCTATGGGTCAATTTTAAGTATTTTTCAATTTTATTATTTTATCGAAGCAAAAAGATCTCGAAATTAATTTTTGTTTACCATCTCAAAGTCTGTTTTATCTTATTTTTTATTCTGTTGTTTTTATTTCATTATTCACGTAGTATTTTTCCTTTTGTTATTCTTTAATTGCATTATCTACTCTCTGCACTATCTAATTTTTCACTTTGCTCCACCAATAAAATTTATTCCTCATCCTCTCCTCAAATACTGAGAACTTCTCTTCTACTTCCCCATCATGCCCAGTGTCCTAATCTCCTGTCACATCATCTCCCAATCCTTACCCGCTCATTTTGATTTATTACGTTACGTACGTTTGATGAACTGCTTTGTACGCTTTGTCTTCGGGATCCCCAGGGACGCCCCTGTCTCACGATTTTATGAAGAGTTGAGGTTGTTGTATCCTTCCTATCGCCGTAAGTATTTCCTTGCACCCTTCCTCTATCTAGTTATCCAATCCCGCCGTCCATTATACATTTATGAACTCCTCACGGAGTTTAAATTTCAAATTTAAATCCTCCATCCATTCCCGTGATACCAGTTCACACCCTACCGATTTGTATATAGAGGCCCATCGAACCGCTGCTTTCGACAGATCGTTCCTGATTCGGTCCTGTTTCCACCCTTCCTATTTTCAAATCGCGCTTATTTGATTACTTCCTATCCCTCCAGCATATACACAATTACCAATAGAATATTATTTATTTCGTTTATTCTTTTTTATTTTTATTTTTTATGTGAAGTAACGTGAACTCTACTATGCAACATTAAATCACAAAAAAAAAATGTAAAAATAAGTTTATTAATTTTATAAGTGTTTGGTATGTATATATATATATAAACTTCAGGAACTTATAGCGGACCGAAAAACTAAGACAAAAAGTCCTTTAGAGATTTGCTCGTTTTTGTTTAGTTTTAGAGAAAATCGCAAAAAAAGAAACAAAACAAGTTTTCATTTTTATACTTATTTATTTACATTTATATTTATGTTATGTTCTTTTTTATGTAAACATTGTTCAAAATGTCGTCCTCTTGCACCAATGCGAGCAATACATCTAGCACTCACTTGATAAATAGCAGCTAAACATTGTTCTGATGATATTTGGTGCACTGCATCTATGATTCGGTCTCTTAATTGCTCTCTTGAGTTGATTGACACCGAATAAACTTCCTGCTTCAAGGTCCCCCATACGAAGAAATCCATGGGTGTCATATCAGGTGATCTGGGTGGCCAAGGTACTACTCCTCCACGTCCAATCCATCGTTGTGGATAATTTATATCCAGCCAAGCTCGAGCAACTCTGCTATAATGAGCTGGACATCCATAGAGTTGGAACCACATTTCAGTCCGCTGTTGTAAGGGAATGTCATCTAAATAATTAGAAAAGTCGTTCTCCAAAAAATGTGTAAATGTGATACCATTCAATCTTCCAGGTAAAAAATATGGTCCCACCAGTAATCCGTTCCAAATTCCAAGCCAAACGTTAATAGCAAATTCATGCTGAAACCTGTTCTCTCTAATAGCTCTGGGATTTTCAAGAGCCCATACATGATAATTTCTTTGATTAGCAAATTCCTCCTCTTGTAAAGGTAGCTTCATCGGTCCATATAATTTTTAATGGAAATAAATTATCATCGCGAATTTTTTCAAGAAACTAGTTACTAAAATTCAATCTCTTGACATAATCTTGGGGTAATAAATTCTGAACTTTTTGAAGAAGCGATTATCACCTTTCAAAGTTCGCCATATTGTTTGCCGCGATATTGCTAATGCAGCAGATGCTCTTCGGATGTTAGTCTCAGGATTGTTATCGAAGTGGCATTGGGCACAATTTCTTCTCCGATAATCTGCTCTTACTGCTGCCTGGAATTGGTCGCCTTCAGTAGGTATTAAGAATGACCCAGTCTCTCGTAGTCTATTAAAAGTTAACGGAAAGACTCGTCGATTAGGCACTCTTCTGTTTGGAAATCGGCGCGCATTCTCTCGCACCGCTTCTAAACCATTACCGTTACAGAAATCATACACAAAAATCATATCAGCGTATTCAACATTAGAATATGTATGCGGCATTGTGGCTGATGATATTCACACAAAAATATCTGAGAAACTGACTGAAGACTGATTTAGGAATTATAATCCTAGAAGGAAGCCAAAATGTAAACAAATAAAAGAATGTAAAGGATAACATTAAGTGTTTACATATCTCACTGCCTAGCCTGACGAACTTTGAAAGGTGATAATCGCTACCTGTAACATTGTTTTGTTTCTTTTTTTGCGATTTTCTCTAAAACTAAGCAAAAACGAGCAAATCTCTAAAGGACTTTTTGTCTTAGTTTTTCGGTCCCCTATAAGTTCCTGAAGTTTTGCCATTATTCGGGAGATCCTGTGTATATATATATATATATATATATATATATATTGGTTGAAAATATAAATTGGTATAATATATAAATTGGTTGAAGTGAAAACCAATATATATATATATATATATATATATATTGGTTTTCACTTTTCAAACGGAATATAAAAGAAATGATAACTATACAGAAATATAAAAATCGCGCTATAAACAAAAAATCGGATGTTCAAGGTCTTAGCTCGTGTTATGCAAATTTAATCAATTCATAATATATAAAAATAACAATAATCTAATATGATTCAACAATTAAATAAACTGCTGTTCCTAAAAAATGGATTACTTGTTCATTGATCACAGCAATTACAATACAAACAATTTATGCTGTTTTACGAGGCAACAGATTAATGAAAAACTGATTCATTCTTTAGAACTTGTAAGTACACCCTATCTTACACAGGTCATTTTACATCTATTTTAGTGTGCTGTTTGATGTTTTTTACTAAAAAGCTCATTTGTTCACTGTCAGGGCATGAATATGAGACTAACCTAGTCTCGAAACATCGCCTGAGAAATTAATAAAGAAATAACAGATTGAAACTCAAGATCTAATCTAATCTATTATATATATATATATATATATATATATATATATATATATATATATATATATATATTCTATGGTTCCAATATTTCCTCTGACTGGTCACAAGCGGTTTCCATACCTAATCAACCCCTTTCCTCTTTCCTCACTCTGTCCTTAGGTGTGGCACAGGGTCAAGCGTCTTTCCTCTTCTTTTCAACTGCTACATCAACGATCTTCCTAAATCTGTTCACCACTGTTCCTACCATATATGTGCTGACAACTTCCAAATCTATTTGTCCTTCCCTTCTTCTGAGCTATTATTTGCGTTTGTCAGTATTCAGAAAGACATGGATAGTATCAGTGCCTGGGCATAGCTGAACACGCTGGAATTGAACGCAATGAAAGCTCAGGCCATTGTTCTAGGTTCCAATTCCCTCCTTGCAGCTATTCCCATCCTCCCAACATTAATCCTAAACGATCACCCCACCACGTTCAGCTCCTCTGTGAAAAACCTAGGCATTACTATCGACCAAAATCTTTCCTAGAAACACCACATCGCCCTAATATTCCGACGGTCCATCGTTCTCGACATCCCCTTACACAAAATTCCCATAAGCTCCTCATATCATCTCTCATCTTCCCCCACTTTGACTACTGTAGCGTGGTATACGGAGGTCTTTCTAAAATGCTTGAACAGATTAAAGCGAATAATGTACTGCTCTCTAAGATTTGTCCTTGGTACCCCGGGGCGATCGCGCGTGTCTCACCTTTATGGTGACCCCACCCCTTCCGAAGACAATATTTACTCGGTTCATTCTTATACCAATCCATTTACTCTCCAGTCTCCTCCAATTCAAATCCTCAGTCCAGCACCACAAAACAAGATCCCGCCTTTCCGATCTCTACACTCGTTCCCACAGAACCAAAGCATTCCAACGTTCCTTTCTCACCCGTTCCACCACATTGTAGAATTCAATCCCTCCTAACATCCGCCATGCTCCCTAACTATCGTCATTTAAATCCTTGCTTTTCCAACATCTTCTGGCTTCCCAAAAAGGCACTCCCTGTTTAGCAAGCAGGTTATTTATTTGCTTAGAATGAAATGTATTGAATAATTTATTGTGTTATTTAGTTGTTTTAATTTTGCTTTTTAAGAAGATGATATACATTGTTTAGTTCTGTATTTGTTTACTTTGAGTTCTAATTTCTGTATAATTCCGGGTGAGCGTGTTTACAGTTAATAGGATTAAAACTCCCTACCCGGAGTCTAGTCTATTGTATACCTCCGCTGAAACGAGTTGCCCCCCGCTTGAAAAACCGCATTTATCCCCCGCATTTTCCTACATCTACTATTGTTATACCGCTTCCTGAACCTGTTGGTCACCGCTTATTTCTACACCGCTCCTTTGATTATTCCTATAATTTTACACCGCCACTTCCTATTTTTGATGACCGAATTGAGAGGACCGGCATTGGACGTACGCCACCGCGGTGAGCTCAAACCTACGAGACGTCAGTGAGGAGAGGAGTGTCCGGCAAGATTCGGTGAGTCAGTTTTTTTCATTTCCTTGCCTGATTATTTCCTTACCTTATTGCCATACTGTCCGAGGACGACTTACCGGGTAGCGTCGTATTCCAGTTTAAATATTTTTGTTTTTAATTTAATTTAATTTGGTTTGTTTTTAATTTTATCATTTATTTTATTTTATTTTTCTCTAACTTTTCAACCGCGTTTCATACATATATTTATGGTCCTCCGGGGGCCGGATTAATTAATTAAGAAAATTGATTAATTATTTTCTCAATTCGGAACATTAAAAAAAAAGGAAAAAAAAATTTATTTTTCATTTTAATTTTGATACGTTGCATGAGCCCCGACGTCGCTGGTGAGAGAGTAGCCTGCTTCTGCCTTATCTACCCCCACCTCGCGCTGCTTCTCCCACTATTCACGACTTCGTTCAGTTTCGGAAAGAAGCGAACTGCAATTTTATATAAAATTGATACAATTGATCAAACTCATTTTTTCTCTTCAGAAGATAGTAAAATTTTATTAGTTAAAATTTAAATTTGATTAAAGGTTAAACTTTGTTTTGTTTTTCTGAGTAGTTTTCTGTTCAATTTTGTTGTCTCAATTTAATTTAAATTTATTTCAATATGTCGGAGGATAAGATTAAACTTTTAATTAAAAAGAGGGAAAAATACTTTCACAAAATTCAAACAGCTTATGACTTATCGAAAATGCTTACCAAGGAAAAATGTCCCACTTTTTTATCCCGTATGGAACAAATTGATATGGATTATAAATCCTTTGATGAAATTCAGGATCAAATTATGGAAATTGCTTCTAAAACAGAATCTCCCGAAAATTTCGACACGGCCGCTAGTTCTCAAGCCTGCGACGAGTTATATTATTCAGCAAAGGCGGTAGCATCGCAGTATGCTAAGCCAGCTACTGGTACTAGCCTGTCTACGAAATATGAGAAACCGGATATAGGGCAAGCGAAACTTCCAAAAATCAATTTACAAATATTTTCCGGCGATCTTCAAGAGTGGCCCAATTTTTACTGTCTGTTTCGGTCCCTTATTCATGAAAATCGACTAATAGCCTCATCTGAAAAATTTTACTATTTACGCTCATTTTTGAGAGGCCCACCTTTGAAACTAATCGAATCAATTCATTTGTCCGATGATAATTATCAAATTGCATTCGAAACTTTAGTTGATCGGTACCAAAACAACAGATTATTGGCGAATTTTTACTTGGAAAAAATTACGAACTTTAAACCGCTTTCCCAAGAAAATCTTCAAAATTTGCAAAGGTTATCTGACGTTTTCCTGACAAATGTTGCTGCATTCAAGGCCTTGAATCTACCGGACTTGTCTGATACACTTCTGCTTCATTTCGGTCTTCGTTGCCTAGATTCGGAAAGCAAAAAATTATTCGAAGCCAAACATTCAGGGGTTCAGTATCCAACATACAAACATTTCTCGGATTTTCTAACTGACCGTTGCAAAATTCTCGAACTGAGTTCTCCAGGTAGGAACGAGTTTAATCCTAACCAACGTGCAAATTTCCAACGAAAAACATCTCTGATCACGACTAACCCATATTACGGCCGATGTTCTTCACCGCCAAATAAATCTGCTTCCACCGAATGTTCCACCGCTCATATTGTATGCCCGCTTTGTTCAGCTTCACATAAGCTACCGCATTGTGAAACATTTTCGAAACAAAATGTAGATGCTCGCTGGGAGACAGTAAAAAATTTGAGAAAATGCTTCAATTGCCTAGGAAACCACATGTTATCAAAATGTAACTCTAAAGGTAAATGCTTCTCGTGTGGATCTTCGAAACATCATTCACGTTTACACCGCTCTACTTTCACAGCTCCACCTAGGGAATCACTTGAAAATCCGCCTTCTACGCAAGCACTATCCTGCAGTGCCCGGAATTTTCCGTCTAGTACTACGTACTCCACGGTATTGCTGGGTACAGCAGAGGCCTTTCTTACAGCTTCGGATGGTCGGAAGTTTCCTATACGCCTCGTTGTGGATCCTGGCTCTCAGGTGTCGTGCATAACAAGGGAAATGGCCCAACGATTAAATTTAAAGCTCCAGAATTGCCCACTAAACATCACAGGCATCGGTAACCATGCTACGGCTAGCAAAACAGAAATGGTTTCTTGCACTTTGACCCCAAGACACACTCGAGACAACTCTATTTCCGCAGAAGCTGTTGTTCTCAATGAAATTTGTGCAGAGTTACCGGTTACGACGCTTTCAAATGAACTTAGAAATAAATTTTCCTCCATGTTATTGGCCGACCCGGCTTTCCACGTAAAAGGGAAAATAGATTTTCTTTTAGGTGCGGATCTCTATCCCGAAATCATTTCCGAGGAAAATAATTCAGTCATCAGGGGTAATCCTTCAGCAGTGAAAACTTCTTTTGGGTGGATTTTATTGGGGAAAATTACCGAACCAGTTGAAAATAGGGTAGTGACGCTTTTTGGTTGCACCGCGCCACTTGATAATGCACTTCAACGTTTCGGGAAGACTGAAGAGGTCGCTTCTATAACACCGCAGAACCCGGAAGACGAATTATGTGAGCTTCATATTATGAACACCCACCGCAGAACACCCTCTGGCCAATATGTAGTTTCTCTTCCTTTTAGAAACACCAAGGCTCAAATGCTAGGAAATAACCGCGAAACCGCTCATAAACGACTCCTGAACATGGAGAGCAGGCTCAAGCGGACAAATATGGAGCTTCAATATGACGCCTTCCTCAAGGAGTATTTGGACATGTCGCACATGAATTTAGCTTGCCAACCCTCGCCATATGTCATCCCACATCATGCTGTGGTAAAAGGTACCAGCTCCACCACAAAGCTCCGCGTCGTCAACAACTTTCGCACCGCAAAATATCATCGTAAATCCGCTCACCTGTCTGTTTCAGAACTGCGAGACAGCATGAATTTATGTGACAGTCTATCCCAGGAACAATACTTCCATACTGACCTTAAGACTACGTCCCCTGAACAAATGTCTCAAGCTATTAAACCGGTATCACATTTTATTGACAAGCTGGGTTTTCTCAGGGCGGGCGGTAGGCTAAGGCATTCAGATCTCACGTATGATGCAAAGCACCCACTCATTTTGCATAAGATATCGCATGTAGCAACCCTCATTTGTGGCTGGTATCATCAAAGCACAATTCACGGAGGCCCTCGCCTAATACAGGCGTTCATTCAACGAAAATATTGGATACCAGGACTTCGTCAACTAATACAGATGCGCACATTTAGGGGCAACTACGAACCACCTCCGGTTCTATTACATGGCCTACCAATAAATTGATACCCCTTCCAATAAACTAAAGTTACTTTTCATTTTTTTTTTTTGTACATATTTTTCCATTGCAAGTTCGCTTCTTCTGTTCTAAAGTTTCATTTCACCTAATTACAAAATGCTATCAATTTTGGGTGGGCGGTATGTTTAGTTCTGTATTTGTTAACTTTGAGTTCTAATTTCTGTATAATTCCGGGTGAGCGTGTTTACAGTTAATAGGATTAAAACTCCCTACCCGGAGTCTAGTCTATTGTATACCTCCGCTGAAACGAGTTGCCCCCCGCTTGAAAAACCGCATTTATCCCCCGCATTTTCCTACATCTACTATTGTTATACCGCTTCCTGAACCTGTTGGTCACCGCTTATTTCTACACCGCTCCTTTGATTATTCCTATAATTTTACACCGCCACTTCCTATTTTTGATGACCGAATTGAGAGGACCGGCATTGGGCGTACGCCACCGCGGTGAGCTCAAACCTACGAGACGTCAGTGAGGAGAGGAGTGTCCGGCAAATTCGGTGAGTCAGTTTTTCATTTCCTTGCCTGATTATTTCCTTGCCTTATTGCCATACTGTCCGAGGACGACTTACCGAGTAGCGTCGTATTCCAGTTTAAATATTTTTGTTTTTAATTTAATTTAATTTGTTTTGTTTTTAATTTTATCATTTATTTTATTTTATTTTTCTCTAACTTTTCAACCGCGTTTCATACATACATCATGTAATGCTTGCTCATGCATTTAACAAATGTTATTGATTTATCTATTCTCTTTAATTGCTTAATATCTCGTCAGGATTCGTACTGTTTGTTTGCTTATTATTATTTGTGTTTTTTTTAAAATTGTTTTTGTCACTTTTTATACGCTTTATGATTTGTATCATGTAGCCTTCTAGCCTGATATATGTTGTTTCTTTTTCTGTCCCAGAGTAAAGTTACTTTTCTATTCTAATATAATATATATAAATTAGCAGTTAATAAAGGAAATTGAAAAAACATAAATAAAACAACCTCTTGGTAGGTAAAAAAAAGTTCGAAGTACAAATTATACATGAGATATTGAAACTTTGATTTAAAATACATAAAGATATAGTAATTTATAGAAAATAAAAAATGGAGAGAGAAATAGGAATAACATCATAATACAAATTCAGATAATTATAGAAAATTAATGAGATCCAGGACCGTAACTAGGTATAGCCTCACCCTTGGAGGAACTTAAAATTTGCGACCCCACCTACCCGAAAACAGGGGTCCTGTTGTCCTTCCCCGGAAATTTTACAAAATTAAATTGCAAAATTGTAGGATTAAAGCTTTTTGAGATGTGAATTTTGCTTCTTTAAAGAACCCGTTTTGTGGTGGAATTTGTGTCCAATCCTATATTTTGTTTTAATGGAAATGTTAGCCTACTATTTGTACGAGACATCATTTGCCTGAGACATCATTTGCCTGATACAACTGACTGAAAGAAGTGGAGTGTAAATTAACTAAACACAAAAATGCTGTTCATAGAAGGCCTACTAAAACGCATAAAAATATAGAATAGAAAAACAAATTTTATTCTGGGACCAAGTCCCTTTAGAATAACAATCATGAACAAAATTAAATAACAAAAATAAAAATAATAAACATATTATACATCTGGCCAGAAGGCTACATAATAATACAGATCATGAAGTAATTAAAAGTGACGAAAATATAATAAAAATAAAAATAGAAATAAAATAAATAAATATACATACATAAAAGTACGAATCTTGATAGGATTTTAACTGATTGCCAAAAATAAATATATTAATGCCGATCGAATAGTTAACAACGACTTTACTAAATAAAATTAATGAATGGGATAGCATTCCAATAAAGTATTTACATAGTCTATATCTTCTTTAAGTAAAATAAACAAAACATGTACGAAACGAAATCGATTAATCAATACAATTTAATTAAGCAGAAGATTGACCTTTTGGGATGTCAAGAGATGTTGGAAAAGCGCGGATATAAATGAAGCTGTTAAAATTAGTTTAGGTTTCTTATTAAAGTAAACTAAACATTGTAATTATATAACGCAGTTTAATAAGTAAACAAGAACACTATTTTTAAAGGAGCCACATCGAGAGGGGCAAGCTACACACTGTTCTCTAACCGCTAACGGTTCTATCTGAATCAGTGTTGCCAGTTGCAGTATTGTACAGTTAATATATTCAAATAATAAATCTTAATACACAAATAATTAATCTCAACAGAAGCATGGCGGATGAAAGGCGGGATTGATTTCCTCACAGTGGTGGAGCGGGCGAGGAAGGAACTCTCGAATGCATTGGTTCTGTGGGAAGGAGTGTAGAGATGTGGATAGAGTTGTGTGGAAAGGCGGGATATTTTTTTGTGGTGCTGGACAGAGGATTTAAATTGGAGGAGACTAGATATATGAAGGGTGCTGCAAGTTAATGGATTCGTATAGAAAAGCACCAAGGAAATATTGTCTACGAATGGGAGGGAAAAGCCACTTTAACTCATCATGGCGATGTGACACCAGGGATCGCCTCGGAGTACCAAGGACAAATCTTAGAGCGCAGTTCATTATTCGCTTTAAGCGGCCTTCAACTTTAATAAATTAAAAAATTCTTCATACTTTAATAAATTAAAAAAATATTCGATTATACTTACATAATATGTATTTACATAGGCTATTTGAAATATTTGCTATGAAACATGAAAAAAATATTTCAAAATGCAGTAATCTAAAAAAAATATTCATGACCGATTTTGCGCCCCCTTGGTAGATGCGCCTCGGTAGAATAGGTCATCTCGCCGCCTGATGAGATCAATTCCTAATTCAGAAAATATCTGTGAAAATCAGAATATATGTAATTATCATGTTATCAAATAAAACAGTGTAATTATCAACTCTAGCGCTAGACTGGAAGAAAACGCGATCCAACACAAATCCATACCCAGATCAGTCCATCCAGAGAAAGGAGGTCTTGAACTGTACAAGTAAAGATTTGGAAATATTTTTTTGAGAAAGGATAGGAATAAAATGTGCAATGTTTGGTTCAAAATTTGTATGCTTATTTATTTTTTCTCATTTTTAATTATGTAACTACGCTATAATTGGGCATGACCCAATACAGCATTTTTCATAGCACTTCACTTTCTGTACTTTATTGTAGTTTTTCTTTCCTAAGACATTTTATTTTTGGTTTTTACCTTCCACTAAATGTGCATAATTAGTTTGTTTTTATTCCAGTGGAAATTTACATTCTCATGATTATATCATTAATTATAGTTATAATCCATTTGAATTCATATTTACAATAAGTACTTCTTAAGTAAGAAACAAAAATTGATTCAGAACTGAGAAAGAAAAATATTTTATTTTCTAATGCAATTCATTGGCATCTATATTTTTTTTAAACAATCAAAAAATAAAATTAAAATAAATAAACAAATTTTATCTCAAACTTCAAATAGAGAAACATTTCATTAAAAAAAATTTTTAAAAATGTTTTAATTATATTTTAAATGAGTACAACCGTTTTAATAACTAAAACCATGTAATTAGTAGTGAGAGTAAGTCTCTGGGCTAAAATTGAAAGTGTTTTAAAAATTGATTTAAATACATAATTTTCAGTCAAGTTTAAATTAAAAAATAGTCTATTAGAATATTCATCTTGGTTAGAGTCATTTAAATATACTTTTTATAATTACTAGTGAAGGTATAGTTAATGGTATTAATTCAGCATTGGTTAGGTGGGGTAAACCACCAGCAAATTAAACACACTGGTAAGAACAGACTTATTTTAATACATGCCAATCTATTGGCCAAGGACTAGGCAATATGTTGATATGCCCTGGTATATTCACTCTGATCTATCTTAGACCAATCTAACATAGGGCTATTCTTATATATGTTTTTGATTTCTGACCACATTCCACAACCAACACTTCCTAGTATTATTTTTATAATGTTTAAATTTATAATTTATTCACTTCCATGTTGATTTTTATTTTAATCTATGAAATTGTTAAACAAAGAAATCATTAATCACTGGCAAAAATTATTATTTTCCTCTCCTCTTATTTTATAATAACTAAAACAGTTTGCTGATCCTGTGGGTATTTATTTTCTAAACCTCTAATTATAGTATTTTTCTTTCAAAATTCTTTATCAATTTATATTTCTCTCTTTCCTTAACAATTCTAAATTCTTAAAGACATTAATATTGTCATTTCATCAGAAAGGCTTAACCTTTACATTTCTTAATTGTACAGGAGGAAAAGCCTAAATATCCTTTTTAACTTATTCTAAAATTACAATTTCAGTTTTTCACACTTTTTTTTTTGGCCAGTATTTGAAATGTAATGCTCTCCATATATATAATTAATATAATATACACAGAGTGACTCACAAAGTAATTGTAAACTTATTATTTTGTTTTCTTCACAATAAATCTTTTTTTTTTTTTTTTTGCTAGTACCATAATACAAAAGTGTGAAGATTAACAAAATAAATTAGTCACGATGTTTAGAAATTGCTTTAATGCTTCAGCAGATCTTAGATATAAGGTAGATGGAGATAAAGATTACAGAATGACTGAGGAAAAAATTAAGCTTTTGACATTTCTCGACATGTGAAAGTAATCTGCTAAGCATTAGTGGTAGAAAGGGTTTATAGAAGAAGTTAAATCACATAGGTTGTAGCTGAGAAGAAATCAATGGTAAATTAAGCAATCATTAACAGAAAAATTGTGCTAGCCAATTATTTATTTAAAAAAAGTCAGTTATTTGAACTTTGTGGTGAGAGGAAATTTAGTGTTTAGGGCATCAATGGATAAACAATATTTGGAGCAACCCTAACGCAAAACTCAGAACTTTTGGATTACCTTTTAACTTTTGGCAATGGTTTGTAATTGTTTTGCTAAAAAAAGGTGTGGGGAACATATTTTAAGACAAAAATATAAATATATTTAAAAATTTGAGAAAATTTAAGCTTTCGAAGAACATTCAATACAATAACCTGAAGCTTAAAGTATTAACAACATGTGATTGATTACTTCATAATGGCCCTAAATTGCTCTTAAAACATCTTTATGTTTCTTTAGTAAATGTAAGGACACATTTAAAGTTGTAAATTTTAAGTAGCTCATAAATTTAGGAAAATTATTTTATTGAAAAGTGGTGTATCTTTTTTTAAAGACAACTGAGTAAACAAAAATTTGTTTAATTTACGTAAATTTTTAGGAACATAAGATAAAAAAATGAAGGAAAATAACTAATATTTTGTGAGTCACTGCATAGATCATATCATAATTCGTCCTCCTTTACCATTGTGCGGTGTGAGGATTTGTGTGTGTGTGTGTGTGTGTGTGTGTGTGTGTGTGTGTGTGTGTGTGTGTGTGTGTGTATATATATGTATAGCTGTGATTTGGGTCATCTGATTCACATTAAAAGAACTGAAACCTAGATACTGATGTTAATTATATATAAATTCTATGTGATTCAACAATAACAAATATTTCGTACTTGACAAACAAAAATTGAGTGCTCATCTTTTCAAAATGCTGATCAATCAATATATAACACAATGTTACCAATAATGGAACACATAATATTCTTATTTCTAAAATGTTTATTACAGTATCAAAAAATATATTTGTTTAAACGAGTTTTACTTTTAAAATAGTGTATAAAGAAGGAAATTGTACTCATATGATCAAGTATAATCATTATTTGAAGTTTTTTAATGTGATATATCTGCCAAAAAAAAAGAAATTAGTAATAATAATACTTGGCTTAGATAGTAATATGGCAGTAGTGAAAAACATACTTTGATCCTTATCAATTAATTAAGTATTTTGAAAAGTTGCTTAAATCTGTAGAATAAATTTATATTTTAGAAACAGATTTCTAGCATCTAACTGAGCATTAAAATGTAATTCTATTTTTATAAAATTGAAATAAGGAATGTACCGATCTGTATGTTTCCTTTGAATCTAGTTTTCAACCAAAGGAAGCACCATTCTTTCAACCAATATAGTAAGAACAGAAATACAATTATCTTTGTACTGTAATCAGCATAAGAAACTTGACATCCATTTTAAAGTAACACAATAATTAATCAACAATAAAATATTATTAAATTGATTTTGATAATTGAATAAATTTGAGGTGTTAATTTTTTACAAGACCCATTCTATTGTGACTTACAGTAATTTAATGGAATTATTATTATTATTATCTGGCATTATTTTTTATAATTTTATCATTTAAATAAGCACAAATTCAAGGCAATAACAATCATTATAATTTTTTTATTCAACATTTTTTTTCTTTACTAACTACAAACACTAATTTTAATTACAGTTATGTATACTTTCATATACATATAAAATTAAAGATCTATTTCCGAATGTTACATGTGCACTATTTAAATGCATCATAAAAATACATTAAGTAAATATCTAGTCCGAGGCAAAGCTTTGAACTTTGAACAGATTCATAAAATCATAATTATTGTTTACTATTAGCAAATATTTGGAAAAAAAAATTGAAATAGTGATATCTTACAAAATTTAAAGAGATAACCTAAATGATATTTAAAAAACTGAGATTGAAAACAAAATACACTTAGAATTACCACAGTTAATGGAAATAAACAATACCAAGATATAATATATCACTGACTAGTTAGCCATATAAGCACTAATACTACGAAAGACAATCTATATTCAAGAATTTTTTAAACAGTGGAGACATATTTAATAACTAAAATTTAAAAAACTGAAAATACAAATTATACTGGAACTTCTTTTGAAATATATAGTAATATTCTTATTAAATAATTGTTGACATTAAATTAATTTGTTTCTTTTATCTTACATCTATTAATTTCATCTCTAAATGGCTAAGTTTTTCATACTATATATATATATATATATATATATATATATATATATATATATATATATATATATATATATATTATATATATATATAATTTTTTAATTTATTTATTTATGGTGGTTATTGGCTTTTTCATGTAATTGCATATTTCCAGAATAATGATTGCAAAATTTCTCACTCACCTATTATTTATTGCAGCAAGAACATATGTAAATGATTCATTTTATACCATCACTCTTACCTATTTTCATATCATGTTTAAATGACAACCATAAAGGTGCAATTATCAAAGAGATTAGCCTTGTTTATTGCAATATACATTTTGTTAGTTTTATCTTTATAAGGATATATTTATAAAATAAGTAGGAAATATCTATAAATAATAAGGTAGCTAAAATTTTAAAATCAGACTAAATAATCATTGATATAACCTGAGATTCTATTTATTATTGGTGGCTGATAGAATTTTAAATTTGTGGCACTTTGCATGAAATGGGGAAACAAACAAGCGAGGATATGGAATTAAAATCTAAAACCTGTTGCCAACTAATTGAGCTATTCCTAACAACAATAATTAAATAAACATATGATTCTTATATAATAATGCGGAACTATAAAAAAATTGGTAGAAACTGAATACGTTAATTAATATTATAAACCTCTACCACAAAATTAATTGTTAATCTATGATTAATTACAAATAGGATTATTTCAAATATTCTAGTAAGTATTTTTTGTCTAACGCCCTAATTATTTTTTTAATTGAGGTTGATAGGGGCGACTAATCATCAGATTTCAGGATACTACTATTCACAAATAATGCGTTATGTGTTGTATCTTACCATCAATATTACATATTGTCCAAAAATGCAAATTTACTTATTTAATTATGATAAAAAAAACTTGTTAGTTTTTCTTTTATAAATATATATATATATATATATATATATATATATATATATATATATATATATATATTTCTTTTTTTTTTTTTTGGCATAAAATTAGATGAGTGAGAATCCATGAATAACCTTATCTTGTTTTATACTCAAATCCGATCCAAAAGAAGGAATAAGAGTTCTCAGGAAGTTCTATGAAATGATGCGGTACCAAAATTCAGACCACCATGTAAAACTACAGCTAAAATTCCATGACTTCCATTTTGAAAGATTTCCCTCCCCTGTCATCTTCTTCCTCCTCAAACTCCTCTTGGGAATCATACTCATCTACCTGCAAATATAAACATCCATTATGAAGATTAAATCATAAAACACCAAGAGCGTTATTCAATTTCAACACTTTTTAATAGCTTGCTCTACAAACTCCGTAAATTCCTACCCCCTACATACTTTCTCATCCTTCAATCCTATCTCACAAATAGAACTTTCCAAGTAAACCATAATAATGTCTATTCATCCCTCTTTTCCAAATCTGCTGGTGTTCCTCAAGGTAGTATCCTTGGCCCAATCCTTTATACAGTTTATACAGCTGACATCCCAACTCATCCTAATACTATCCTTGCCACGTATGCTGATGATCCATGAGTATTATCAGTCAACACCAATCCAGTTATTGCATCCCAAAGCCTCCAATCCCATATCACTGATCTTGAAGAATGGTGTCAAAACTGGAGAATTAAAATAAATTCTCAAAAAAAAACATCAAATCACTTTTATTTTACGTCGTAAACCAATGACTTCCTGCCCTTCAGTATCCTTTAATAATATCCCTTTGGTGCCTGTAGAACAGATCCGATACTTAGGGTTGCACCTTGACAAACGATTAACCTGGAATCCTCATACAAGACTGAAAAGGCAAGAAACCGCACAACGTTTCAGGCTACCTCAACACTTACTAGACAAACGCTCTAAGCTCCCAATTAACTACTAAAGACCATTATACGACCTATTTGGACTTACAGAGTAGAACTTTTGGGCTCCACTAAGCCATCGAATTCCTCTTGTATCCAATCCCTGCAATTCAAAATCCTTCGAAAAAATCCTCAATGCTCCTTATTTTGTAAAGAATAAAGTCATCCATAACGACCTTAATATCCCTTTTCTTGCTGATTTGGCCCGAACCCGGTATCTATTCTTTCATAACAAACTTCATTCCCACTCAAACCCTCTAGTTTCAAACCTAGCTTCCTCTTCAATTCCCAATAATCCTCCGAGGCATCTGAAAAGAAGATGAACTTCTTAGTTGAACTTTGATTTGAGCACTACCAGTGGGTAGTTTCTCTACTTGTCATTCTCATGTCATTCATTACGTATCCTATTTACTTGTTGTATTGTTGTAATACAGTTCTAAATATTAATAAATAAATTAAAAAAAAAAAATATTGTTTATATCCTGTTCTTCTATTTGATTTGTATGTAAACTCCAACATATGATCTACCTATTAATTATTTTTTCCCCCGTAGATTTATTATCCTATTCCCACCCCAACTTACTTTTTACCTGTTCTTCCCAATCTTTTACCTGCTTTTGTTTTTTTCCATTTAATAAAGGGTTTTAATGATCTACTGGATGATAGGTTATGTTAATATTACTATGAAAATTAATGAGATCTCAACAAAAAGTCTCGCGAAAAATTGCTCTATGGAAAAAAAATGTGGAACTTTGAAAGTCATAATAACTGAAATAAGAGAAAAAAATATGTGTTTTTAAAAATTCAATAAACATTTTTAACTCATAAAATTAATTTACTTTCATAATTGTGCAAAAATTCTGGACCAGTTTTTCAATTTAAAAACATACAACTAAAGATTTGAAAGACAATGAAAAAACGATGCATCAGGTCTTCAAGATTTCATGACAAGTAATATTAATAACAGTGAGAATAAGATATTTTAATATGACATTAATACTTCAATCTTTGAGATATGTAAATGTGTTTGGTAACACCTTTAATATATTTTTTTTAGACAATGAACGAGAATATTATAAAGTAAGAGTTATCTGCAAATGCCACGTTTTCACTGTTAGTTTTGTTAAAAGCTAAAATAAACTAGTTCATAGTAAAACTAGAAACAACAATTTAAAACTTTTTCCTATACATTTTTTGTTAGATAATCTGTATAGCCAAGAATAACATTTTGACCAATTTATTTTGGAAACTTTGTATAAAGGGATAATTCACCGTGCTTCTTGGTCAGTAAAAACTTGAATAAGAATCGGCCAATTTATATTGAATAACAGTTGATGGCAAAAGTGTCTGTTTATATATATGTTACAAATTTTGTTTGGACAGAAAATCTAACAACTTATAGATCAAACATCACAACACAACTGAACCACTTGTAGAACCAAGCTGTAAATGCTAATACTTTTAAACTGTTATTTTTTCTTATGACTTACATCCACATCTCTGATCATCTCCTTTGTTGACACTGTAGTATCTATCCTTCTGATTGCACCTTGGTGGATGTCAACATCAAGTTTTACAACTTGGAATCTTCTAAGGAGGAAGACCAAAAAAATAGGAAGTATAGTTGAAGATATAATGGCCACAGCTATTCCCATTACCCAATTTGGGTACTCTTTTTCCACTGTCTCTCCCTGAAGATGATACATTTTATATTGAAATATAGTTTAATATGTAAATAAAAATATAAAATAATTTATTTAGACCTACATTGTCTTTTAATGTGTACTGTATATAACTAATAATCTATATTATTTCTTTTTATATTCTTTTTTAAAACAAGACTTGACTAACTAAGGAGATGACAGGATCAAAATGGTCAAATTTAAACACAGAGTAGTGAAGAACTATCTAATGCATGTTCCTATTTCATTACTCTTTTTATTACAACCCACTAATTCTTCTTCAGCATAAAATAGAAGCGAAAAGAAAATTAAAAAACAAACAGGGCCTGAGTATTTAATTGTTTATCATCTAATATAAAAATAATTTATATTATCTAAATAACTTTAAATTTTATAGTGATGATAGTGAAAATTATTTCAGCTACACTAAGCCACACTGTGTGGCATCTAAGGGTTTATAAAAGGATAAGAGATCTATTGCTGGGTTAATCACTTAAAGAGGGTATCTCCTGCTAGCCAGACGAAAAGGGTTGCAGTGTGGGGCCAGCAAATGTAAAAAAGCTGCTAGGAATGCTGGATTTGTAATCAATATTGAAAAAACTAAATATATGGTATTCAGTGAACAAAAAAGAAGAAACAGGTGTATCAAGGGGGCTGGATACAGCTTTGAGAAAGTACCACAGTTCAAGTCTCTAGGCTCTGTTATCACAGAAGACAGCAGTACCAGGGAAGAAATTAGGGCAAGGATATCAAGCTATACCCCTCCCCCTTAAGGGTATACAATATGGTTTTACAACCAGTGCTTATGTATGAAAGTGAGTCCTAGATATTGACCTTACTGATGAAAAGCCACTAAATATGTGGAAGAAGAAAATATTCAGAAGAATTTATGACCATACAAAGGAAGGGGAGCGGTGGTGGATGAAGACCTATGAGGAAATAAGAAATCTCAATGAGAAACCAGATATTGTTTCCCCCACAAAAATGTTCAAGATAAGATGGCTGGTACATGTCCAAATAATGGAGCATGGTAGACTTCCTAAAATGATGGTGGTATATCCGGATGGAATAAGAAGCAGAGATAGACATAGACTTTGTTGGCTGCAAGATGTTGAAAATGAAAAGTTGTTGGGTGTAGAGGGAAGGAGGAGAACAGGTGAAGATAGGTATGCGTCAAGGAGAACTCTTAGGAGGCCCAGCTCCTCCTGTTGTTAGAGTAGTAATAACAGTGAAAATGATAATAATCAATAAATAAGTCTAATATATTTCACCCCAATGTTTAGATTATGAAAAAATATATTTCAGCGACACTAAGCAAGCATTTTGACCTTGGATAAGGGTTCAGTTGCTGGGTTAATCACTTAAACAGGAGCAGTATTGATTCAGAGAATGTTGAGAATTGCTTTAAATAAAGAAAGCCTTTTATACTTAACAGATATTGTTGAAAAGTAAATGATAAAACACATTTTTAATTTCAGTTTTCTTATTATACCTTATCTTTATCCCATGCAGAATAAACTGATTTATTGATGATCCTGAAGATTACGGAAGAAACTAGAATGCAGCTCATAATTGCTGGAGCAAGGAATCTCCATGTTATTTGCCAATAGAGGCCAGGCCTATAACCTGTCATGTCCTCAATATCTTGAGTGAACCTGTTAACACCAACACAGTGATAGTAATAATAGTAGTTTGCAAGTAATTTTTATTCCTAAAGTTATATTTCTATAACTTACTTCTCATGTCCATATATGAACATTACTGCTAACATTTCTAAAAGTGCAATCATTACAAGTCCGATTGTTCCAGCAAAGCTATCAAAAAGCTTGAGCCAGTATTCTCCTGCACCAGAAGCAAAAATTAGACCTACGATGAAACATATTGTGCAGACAAAACCTAGGAAGAGAGGGACAAACAAGATAATTATTAGAGATAGTTTTATATAAAATTGGTAAAAGAAGAGAAATGAATTTATTGGTGAAAGACAAAATGAGTTTGAAGTAAGAGAATATGTAAATAAAAAGAATATGAAGCCATGATAGAGTTTTATATTATGTTGATAAGCATTAATAATTTTAATAAGTTAAACTTATTTTGGTAAAAATATGTTGACTGCAGCCCTTTACTATTTCAAATTTTTCAATACATTTACTTCTTGATAAGAATAGGTGCTAATACTCTTAGGTAAAAAAAAATGTTATCATTCAATTTAAATTATGTGTTTATAATTTAAATTGAATGATAACCTTGAACATATATCCACCAGGGGTTAGTTAGGGCTGGATTGGTGAGATCCAACTGTACTTAATAAAATTAGGGTTTATTTGTTACTGAATTGAAATTGTATTGTATTATGAAGAAAAACAGTACTAGCCTACTTAAAAAAAAAAGTATTATAATAATTTATATTTGTATTCATAATTTTTTTTGGTAAGTCTTTGGTTTATCTAGGAGAAAAATCATCTTACCTGTCAAATAAGGTTTCCTGATTCTTTTGAAGAAATCAATATCAAAAATGCAAGATAGCATTCCCTCTAAAATGCCAATCTGAGATCCAATCCCTAGTGACAACAGCATCATAAAAAATATGACAGCCCAAAAGGGAGCACCAGGCAATTCAACAATGGCTTGGGTGAAGACAATGAAAGCTAAACCAGTGCCTTCTGCTGCCTAAGGTCATTAAAATAAGTAATCCTGTTTCTGTATATGATAAACACAAGCACAATTTATGCGTAATTATAATAAGAATCACCTGATCAAGTTGTTTTTGGAGACTACATTCTGGTAAAATAAGGCCAGATGCATTAGCCGCTTTGATTTTAGCATCATAAAGGTCTTGAGAAATCTCTAGTGTTGATAGGTATTTATTGTTTATCAGAGTAATCTTGTTCCTAGAATTTTATTATAAAGTATAACATGATAAATTTAGGCAGCCAAAATATGTGTTAAAGTAGTTGATATTGTTTCAAGTACTTGAGAGGCATTGTTTACACTATGGTAATGTATTATGCTCAATGCCAAGTTAATTATTCGGTATCTGTTCCGCAGGTTGTCGCCTTGAGTTGAGTTGCAGCATGTTTTAATTGCTTCTTCGTTTTATTTTTAATATTTGAAGTACCTATCATCTATAATTCAAAGTGTTAGTTGAAACTTTCATTTTGTGAAGAAGTGATTACCAAAATCTACTCAGAACCCATAAATAACATTCTCTTTTCCACACTAAAGCTCACAATAACTAGCATTTGCCCTTTAGAAATACTAGGCCCTTTTGTCTTGCCATCCAGGTGCTCAAACATGTGGCGGAATGGCAACTCATTGAAATGGAGGAATATCTAAGCTTTTTTAATATAGAGCAAGTCGAAAAGTACTATGCCCGTTGTTACTGTTATCACCCATCATGTCATAGGCCTAACTATCTTATTTCTGGTACTGTTTTTCTATAGCATTGGGGTCTTTGCGCGACTGGAAATTGTTCATTTATTTATACCAAAATAAAACACAATGTTCTTGTGTTCAAAAATAAAAATACTGTAACTATTACGTTAAAAAAAGTATATTAAAGGTAAAAAATAAATAGTAAAAATGTGAAATTTTCTATATTTTGGCAAATTTTGGGGCTTAAGCGCGACCGGAAGATATCAACTGATCTAAACCAAATTAAAACACAATGTTTTTAAGATATATTTGAAGAAGTTACAAGCTATTACATTACGAAAACATCTAATTAAAAAATTAAAAAAATAATCGCAAAAATGAAGTTTTTTTAATATTTTGTGAAAGTTTAGGGCCTATCTTACGCGGAAGATAATTTTTTTGACTGATTTTGATAATTTTTTTGTCTATATAATTCGCAAGTTTTCCGCGCTATTACAACTTCGAAATAAAAAAAAAGTGTTTTTTCGGCCCACCCTACTGTGCAACCCATGTAGTGTTTTGGGTTTAGTACATGCTAGAGTTTGTACTGTTTCTTGAACAAAAGGTAGGTGATTTGTCTTAGATTACGCTCAACCACTTGATTTTCCCCTTTATTTTGGGTACCAACTTTATAGAGGCTGGGTGAGCCCCCAGAGATTTCTAATTCCCATAGGATCCATCTTTTGCCGCTAACAGGTTAAATAAAAATCCGCAAGTGAGCAGGATAATGTAATGATTTGAAAAATATATGCAATAGAACTTTGTCGATTACACTAAGCTGCCATATTAAGTTAAGTTACCTGGCTCTTTAATGGATGAAAATATAAATGTAAACAAAGTTGTTACAGAAAAAATAAACAAATATATTCTAAAGGTTATTTCAAAACAAAGGATGTACTCTCTCATGTTGCAGAAAAACAAAATGGTGAAACGAACATTTGGTTACAGAAAATGTAAATGTTTGGAAGGTTATTACAAAACAAAGGCTTTATAATTTTCATACAGCAAGGATTGTAAAGTCTTAATTCTATTGGTGCATACTTCAAAATGTGATGTAATTAAATATATATAACGACAATTAACCTGATATGCCAGAAATTCTATTAATTAAATAGTTAGGTAGAAAAATAACTGAGGAAAATATTGAATGTTTTGTACTAAGTTACTTATAATTTTAATTAAACAACATTTTACGCGGACCTAATTTCTTATTTAAAATGTACATTTATTAACTCTTAGTAAACTAAAATCATTAATTTAGAATTCAATAATGCCCAAGAGCCAAAGCTATTATTAAAGTTACTTACTTGTACATACATTTGTCAACATTAGACATGGCCTTAAATCCAAGTATGGCAAACACAACTAGACTGGCATAGATGGCTGTGATAGCGTTGGTTATAGATACTAGGATTACATCTCTGACACAATTATTTTTGGGTGGATTGTAACTTCCAAAAGCAATTAGAGATCCAAAAGCTAAGCCAAAGCTGTAGAAGACTTGGGTTGCAGCATCCAACCAAACGTTCGGGTTGAGTAATTTCTCGACCTGTTGAAAACATTGTACTGAAAATATTGAGAACAATTTTCAGATCTTTCTTCAAAATTGTAAAATAAGGCATGCCAAATATATGCGTAGTACTATTGAGCTTTATTGATTGGCATTTGCGATTGTGGTGCCGTACATACCTTAGGAGTGTACATGTGCACGAGGCCAGCTCCAGCACCCTTAAGTGTTATTCCTCTCACAAAGAATATGGTGAGAACAATGTAAGGGAACATTGAAGTGAAATACACAACCTGAAAGGAAATCATTTATTGCATAATCATATAATTTTTAAAATCTATTATCAAGATAATACAATTACCTTTCCAGAAGACTGTATTCCTTTCATCACAATGAAGAATACTACCACCCAAGCTAGAAGGAGACACAAGACAATCCACCATTTGAGACCCCCTGTTTCATCAATAGAGGGTGATACATCTAATGTCTTCCTATACCAGAAATATGCAGTCTCAGAGCTCCTTACGCATTCTGGTTCAGGTTCTGAGATTGTTCCATTATATCGTTCAGGACAATATGACCATGGCAGTGGACTCTGTGAAACATGGATCAATTGCTTTAGGATGACTAACAACAATCGAAACTAATGTAAACTTAGCTGATCAATAATAAAAATTATTTAGTGAAAAAACTAATTTTATCAACAGACTATTAACATAAATTTCTAATACAATGGTAGATATATGATATTATTAATCAATTGCAAAAAGGAAATTTAACTCACCAGAAAAGAATTAAATAAATAGTAGAAGCACCATGTTATTATGACATTATAGTATAAGGCTACAAAAAAGGTAACTGTACAAGAAGCGACACCTGGAAAAAAAATATGTTATATCCGAGTTCATTCAGAACAAGAAAACAATAAGCCACATATCAGAATATATATGTGCATATACTAAAGTAGCTCTATACAAATATTATTATCTATATACTTACCTAGGCCACCTAGCCAGGGATGTATAGTGTTCCAGACACCAACTGCACCAAGGCGCATCTTCTGCCCTATTCCAAGTTCAATCAGGAAAAGTGGAATACCCTCCAGGATGAGCATAATCAGAAAAGGAATAAGAAAAGCACCTGTAACAAATTCAAGTATAAAGAACGTGATAAAAAGGATACTTTTTTTTTCTTTTTTTTTCCTCCCTTCCCTGCCTGTGAGGTATACACAGGGTTTACTTCCAGTGGGGGTTCACCACTGGAGCTACTATTTTCGGGAATTTTATACCGTTTTTTTGATAAAATCTCGCTGGAACTATGGTGTGACCCGGTGCACAGTTGTGCACCTTAGGGCCACACCTTATCCTTGTCTTCTTCCGTTTATCCTTCGTCCAAAGATTGGTCCGGCGGTCTTCCCGGTACCGGCCCTCTCCTGATGATCATGAAATGGGCCGGACCTACTGCTCCCTTCCATCCATATATGAACTCCCTGAAGCTTGTGTAGTTCTCATACTTCACAAGCTCAGGGAATACGTCCTTCCTTATCCTATATATGCCGGTTTTCCTGGACAACCTCGCGCGCAGGGCGTCATATCCGGTGCATGATGCTACTACATGCTCTGCAGTTTCCGGAACTCCACAACTTGGGGGACAGTTGGGATCCAGATCATATTCATGCTGACTTAGGTTTCATCTGAAGCCCCCATGCCCCGTAAGGATCTGTGACATCCAGTAGTCAGGGACTTGACCCACTTGGCTTCTATTCTTGCCTCAACGGTGGGGAAGTACTTCCTTAGTGTACCTCCATTTTCGCTTGTCACCCACCGCTGGTTCCACGCCATCAGTGAGTCCTTCTTGAGCTCCTCCGTCCATTTATTCGGTTTTTCCAAGATCCTCACTTGTGTTCGTTCCGGAAGAGCTGCCAAGCCTCATATCTTCACTTCATAATTTATAGCATCTTCTTCCAGCAGGAGGTCTACAGGCATACCTCCTGCCAGGATCTGCACCGCCTCGTGTGTTGTTGTCGTATACGCCCTGGTCACTCACAGCAGAGCCGTTCTCTGCGCCGTTACCAGGTTTCTTATTTGCCGCTGTGAGAGGTTTCTGTTCCAAAAAGGGGACGCGTACCTCAGGATACCCAGGGTGACTCCTTTGTAGATTGTCATGCTGACTAGGTACCTGAAGCCCCAAAAGGTGCCGCCAATCCGACTGAGGCCGTTCACTCATCGCTCATCACTCACCCTCATCGCCAGGTGGTCCAAGTGAGAGGTCACGTCCAAATTTCTTACCTGTTTCCAAGGTAAGTGACCACCTCACTTGCCCAGATTCTGTGTTCGTGTAAGTTGACGCTGATAGGGTGAGCCCTATCCGTTCTTCCTCGTACGAGAACGGCCTGAGTTTTGGCGGCTGCCATCCTCAGCGTCTTCCTCTCACACCAGGCTCTTACCAAGCTGGCACATCTCTCGGCCTCCACCGAAATCCCGGCTCTGCTGTTCGAATAGACTATCGCGGCGAGGTCGTCCACGTATTCCGTGGCAGGGAACCGCTCATCTTCCAAGACGCCGAGCAACTCGTCGAATACCAGCTTCCACAGGGCCTGCCCTAAGACCGAACCCTGTGGGCATCCCCGCTCCACCCTGTCCTCGTGCTTGTGGTAGCTACCCCGGACCGTAACTCGTCTGTCGTCGAGGTAGCTCTTCACCAGGGCGTAGATATTGCTCGGCGCTTCGTGTCTCTGGAGCTGCTGCAGGACGCTCGGCCACCACACACTATCGAAGGCGGATGATATGTTAAAGAGGACTAGCATGACATACTTCTCCACCCTCGCTTCAGCGTCATTACGTACCTGCAGGAGCGCGTCGGCGGTTCCCCTGCCTTTGGCCGATCCGTACTGCCGTGGGTGACTGACCCTGCTAAGTGTAGGTCACAGGCTGGTCACCATGAGGCCCTCCAGGACTTTACTCATCACAGGGAGGAGGCAGATAGGCCTGTAGGAACTAGGTAGCTCCTTATCTTTGCCCCCTCCCTTTTAGAGCAATCTCAAATCAGCATTCCTCCATTGCCTCGGAAAGCATCCCTTATCCATGCAGGCGTTATATAACCTGAGCAGCCGTTCCTCGATGTAAGAGATAGCTTCCTTCAGCATGGAGGCGTCGACCTTGTCCAGTCCTGGAGCGCGTCCTGTGCGCTGCTTGCCCACGGCTGCACGGAGGTCCCTGATGTCCCATGGTGGGCACAGGTCAGTACCCGGTGGATATTCCGTGGTCCGTCAGATTATTTCCTGCTCCTGGGAGTCCTGGCTCGGGTCGTCCCTGGGTTATGTACTCCGATAAAAAGGATACTAACAATCATAAAAACTAAGACAAAATCTCAAATAAGGCTTGGATTTCATAAGCCTTTTGCATATGTTATTGATTTAGGATATATACCTAAATTCTTTATGTATGTCTAATGTATAAATATCTCGTGTCACGTCATCCAGAAAAAAATTTGGTTCTCTTGACAACATTTTATTTTTTATTTTTATTTAACATTAAAAAATACCTATATCCTCGAATTTTCACCCTCCTACCCTCACGATTTTAGAATTTTTGTATGAACAAAATCCAAATAATATAACTGTTGTTCTTATTTCACATGCTTTAATAATGAAACAATAAAAAATTATCATCGGGAAAGAATACACCCACTCAAACATTCTCTTGAGGCGTTAAACAGAACATTCAAAGTTATAAAAAACAACGACAAACTATTCGGTGGCGCTCTGTTACTCCTTTTAGGCGATTTTAGACAAACAATCCCGTCATTCCACGTTAAACGTACACTGTTGAGATTAACGTTTGATATCATCACGACTGTGGCGTAATGCTGAATAATGTCCAGCTAAAAATAAACATGCTCATTGTTACAATATTCTTCCGCTGACACATTCTCAAAAAAATTGTTAAATATCGGCAATGGAAAAGTTGTTGTCTATGAAAATACTATGTGCATAAAATTGCCTGATTTCTACACAATCGTTGATTCTCATTGACCTCTTATTTTCCACTGTACGCACAGAATACGTAGATCATGAGTGGCTGGCAGAAAGACCCATTTTGGCTGCCACGAGTCCCAATAATTCCCGCAGACGTGCCAATTGAATTCAAATGCGTTCAATTTCCTATTAGATTGATATTCGCAATGATAATAAGTCACAAGACCAAACGATATCCGTTTGCGGATTGTTTTTTGGCACACCATGCTATTCTTACGGACAATTATACGTCTAAGCTAACCATCAAGTTTATTTGTGTTGGCTAAAGACGGACAAAAAATATCGTACACTCAATTGCTCTTCGAAATTAATATTGATTTTTTTATTTCATTTTCCTACTTTATAATAAAAAATATAATACTTTTTTCACTTTACATCTAACTTTTAGGAGATCAAACAATGAAAATTTCAGTTATGTTAATGAAAGACATTGAATTGAGAAAATGAATGATTGGTGTTTTTTTTTTATTCCATCCCCTTTACCTGGAGTTATAACTAACATCCTAAATACCAGTCACGTTAATGCACAATCCCTTCTGGCCCATTATGATGAATTCAAACAATACTTCCTTGACAATTTCCATCAAATAGTAGCTGTTTCCGAAACCTGGTTAAAACCCTATATTCCTTCCTCTCAAGTTTCCCTCAACAATTACTCCTTCCTACGCCGTAATCGATCTGATCGAGTGGGAGGTGGAGTCGGCCTATAAATCCATGACAGCCTTAAGTCCAAAATCCTTTTGCGATCTCCTTCCCCCTATTCTCCCCACCTAGAATACTTGTTTGTAGAGTTCACAACTGACTCCTCTCCTCTTTTATACGTCATTGTCTACCGACTTCCTCGTGTTCCATTCGACAATCTCTTTGAATCCTCCCTTGTCCAACTTGTCACCACTTACTGCAACGTCATTATCTCCGGCGATTTTAATATTAACATGCTCCGCGAATCCAATGATAAACTTTTCCTTACGGACTTGGTGTTTTCCCCCAATCTTTACTTCGAACCTTATTCTCCTACGCATCACACACAATATTCCGACACCTGGCTTGACCTCTTCGTCACTGATTCCTCTAAGAAAATCCTTTCCTCTTTCCAGCATCCTGTGCCCTTCCTTTCATCACACGACCGCATCCATATTTCGTATGACCTACCCGTTAAGTTCCTTACTCCAAAAATCATATCATATCGAAATTTGGACCTCCATTGGAATCGCTTCAACCTGACCTAGATCCTGTCCATTGGGACATTATTTACTCCTACAACTCCATAGGTCCTATGATCTCTTCCCTCACCTCAAACCTACAAACCTTATTAGACAAGCATACTCCTCTGCAAAACCGAACCCTATGCCATCCTACTGCGCCATGGCTGACCCCTGAAATGAAGGAAATGATAAAGAGAAGGGATTCAGCAAGACGCAAATTTCGGAGAACTCGTATGTCATGCGATTATGTGAGTTTCAAACAATTACGTAATGAAACACAAGCCGCAGTACGACGTGCTAAATCCCTCTACTTCCATAACGCCCTTTCTACCGCACCTGACTCCAAATCCAAATAGAAAATATTCCGAAAATTATCCCTTCCAGAATCTAACCACATCTGTTCTCTCCCATCCACCCCAGATGATCTCAATAACTACTTTATATCCTCTGCATCCAATTCCTCACTTGCTACTGGTTTCGAATATCAGTGTTTCGATCCTGAAAGCTTCTTTTTCTCCCACCTTTCATATGATGAAATACTTGCCGCTATCCTAAAATCCCGCACCAATGATTATGGTCCTGATAATATTCCAGTAAAACTAGTAAAATCCTGTCGTCCCACCCTTACACCCATACTCTATCAAATCTATAACTTATTCTTTCACATTCCCTTCTTCTTGGAAAACGGCCCTGGTCCGACCATTAAACAAAATTACGAACCCTTCCTCACCTCAAGACTTCCGCCCTATTTTCCTTCTTTCTAACCTTTCAAAACCGCTAGAACGCCTAGTACAGAACAAACTTTCAAACTTCCTGGAAGAACGTTCCCGCATTAATTCTCTCCAATCTGGCTTTCGGTCTGGACATTCAACTCAATCCGCTCTCCTGAAAATAATCCATGACCTCCAGACTTCCATCGAACACCAAAAACTAACTATCCTTATCCTTCTAGACTTCTCTAAAGCATTTGACACAGTTGACCAAAACATCCTAGTTACCAAACTTCAAAACCTTCCTTTATCCAACAGTGCCTTGCACTGGTTCAAATCCTTCCTCTCAAACCGATTACAGTTTGTTGTCGTTCCAGGCCAACCTCCATCCAAGACTCTCTCCCTCTCCTGTGGTGTCCCTCAGGGCTCATCTCTGTCCCCTACTCTAATTTCAATTTATATAAATGACCTTCACCACATCATCCATCATTCCAAATACCATATCTACGCCGATGATATTCAAATATACCTGTCCTTTCCCCCATCCGACCTATTACTAGCCACAAAAAAATACAAGAAGATCTGAACCGATTAAGTCAATGGGCAGTGACTAACAAGTTGAAGCTGATGCGGAGAAGACAAAGGCGATGGTAATAGGTTCCAATCACCTCCTTAAAAAAGTTCCTCATTCCCCAATCCTGTACTTAAATAATGTTCCCGTCAAATTTTTCCTAACAGTCAAAAACCTCGGAATCACTTTAGACCAATCCCTCTCCTGGAAAAGTCATATTGCCAATATATCTCGCCGTACTATTTCTACCCTGAAGAGGCTAAACTACATCCGTCACCTACTTCCATTTGAAACTCGTAGACTCCTAGTTACTTCTTTGGTATTCCCCCATTTCGACTACTGCTTCGCCGTGTATGGGGATGTCTCTGTGGAGCTCGAGGCCAAAATAAAACGTTTGATGAATTGCTTTGTACCCTTTGTCTTCGGGATCCCCAGGGACACCCCTGTCTCCCGATTTTATGAAGAGTTGAGGTGGTTGTATTCCTATCTTCCGCAAGTATTTGCTTGCATCCTTCCTCTATCAAGTTATCCAATCCCGCCGTCCATTATACATATATGAGCTCCTCAAATTTAAATCCTCCATCCATTACCGTGATACCCGTTCACACCCTTCCGATTTGTATATAGAGGCCCATCGAACCGCTGCTTTCGACAGATCGTTCCTGATTCGGACCTGTTCCCTGTGGAATTCTATCCCTTCTTCCATCCGCTGTTCCAAGACTCTTCCTACCTTCAAATCCCGCTTATTTGATTACTTTCTATCCCTCCAGTTCCCCGCAGTGCATACATAAAATTATCGATAGAATATTATTTATTTTGTTTATTCATTTTTATTTTTAAAGTGAAGTAATGTGAAATCTTCATTTTTTTATTATCATAAGAAGCTATTTTTTATTTATTACCATTTAATCAGCTTTGTAGATTGACTTTTCTACTTGTTTTTTTCCTTTGTACTCTAAGGCTCTAAAGCCCACAATAATGCACAGTTACGTTATTCTAAAGGGACTTGTCCCAGGATAAATAAAGAATTTATTATTATTATTATTTACACTTTGGATTTCTCGGCTTGTACCAGATAAATTCACCAACCCGGGCCAAAGTCAAGGGTATGGCTCATTTTATAATTAATTTGGGATATTTAAAATTTTTCTAACGATGCTGGCAGTTCCCAGCATTACCCCTTTCTGTACTTCTTTCACTACCGCTAATTATTTCCAGCGTCTTCATTGATCTAATCGTTTCCTGAGGAATTAAACCATTGCTGAATACAATGATTGGTAGTACTGTTACATCCACCAGTCGGTAGAGGTGCCTTAATTCCTCGCAGAGCTCTTGGTACTTCCGATTTTTTTCATTCAATGTTTTAGAAACGTTGTCATCAGCAGGAATCCCAACTTCGATGATGATGGCCTTTTTAATTTTCTTATCTAAGAGTAGTATGTCTGGTCTATTGTAGGGTATATTATGGTCAGTTATCATAGTTTGATCCCAATATAGTTTGATGCCATTTTTTTCTAATATCGGCTGTGGCTGGTATTTGTAAAACGGGTGATGACTGTTTATTAAATTATATTTTTGAGCCAGTGCCTGATGTAGGATCTTTGCAGCATTATTGTGCCTAGTTAGATATTCTTTACCTGCTAATGCTTGGTAGCCAGAGGTGACATGTTGAATTGATTCGTACGTTGCTTTGCATAGGCGACATCTGTCTTCGATTGCTTGGTGCAGAATGTGTTTTCTGTAGGAGTTTGTTGCCATGACCTGTTCCTGTATTGCCAGAAGGAATCCTTCAGTCTCAGAGAACATTTTTCCTGTGGTCAACCAACGGACAGACGCTTCTAAATTGATGCCCGGAGTATTTAAAGAACTGTAAAACCTCCCATGGAGTGGTTTACACTTCCAGGATTCTGTAAGGCTCTCCTCAGTTGGCATTACTATTGGATCTTGCCGAAGCAAATTCAGTGCTGTATAGTTGCAGTCGAGGGCAACAATTCTCGACAGCATCAGTGAACTGCTGCTCATAAAATAGGTTCTGAGCCTTGCTTCTTGTTCACGACAGGCTTTCAACAGACTAATAAGCCCCCTACCTCCATGTTTTCTGGGCATATATAGTCTTGGCACTGAAGAGTTTGGGTGGCGCTGTCTTGATTTAACCATTTGAGTTCTTAAGAAGCAGTCCAATTTTTCCAAATCTGTGTCACACCATTTTATTACACCAAAAGTATATGCAAGCGAAGGAACAGCCCAGGTATTCAAAGCTTTTGCCAGATTTCCTGCTGATAGATTAGTTTTTAGTAGTTTTTTGACTCGATTCTTAAATTCCTCTTCAAAGGGTTCTTTGATCTCTTTTTTGAATTTAAGCAGCTGTGAGATACCAAGGTACTTGTAGGAGCCTGTAACCTGAAGTTGTTTGGTGATTTCAATATTGGGGAGTTCAATGTTAGCTGAATCCTTGTATTTTCCACTGTGTATATTAAGGGTTGCACATTTTTCAGTTCCTAGCTCCATCCCAATATCTTCTGTGAATGAACTTATTTCTTACTCTTCGTTGAATGAACTTACTTATGAACTCAAGAAGAGTTCTCATGTCCCTCTCATTCTTTGCAAAAAGCTTTAAGTCGTCCATATGAAAGAATGAGAGATCATTGTTTCCTGATTCAAGGAATAACCTTTTCCAGACTGATTTAAAATGGAGCTTAGAGGATTAATCGCGAGGCAGAACCATAAAGGACTTAGCGAATCACCCTGAAATATTCCTCTTGTTATCGAAATTTTCTGCGTGACTAGAGTGTTCTTTTTAGTTGGATGAACCAATGACACTTCCCATAGCCGTTGCAACAGTTCTGTCACTTTTTGGTCGACTTTATAGATCTTGAGAACTTCGATCAGCCAGTCATGAGGGACCGAATCGAATGCTTTCTGGTAGTCAATCCATGAAAGCGATATATTACGAAACTTTTTTGATACCTGTGAAGCTATGAATGAATCAATCACTAGAAGCTCTTTACATTCCTTAGAGTTTTGCTTACATCCGATCTGCTCCTGTGCCATAAGGTTGTTCTTTTGTATATGTCCCATTAATTTATTACTGATTATAGATGTTAAAATTTTGTAAACACCATTGAGACATGTTATTGGCCGAAAGTTCTTCGTTTCTGGAGATTTGTTTTTTTCTTTCGGAATCAAATATGTCTTCCCTGAACAGAAGTCCTTTGGAGGTATAACCGCATTATAACAATAGTTTCTAGTAGTAAGAGGCTAATGGTCCATGAGCACTTTTAAAGTATTTGAGCCAATAATTTTGAATTTTATCTGGTCCGAGTGCTTTCCAGTTGTGTGCAAACTTAATAGATTCTTGTACATCATCGGCATTAATTTGCACTACATCCATCATAGGAACATTCTGTGTTTCTGCGTGCAAATTCCTGAGCCAAAAGGCATTATTATTATGCTCATCTATTTTTTCACGCATTTGCGGGTTCAAACCAGAGATGGGGAACAAGTCCAGCCATCTGCAGTTATTAGTTTTTGCAATTACATTTTCCTATTATATATTTCAAACGTTCAGAAATTTTCTGACGATTCTGGCTGTGTCTAGGAGAACTGCCTGTTGAGCCTCCTTTAAAACCTCGAACGGAATTCCCAGATTCTTAATGCCCTCCACCGTGGATTTAGGCACCAATCCATTCGTGGAGATTATAATAGGTGTTACCATCACGCTTTCAATATGGTATAGCTCCTTTAGCTCAGCCGCTAGTTCTTGATACTTTCGAAGTTTCTCTCCAACTGTTGAATTAACATTGTTGTCGTTGGGGATCGCAATATCTATTATACTTGCTTTCCTCTCACTCGACTTTATTATTATAATTATTGTTATTATTATTAAAATTAAAAAGTGTCGTTGACTGAAGAAGCAGGAGGACAGAATAAAAAACAAAGGTAATCAATACCAACACAATTTCATTGCACTCCTTCAAGCTTATCTAATCTAAAAATTTTAAGAAACAGTCATATGCCAAACTTTAAAATACTCTCGATTTTTCATTAAATTTAGACGTTATGAATTAAAAATATAAGTGGAAAATTAACATAAATTATTGGCTTGTTTCATATAAACTGTCCGTTTTCAAAGTAAAGGTTATTAAGTAAAACACCTTTATCAATTGAAAACATTTGAGTTCAAAATATTTATCCTCATTTCCTATATAATATTATTTTTCCCTACGTCTTTTAAAATTTTCATTTCTAGAACAGAAAAAGCTTATTTTTCCTCTTTTCTTTCCTCTTCTTTGTGTATATGTACATTTACTAGAGAGATATTGAAGAACTTGCTTTAAATTTTATGGAGCATGTTCCTTTGTTGATTGTCTTCTATTCCAATACAGTCCTTTCGATTCTGAAGCGTTTACCATTTGCTGGTACTCACACTGCCTCCCTTTTTGTCGCCTTTTAAGACTGACAGGAGATACCCCAGGCCTATTATAACTCGAGCCTCGACGGGGAATTGAATTTTCAACAAACTTTGTTTTGGGGAGAGGGAGTAATGATAACTGTCAGCCCCAGCAATGAGGAGGCAGGGCTCACTCACCACATCCGCGGTCGCTTGGAGTTATAAGGGAAATGTTCCCTGGGGGATGAGTTGGTGTTGCCTACATGTTCGCAAGGCTTATCTTCTTGCGATTTTATATGCTGAGATTAACTTAAGGACAAAGTTAGTTCATTCTCTGGAGGATTAAAGGAAGAATTCAGGCAAGAAGATATTGAAATAGAAGATTGAACAACGCCAATCCACCGGAAATGATTTGAAGTATTAGTCAATACGTTGTGAAAATTGAAGTTAATTTGGAACATTAATTTTGTAATATTAATATATTAATAGTGGTAAGTAAATAAAATTAGTTTTGACTATAGGCTAATGATTTGTTTTTTACAGCCCTTTAAAACGTGCTAATTATTTCTGTGACGCTATTACTTCGTCACATACTAACTGTTTAAAACAAACGAAAAGGGAATGGAAATTTAAAGAGAAGTGATAAGAGTATGAAGAGAGTAAGTGGGAATTAAGAGTTGATAGGATGATTGCTACCTCGGTTAGCCATCTCCTTCCAATAACCGATCCTAATCCAATTCCTCATAATAACTTCTTATCTTTATTTACTATAACAAAGATTTTAATCGAGTATTAAAATTTTATAATTAGATCTTAAGTTGGGAATGTAACAACTTTCCAATTATTGCCAGGGTTTAAAAACTGTTGGATCCCTGTGAATAAATTATATAGGGTAACCGCATCACTTGTTTTATCCATTTTACACTAGCAAATTGTGGGTTTGAGAGTACGTTAGATGAAAATAAATCGTGGTATCGTTGAAAGTTTAAGCTCTAGTTGATTTAATGAAGTTGATAGATATGGAATATATATATAATTTTAAATACGAAGAAAAATAAACACTATATATAAACATACAACAAGAACAAACAAATCAATAATTATTTTATCTTTTAATATAGCATTATTTATTTATGTTTATATATTTAGTTCCTAGGTACTCCTGCTTACAGTAGTAAATTATTATTCCGGAACAACCCCTTTCAGAATAACATTCCAGACAATATATGTTGAAATTTAGAGTTTAAAGTAAAATTAAAAAAAAAACTAGATTATCAACGATTATCAGTGATAAAGTCTCTGGTCCTTTTCAGTAGTACCTTCTTGATTGTGTTATCCATAAAAACAATGTGAAAGTGTGTATAGTTTTCTTTAATAAATTGTGTTATAAGTATGTTGTTTTCCTGATTGAGTACCAATCTAGACATAACAAAGTGGGGGCGAGAATAAACACAGAGAAAACTGATATTCTAATCTCAAAGTTTATTGTCAACCTAGAACAATGGACGCTAATCAATTCACCCAGTTTTTGCAACAACAGCAACAGGAATTATCAGCTATGTTAGAAAAATTCTCGTCCATAAATCAAAGCGCTTCTTCAACACTTCCTCAACATAATGTAAGTAAATTTGATACTTTTAATAAAAAACACGGAATCATTTCAACAATACAAAGAACGGTTTGACAACTTTCTTGCCCTAAAAGGCCTAGCGTCAGACAAAGCAAACAAAGCGTCAGCAAAAACAATTCTTTTAAATAGCATTGGCCCTGAATATTTCGAGTTGCTCAAGCTATCAGTAGCACCAAAAGAACTCAATACATTAACGTTTGATGAAATCATTATAACCCTTGACGATCAACTGACCGAGAAAAAAAATATTTTAGTTGAAAGACACAAATTTCTGTCACAAAAACAAGCACCTAACCAATCTATCCAAGATTTTGTCACCCAATTACGAAAATATATTCATGCATGCAGCTTTAAATGTGAATGTGAAAAGTCTGGGGCAGATCGTTTTTTACACTCCCAGTTTATCAGAGGTCTTTCTAACCAAGACATACGATACCAACTTCTTTTGAATGGCTCAAAAACATTTTATGACATTGTCTCAAAGGCACTAATCTTAGAAGCATCGAACTTGGCAAAGCAACAATTCGATATACCCACAGAAAATAATTCAGAAAATAACAGTGTACATAGACTTTCGAGACCAAGTAGTTGGAGTCAAAATGATTAAAATTCAAGACCTAGAGCTAAATCAAATTCAAGACACACACGCCTTCATTTAAAACGCATTGGAATTGATGGGCTTGGTTTAAAATGTGGTAGAAATAATCACAATTCAAAAAATTGCAGAGTTATTTCGACTAAACTAAAATGTCAATACTGTGAGAAGTCGGGACATGTCGAAAAAGTGTGTCTAAAAAGATTAATGTCAGTAAAAAAGGGATTGCAGTCAGTAGACTCAGAAGAAGACTCATTCCTCCATGATCAATACACAATATATGAAATAAACAGTCAGAATCAAGACAGACAGAAGTATTTCGTTCAAGTAAAAATCAACAACATAATTCAACAATTTGAAGTAGATTCCGGAGCAGGACAAACTCTGTTAAATGAATCAAGTTTTAATCGTCTGAACCTTAATAAGAAACTTAGAGATACCAGCATCCGATTTCGTTCTTACACCTCAGGTATTTTCGCACTTTTTATGTTCAATTTGGTAGTCAAAATTTGTGAGCCTGTTTGCGTAGCGTAAAAGCCTAGCGGACGTCATTCCTGGAAGATGTGCATTCTCGTGGAGAATGTGGGTCAGTGGCCGGCTATCAGTATAAAGGGTAAACTTTCTGCCACAAATGTGGCAATACTGCTTGTAACATTAGTTGATCCTCCATGAATGAATCCGTAAAAATGTGCTCTTGTTATGCTCACAATAAAGTTTATCAAAATAAACCTAAGACTGAGACTTTTATGATAAAAATGATAGGCAAAGCTTCTCTGTCTAGTTGGTTATAGTTCATATCGGTTTTGGTCAAAGCACGTGATGCAAAAGCAATAGGTTTTTCTATGCTATTTATGGTGTGTGAGAGTACTCCTGCTACCCCTGTTGGTGAGGCATCGCTTGAGAGAGGAAGGTCTGGACTAAAGGGTGTTAAGACTCGAACTATCGCTAGAAATTTCATTTTTCAATTGTGTAAAGCCTGATTCACATTTAGAAGACCAGTAGAATTTTATTTGCTTTTGTAAAAGTAATCTCAATGCACCAACAACAGATTCAACCATTCAATACCTTCAAGATATATTCTCAACTCACGGCCTACCAAGAGTCCTAATGTCGGATAATGCAAAAATATTCAAAAGCGAAACATTTCTCAAATTCTGCACACAATATGGCGTTCAACTATAATTCATAACACCAGGCCATCCTACCACAAACGGAATCGCAGAATGCAATATTCAGACTTTTTAACAGAAATTACAGGCCATGTCTTGTTCGACGTTACCCCTCCGAAGAAAAAGCCAAGATATCTTAATGCGATACAGGTAGACCCCGCTAGCATGTGGGAAATCACCATCAGAATTGTACCTACAACGTAGAATACGGATTAAATTAGATCTGCTGAAACCACCCCCACAAACAGCAGGTTTTCCCAGCACCATTTAGGGCACACGCCAACTAAGTGTGGGAGATCGCATACAAGCAAGATGGTCTCCCACACTGGAAAACCAACATGGGGACTCGGAACCGTAATCCAAAAAATTGGTAAGCTTCGTTACATAGTCAAACTCGACATTAATGGATATAGCATAATCATTTAAATATCAATCAATTGTTTTTCATTGCGAGCGACGCCAAACCCGAGAAGAGAGTGATGTCCAACCAATGATGTCGAACCAAGAAGTAACCTCCCAGAAGACGTGCAGCCAGAACCAAGACCAAGACCATCGAACCCCCCGCAGCAACAACAAGAACATCCTAGGGCCCAGCCACATCCCATGCTGAGACGATCAACCAGAGAACGGAGGACACCAGGAAAACTCCAAGAATATGTTACTCAATTTACCCCTCGATTTACGCATGTCAATTATTTTAATAAGTGTGGGAGACTGTTGTGTATTAATTGTAGTATCGATTATCAGTGATCAAGTCTCTGGTCTCGCTCTTTTCAGTAGTATTATCTCTCGATTGTGTTATCCATATCAACAATGTAAAAGTGTGTATAGTTTTCTTTAATAAACTGTGTTATAAGTATGTTGTTTTCCAGATTGAGTACCAATCTAGACATAACACCTTTCAACAATAAAAAAATTAGGTAGGAAGTGACTTTATAGACAGGATTTGAAGGCTAGAACACAACAGATGGGAGAAGGAATGGGATTCTATTATGACGAGAATCGGATAAGAAATATCTGTCAAGGGTTCTGGTCACCGTTATAAATAAATCTGAAGGGAGCAAAACTGGAATGGAAGGAATGAAGATAGGATTTGAATAGAGGAAAATTGAATGATTGGAACGAATAATGTCATTGTAGAGAATTCCATCATCTATCATCGAACAAGATCATCTATCGATTTAGTGTATCGATAAATATTTATGTACTGGTACAGTTTTAAGTTAGATAGTGATGTGATTAGAACTTGTGAAGGACTTATATTGGGCGCCCCCCCCCACCCACGACAGCCCTGAAGAAGACCTGCAAAATAGGTCGAGACGTTAGCTACTTAATAAACATTTCTCCATATCTAAGAGAAATTTATTGACCTCCATCCGAACCATTTTCTTCCACATATATTATCAAGGTCAACTATTATCATTCAAGATGTACAGCAACCGCTGTACTGCAGTCGATTTCGAATTCGAACCGGTATCGTTATGACTCTCGTTGAAGAAATCGCGATAAATAAGTGAACAAATCTTTAACAGAAGTGCCGCCAGTGATTAGTGATTGTGTCTGGACATTCTCTAAAGAGGTCATAGCCGCCGAGTTGAGTTAGACTACTGTCTCTAACCAATTCAAACAGTGACGTCACGGGATACCATATCCAAAATGACATTTATTTTGTTTTTGTATAATAGTTTTTTTTGTTTTCAATGGACACGCAGTGTTTAGATCCTTCTCAACCCTATATAAAGTCTTAACATCATATTCACAAAATATATTTGTGTATTCGAGGCGATGATAAGCTGTTTCAGAATCCGATATGCAGAGCTGTAGAGAAGTTATTAAAAAATTCTACATTTATAAAGTGCCACTGTAGTCAAGCTGCATTGTGAATCAGCGAACATTTTACGTTTCCATAAATCGTCTGGCATTTAAATATGAAAAGTATATGTATAAAAAAATAAAATAAAATACAATTTATAAATATTTTAGGCGGCATTGATGAGAATTTTAACACTGTAATGCATTTAAATTTAAAAATGAAACAACTTTAATACATTGTGCAGCATGACAAGTTGTATTGCTTACATTGAACCCCTCAAGGAATCCATACAAAAAAAAATTGTATATATTGTCAGTTGTATTCAATTTTTCAGATTTTGTGTGAAATCGCTACAGCGATAATGAGTCATAACCCTTTCACTCAGCATAATGTATTCAATACTCTGAACAGTATAACTATTACTAAAAAATATAAATGGAACCATTTTGGAAACCATAGAATAAATGGTAATAATTGCAGAATTTTATTTAAATAATAAATGAATTATAAAATCCAGGATAAAAAAGCTACAAATCTGGCTACCTTAATCACCAGGTTAAATTTATCAATTAGATTTCCGGTCTCGCCATGGGGAGATTCCATGTTCCTGAAATTTCTAATTTTGTCCTTAATGACCTCCTTAACTCAATTATCCCTTTATTTTCCCACTATATTCATCAAGAAATATATTGATGATTTTTTCGGTTTTCAATCCCGACAGAATCCCTGAAATTTACCTTATTTTAACTGTTACCATCTTCGTCTCTATTTCACCATTGAAAAATAAATTAACAATTCTATCTCCTTTTTTGACCTTCAAATCATATGAAATAATGATAGTTCCTTATCTTTTGATTGATACACGAAACCTGCATATCCCAGTAGACTTCTTAACTACCTTTCTCAATAACCTTATCACTTAAAAATCAATGCTTTTCAACCACCAAAGAACTGAATCCTTTGATGCCTTTCCTTATATTCCCATTCCTCTCTGTCAATATTAATAAAGCTCAAAACATAATTGTGGATTTCAAAAAGGCTTTTGACACAGTTGACATGAAACGAAAGACGAAGTTATCCGAGATTTTGGTGTCAAATCTAAATTGGCAAATCTAATTCGTGAAACGTTTATAAATACAGTCTTTAAGGCAAAGTTCAT